>JAJOZX010002687.1:0-587279 GCA_023014485.1 Bathynomus jamesi | reverse complement strand
CAGCATGTGTTTCAATACAACGGCAGCCAATACTGGTCCTAGAAATGGTGCAGCTATTCTTCTAGAACAAAAATTCGACAACGATTTATTGTGGCTGGCATGTCGATACCATATATTTGAAATTATGCTGGAAGCTGTTGTTTCAAAGTATCACCATCTTCTGGTCCAGATATAGTCCTTTTTAAGAAGTTCAGAGAAAAATGGTCAAGCATTAATAAGGAGGACTACGAGACAGCATTATCAGATCCAGATATCTATGAAAATATTCATGACATCAAAGATGACAATTATATTTGCAACAAATCAACTAGATACATTCCAACCAAGAGACGATTACCTAGAACTATTGCAGTTAATTATTTTTTTGGGAGGTGAACCAAAAGTTGGAATCAAATTTAAACATCCAGCGGGACTTCATCGGGCTAGGTGGATGGCCAAAATTACATATTCATTAAAAATTTTTATGTTCAAATCTCAGTTCAAAATTTCAGTAAAAGACAAAAAAGGACTAAAAGACATCTGTCTATTTGCTACTCGGTTATATGTAAAGGCATGGTTTACAGCTCCTGTGCCATCTTGCGCTCGAATTATTACAGAATCTTGTAGTCTACAAAAAATAAATGACAATTGCATTTATTGCTATTAAAAAACTGTTAGGTCACCTCTGGTACCTATCAGAAGAACTGGTAGCCTTGGCCTTTTATGATGAAGTGCCTACTGAAACGAAAAACAAAACTGTAAAGGCCTTGGAAAATACAACAGAAACTCTTCCTGCAAAACGGGCTTTTCTAGATCCTGCACTTATTCCAACGAAGAAATTAGAAGATTTTGTCACATCAAATACGCAAAGATTCTTTACAATAACAGAATTTAGTTCAAAATTTTTACTCAAAGATGCTAAAGAATGGCATAATGATGAAGAGTATAACTCCGCTAAGAAATCTATCAAACAGTGGAAAGTCGTGAATGATATAGCGGAAAGAGTAAAAAAATTAATGGATGAATATAATAAAATACTAACAAATGACGAAGATCAAAAACAATTCTTGCTACAAGTAGTGAAAAACTACAGGGCTGTTTACCCTGATAGAAAGAAAAACATTGATGAAGTAAGGACAGCTAATGTCTCAAATATCATGCTAGTTTAATTATGCATGCTTGTGGTTATGGTAGGACCTACGGGGAGCTTTCCACACTAAAAAAAAGCAATGCGCCTTGTACTGTACCCCCTGGGTGGTGTGGAAAAATTGACAATTTGAGTCGTTCTGTCAATTTTTAATTGCTGATAGCAACCCCTAAAAATTAAAAATTTGCTAAAATATTTTAGGATAGTTGTTTTTATGCTGAAATGAACCATTTAAAGGGTTGAACACATTAAAATATTAAAAAAAAAATTTTTACCCCCATATTTGAATCACCCTAAATATATATATATATATATATATATATATATATATATATATATATATATACAGGGTGGCCGAAAGTCTGGATCCATAGGAAAATATTTATTTTAATACATAAATTACAACAAATGGTAAATACTAAATGAATATCAACCTTAACTCGTAAATGCGTATCCGTGATACTGTACAGTGGTTCGTACTCCAGTATAAACAACAAATTATAACAAATGCTCAAATTAGCGGCCTCTGACATCGAGACACTTAGGGATGGAATTTATGATTTTTAATAATTCTTCGAATTGACGTTCTCGAGATGCGTGTTTCATTTGATAATCTTCTTGTTGACTTTACTGGACTATTCGTTAAGTTTCACATACCATTGCAGAGGTATTACTGAATGCTTATCAGGATGATTTCTATTGAATTCGGTAGCAACTTCTGTGTGTAGCGCCCTGTCTTGCGTACATGAGCACAAGTTCTACCCGGTCTTCTGTTGTTAGATTCGAAGCCATTTCTGGGCTGAAATAAAAAAAGTATTTGAGTATTTATACTGGAGTACGAACTACTGTACAGTATCACGGATACGCATTTACGAGTTAAAGTTGATATTCATTTTAAGTATTTACCATTTGTTGTAATTTATGTATTAAACTAAATATTTTCCTATGGATCCAGACTTTCGGCCCACCCTGTATATATATATATATATATATACATATATATATATTATATATATATATATAGAGAGAGAGAGAGAGAGAGAGAGAGAGAGAGACTGAGACAGAGTTACAAGGAAAAGAAGTACCTCAAAAGGCCTTGCGGCCCATACCGAGGAGGTACCAATGGCAACGGGTGCCAGGGAAAATTTTCTACACACTCAAATAGTGTGCAAGATTTGGTCTAACCTTTTCTTCAACTGATCCACAGAGGAACTGTTCACAACTTCTGAAGGTAACCTGTTCCACGTGTCACAGATCTTATACGTAAAGTAATTCCCACACACACTAGTCCTAAACCGTTTCAAATCCAACCATTGTTGCGAGTTGGGTTATCATTTAAACTAAACATGCTTCTAAAATCGACATCGTTGAACCCGCGTAAGAGCTTGAAAACCTCGATCAGTTGACCGCGCAGCCTCCGAGTTTCCAGCGAAAACAAGTTCAGGGTACGTAACCGTCGATTGTAGCCCAAATGCCTAACGGAAGGGATTAACTTTGTGGCCCTCGCCTGCACTCGCTCCAGCCTCTCAATATCTTTCCTGAGGGTGGGCGACCAGAACTGCACAGCATACTCCAGGTGCGGCCGAACAAGGGAATTGTACAGAGAGCACAATCTCCTTGTTCCGAAACTGAAATTGCCTCCTGATATAACCCAATAGTTTCTGGGCTTTCTTTTCCACCTCTAAGCACTGTTTCGTAAACTTAAGGTCGCTGCTAATTAGCACACCCAAGTTCTTTTCTAAATCAGTCACCTCGATATTACTCCCCAACATCGAGTAGTCCGACTTGGGATTGGCGTAGCCAATGTGCATCACTTTGCATTTACCCGAGTTAAACGGCATTTGCCATTTTTCGGACCACTCTCCTATCCTACCAAGGTCCGCACGCAGTTCATCGATCGCTTCGGGCGTCCCAACATTGGCCCCGAGCTTGGTGTCATCAGCGAATTTGGCGATCCGACTGACGATGCCACCGTCGATATCATTTATGTAAATTATAAACAACAGTGGCCCCAAAACGGAACCCTGAGGAACCCCACTAGTGACCGAGGCCCAACCCGAACTAGCCCCTTTAATTACAACCCTCTGCCGCCTATTCCTCAGCCAGTTTTCAATCCACCTACCTATTTCCCCACCGATACCCAGCCAGCGCGCGCACTTTCGCCATTAGCCGCCGGTGAGGTACCTTATCAAAGGCTTTCTCAAAGTCGAGATAAAGTATATCAATCGCCCTACTCTTATCATACTCACGCAACATGACGTGGAAAAACTCGAGCAAGTTAGTGAGACACGACCTACGCCGTCTAAACCCATGTTGGGAGTCCACAAGCAGCTTGTAGGAATCCAAATGGTCAACGATACTATCCGCGATTATCCCCTCTAATAATTTACCTACAACTGAAGTGAGACTAATGGGACGATAGTTCCCTGAACTTTCGTGATCCCCTTTCTTAAAGATAGGGGTCACATTGGCTTCCCTCCAGTCACCAGGCACCTGGCCCGTCTCCAACGATTTGTTGAAGACTGTAGCCAGGTGGGGAGGTGGGTAGCCACCTGGTCGCGCACCTCCCGCAACACTCTGGGGAGAAACTGGTCTGGCCCAGGAGCCTTAAACGCGCTCAGTTTGTCTATTCTATCGGCAACGACTTTCGCGGTACATCGAACACTATCCAGGACAGCACCTTCGTGCCTCACAATCCCGCAAAGTACTCATTAAGCACATTGGTGATGTCCGCGTCCGAGGTCCGCAGAAAGCTTCTAATGGGCTTTCTACTATTAACATAACTGAAGAACTCCTTAGGGTTCCCCTTACATAGGCTTGCCACCGGTAGTTCTTCGTTACGTTTCCCTAGTCTAACCTTCGCCTTCACTTCCCTACACAGGCGGACATACGCTTCAGTGTTCTCATGGGAACGATTGGCCTTCGCCCTCCTATACGCTACTTTCCTATTTCGGATAGCCGAAGCGATGTCACGATTGAACCACTAAGGCTGCGTTGAAGCAGGGGTGACCGGTTTTGAGGGTATGGCAGCAGACTGCAGCACCATAAACTCGTCCCGGAATGCACTCCACACTCCCTCAACATCGCCGCCGACCTCTAACCCCATCTCTCCTACGCTATCCCTGAGGCTAACAAAGTTCGCCCGCCGGAGATCGAGCTTACTGCCTCTCGAGTTACTACGCTTCACCCGAGGGACACACACACGGAACCTAATAAGACCGTGATCACTCTCGCCCAACGATTCGTCAACTGTGAGGCCAGTGACGAGGTTGTCTTCGGTCGTGAATACTAAGTCTAGAACGCTTTCGCCTCGTGTAGTCTCGTTCACCCACTGAGTGAGGAAGTTCTCATCAGCAAAGTCAACTAGCCTACTCCCTTCAGCAGTCCTGTTTTCCCACTTTATGCCGCGACAGTTGAAGTCTCCTAAAACTACAGACACCCTATCCCCTAGCAGGCTACTAAGTTCGGTGTACAGGGCTATATCCTCCTCGAGGAGGAGATCCGGAGGTTTGTACACCAAGATTAACCTATAGCTCGTCCCTCCCACGTTCAGATCGATGCCAAGCAGCTCCCGTTCCGACCGGAACTGGCAGTCAACCGGACTCAACGTGTGTCTGACGTATATTAGTACCCTACCCCCCTCCCCACGGGTGCGGTCTTTGCGAAACATTCTATACCCGGGAATTTCGAACTCCCCAACGTAGTCCCTACGATCAGTATGAATCCAGGACTCGGTGATAGCAACGATATCCTGGTATTCTGATGCTAAGAGTGCCCGTAGCTCGCAAAACTTGTTCCTAATCGACCTAGCATTAAAAAGCATTGCACGGAGGGAGCCTCCCCTATTCTGACCGCCCCCTAGCACGACCCGTTTCCCGAACATCCAGGGCTGTTGGGAGTTGAAGAGCCCCTCACTAACGAGGGGGCAACTTCCGCAGGAGCCTGAGCCCCCTCCAACGTGGAAGGAGGGTCACCCACCTGTACCTGGACGCACCCTTCAGTTGAAGGTACGTCCGCCACCGGCTCATCATCATCCCTCCCCGGTGGGGGCCCATCATCTCTCCCCGGACTCGACCTCACCATTCTGTATAGACGCAGGTCGAGCAGCGCGCCTAGCACACCTTTACCCTTGTTATTGAGGTGGACACCATCCCTCTGGTAAAGGTCCCACCTACCCGAAAATGCGTCGAAGGGGTCAATAAACCTCACGCACAAGAGAGAGAGAGAGAGAGGAGAGAGAGAGAGAGAACGGCGGGGCTGTGGGGAGTTGTGATGAATGGACTGTACACAGTATAGAAGAGCCAGGGATAGGCAATGTGAAATTGCTCTATCTACTTATTTAATTTCATTCTTAAGCTTTAGATTTTACTTGATTCTTAATTGAGAACAATGCATATAAATCCAGTTAATAATACATAAATCGTGAATAAGAATTAACGATCAGGGTATGTATTAGTTTTCATTTATTATTAAGATTATTATCGACATAAATAAAAAATACAAAGCCAAAGTTATATGTAGGTGTGGTGCCGTTACTATATAAAGAGTCCGATGCTGGACATGGGCGTTGGATAACGATACATAATGTGTATTTAATTCTAGATTACACACGTGAAATGACTAGTAATAGAGTAAAGCAGACTAGTCCTAGCTTTTTATTAGTATTCTATTAGCAATCGATATTTCAGCCTGTTTTTACTCCACAGCTTCAAATCGCTGAAAATGGGTGATTTTGATATGAATACGTGATAGATTGTTGAATAACGTGTTCTGTTTCGTATGAGCGGAATGTTTGAGTGGTTATAAAATATTTAGTTGTCTAAATTTACTATTGATCTCGACCTTACATTTGTAAATAAAATGCATTATCCTGATTACAATAAAGTAAGCTGCATCAGGTTATATCAGATGGGTACTTAAATACTGCCTCTTTGCGACAGGTTTTCCTTTCTATAAGCAAATATTGCATGGCTCAAGATCTGAAGAGACATTTTGTCAAAGAGCTGATGTACTATATGAAAATCATAAAAGTTTCGGCTGAAATCGAAAATGGAAGTGAATGAAAATATGCGTACTGGACTTCTCCCCAGCACATATATATATATATATATATATATATATATATATATATATATATATATATATATATATATATATATATATATATATATATATATATATATACACACACACACACAAATAATAACGAATAACAATATAAAGAATATAATACGGAATGAAGATATAGATGAAAGAAAAGAAATAAGAAAGTTGCGAGGTAGTAAAACTGTCCAATGAGCGAAGTGATAAAAAGATAAAAACGTAGGAAATAATCAGCCAAAGAAAAATAATGATACCAAAATTAAGAACTTTGAAAATAATAAGAAAACAAGAAGTAGAAGCGTAGAACATACCATATGAAAATACTACGCGAAAGGGAACTGCAGATATCGGGATGGGCAATGTATCTATGCACATCCCACATTATGCAACACACATTACACAAGTGGATTAATTTGATAAGAAGTGAAAGTTCCACTATCTTACGGTCTGCAACACCAATGCAAGATATGGGAGGTGCAAATACGGACAAAAATGCCGTTAACACCACCCTCAAAGGAACGGAACGGTGAACAGGAAAAACGAACATCAAAGAAGGGTACCAATTTTTTAGACGTAGCCACCACAATTCAGCTGCTAAATACTATCCAACAAATACAAAGTCAGCTGACAAATATAGGAATCCGAGAGCCGAACAGAAGGCACGCACAAAGACACTTCATGCGTTATCGGGACAAGAGGTACCGACAAAGATAAAAAAAGAGGCAAATTCTCGGAGGACCACAAGGCAACGAAACGGGCACCACCAGTGGAAAACAAATCGGAACCACCTGTATGCGAAAACGAGAGAGAAAAAATAAAAATAATCCTAGCCAACATTCAGGGCCTTAAATCAAATCATTTCCCGGACAAAGTTTTGTAGATGAAAGGACTCATGCAAGAAGCCGGAGCAGACTTTGCATGCCTCACGGCAACTCATCTAAAGGACTGCCAGACGAACTGTGAAAACTGTGAGTTCTGTGATGACAAAAAAGAAATACAAATTGACAACTAAAACATCCTTCAAGCCGACAGAACAGTGAGACGTAAAGGAGGATGTGCTATTTACACACGCGAAAGGCATATGGCAGAAATGACTAAGTACTCCAAACAGCCACGTAGAATGTGTAGCAGCAAAACTTGAAAAATTAAATATGGTACTAATTGTAATGTACAGATCCCCAAACACGCCAACCTAAAAATTTTCAGATTCCATTACAGAGTTAAGAAACTGGGTAAAAGATCTACACTCCAACCCCAAATATTTTTCTCTGTGGTGATATTAATTTCTCATTCATGAAACATAAAAGGATAGAAAAAAATATATGTATAAACCAGGACAAGGGGGGGCACACGGGAAGACCAGGAGCAGGTAAAAATGCTACTAGCTCTAGCTGATGAATTTATGTTAACGCAAGAAATAACAAAGACAAGAAAAAACAACTGCCTACATTTGGTATTCACAAACAAAGCAACCTAATTGATAATGTAGAAATATCCCCAACTATAATATTGGACCACAACATTATTCAAATAAACAATATAAAAGCAAGAGGAAAGGAAAGAACACGAACAACAGAAAGAAGCAAATTCGAAATTTTTAATTTTCATTCTAAAGCTATAAACTTTCAAGATGTTGCATCCAGCATGGAAGTAATAGATTGGAATACCATTTTCGAGGCCAAGACAACGGAAGAGATGCTAATGACTTTAGAGGAGAAGACGTTAGAAATTGTGGAGAGACATGTCCCAAAAATACAACAAAGGGGAAAGAAACAAGTTCGAGAGTGACGGCACAATAAGCACGCGATAGACCTACGTTGTAATTTATTAATTTCCAAACGCTCGTTTTTTGTACAATATTTTTTAATTAATTAATAGCATGGCACCCCCGTCAAGTACTTGCAGTCGCTGTGAAGGGATATTTGCCGCTTACGCGTTTACTTTGGGAAATAATAATGAACAGTTAGTTTGCAGGTGGTGCTCAAGCATGGAAGTCCTGAGGAACGAGTTAGAACGTGAGAGGGAGGCCAGAGTGAGGCTTGAAGAAAGGGTGATGCTTCTGACGGCAAAATTAGAATCCCTTGAGACTTCAGTTAAGACCCCTACTGCCTCAGTTTCTACTAATATAAATAGTACTAATAGCGCTCTCTTTTCCCCTAGTTCCCAACCCTTCGTTCAAGTGCGTAATGGAGCCCCATTGAGAAAACCTAAGACTTGTCTACCAGTAATACCAAACAATAAGATTTCTGTTTTAGGTTTCGAAGATGTGGATGAACCGGAAATACGATTCGTTGGCGATTCCATTGTTCGAGGGCAGCTCGAGGAATTCTATGGGAGAAACCATCGTCGTAGGCGCCGTTACTGCTACCCCGGTGCAAGGGTGGAGGATATAACTAAATGTTGACCATTTTACAGACGGAACCTCTGAGGACACAACTTATGTTATTCATGTCGGTACTAATAACGTTTTAAATTCTAGATCGGAAGAGCTGCTGGCTAGGTACAGGGACTTACTAGAGCGACTAAAGGAAAAATCTAATGAGATTGTTTTAACGGGTATACTTCCTCGAATTATCCAACGTAGCGATTTCTACAGCAAGGCGACCTATATCAACAATAACGTAAAGTTTCTTGGCCAAGAGGAAGGAGTGCATTTTGCGAATTTTTAGAACAGTTTCTTCGGCAGGAGAGACTAGTTCCTCAGAGATGGACTTCATCTTAATGACGTTGGGGCTGCGCGTTTAGGAAGACTTTCATAAAACTGTCTTCTTTTCAGGCTGCCGCAACTCGAACGGTCCCAGCGTAATTTCCTCAAATTTCCCTTGCGCTCGCGAAGGTATCGTAATTATAAACAATTTGAAGGTTCTATCCTTAAATGCTCTTAGCCTACGAAATAAAATAAACGAATTTTTTTCTTTAATTGCTTGTAAAGACTGATTTAATTGCGATAGATGAATCGTGGCTTAGCACTGAAACACGTGACTTTGTAGGGGAGTATCAAATTAGAGGTTATAGACTTTTTGTTAAAAAGAGTATAGTATAGGTAGGCGAGGAGGCGGTGTTTTGTTGTATATCAAAGATAATATTGCGAACGTTATAGAAGTAAAGCACACAATTCCAGAACCGATAGATTCGACTATAGCAGAACTTAAATTGAACAATTTCAAACTTGTTGTTGCGGTTATATATAGGCCCACTAATCAAACAGCTGATACAGACGAAGCGTTATATCGTGAACTAGAGAGAATAATAGGTATTGAGCAGGCCTTAGTTATGGGTGACTTTAATTGCGCTAACGTGAATTACGATACAATGCAAGGTGACGCGGAAGGCAATCGTTTAGTTAATTTTCTCAAGGATAGCTTTCTTACTCAAAAGGTTGGGGAACCTACGAGGTTGGACAGTATTTTAGATTTAATAATAACTACGGATGATAGGCTAATCACGGATCTTCAAGTAATAGAACCGTTAAGCAATAGTGATCACAATATGGTAGAGTTTGTCCTGTGAGTAAGTAACTCGAAACCAGCTAAATCGACTAAAATTCCTAACTTCCAGCATGCAGACTTTTGTGAATTTCGAAATGAATTGTCACACGTCAATTGGGAAAACGTAATGGGGATCTCCAACGCAAAAGTAATGTGGGAATCGTTTGAAACAGTATTTCGGACTATAAATGAAGAATGTGTACGTACAAGTTTTAGCGGGCGAAAGTAAACAACAAGCCCTTGTGGTTTACTTCTAGAGTAGGATATTATAAAGAGTAGAGATAGGGCTTATAGGCTACATGAGTGCGATAAAGACAATTTGTGGTTACGAAACAACTACATATCTCTAAGACGTGAAGTGAAACGCGTAATAAAAAAGTCAAAGCGCGAATTTGAAATCTCCATAGCTCGTGACGGCAAAGAAAACCCCAAGCGATTCTTTCAATACGTCAACAATAGGAATCCAGTAAAAAAGTGTCTTGGGGCCGTTGAAAATTTTTAACAGCTTTTTCTGAAAACAAGCAAATGGCTACCTTGCTAAACGAATTTTTTACGTCAGTTTTTACAATAGAAGATGTAACGAATATCCCTACGGTCATAGACATAATACCTTTTAATAATGGTAATACTTTGGATAATATTGTGGTTAGTGAAAGTGAGGTAATGCGCTATATTGATAAAATGAAAATGCGTAAATCACCGAGGCCGGATTCCATATATCCCGTACAACTAAGAATTAAAAGAAAGCATTGCTGTGCCGCTAACAAAGATTTTTAATGCGTCTATTTCTGAGGGGTGCGTACCAGATAATTTCAAGTTAGCAAATGTAACACCTATCTTTAAGAAAGGCGATAAAGGTGCGGCGGGAAATTATAGGCCAATCAATTTAACGTCCGTTGCTGGTAAGCTACTGGAATCAATAATTAGGGATCGTATAGTCGAACACTTAGCACTGCATAACTTGGTTAGAAATACGCAGCACGGTTTTAGACGAAACAAATCTTGCTTAACTAATCTTTTAGAATTTTTTCAAAGCGTGGTTGAAGTTTACGATAGTCATCGGGCGGCTGATGTAGTGTATTTAGATTTTCAAAAAGCGTTTGACACCGTACCGCACAAAAGACTCGTTGAAAAAAACTAAGGCTCATGGAATCAGGGGTGTAGTAATAAATTGGATAGAGGAGAGGTTGCGAGGTAGGAAACAGAGGGTGGTCGTTGATGGAGCGGAGTCGTGTTGGGCTAATGTAGCGAGTGGCGTTCCTCAAGGTTCTGTATTGGGCCCCTTGCTTTTTCTTATATATATATATATATATATATATATATATATATATATATATATATATATATTAACGATTTAGATGTCGGCGTTGTCAATACCGTCTGAAAGTTTGCGGACGACACGAAGTTGGGTGGTAGGGCGATTAATGAAGATAGAGGTACTGTAAAATCCAGGAAGATCTGAATAAAATCGTTGATTGGTCAGTCACATGGCAAATGAGATTTAATGTCGATAAGTGCAAAATTTTACATATAGGTTCGCGTAACGGTAATTTAGCGTATAGTATGTCAGGGAAGGAGTTAGCAAGCGTAGAGTAGGAAAAAGACTTAGGAGTTATAGTCATTTGTGATTTAAAAGTAGCGAAAGAAAGTACAGCAGCGGTCATTTAGGCGAACAAAGTGCTAGGTTTTATAGCTCGGAATTTTGAGTACAAATCGCGCAATATTATTGTTTCTCTTTATAAATCATTAGTTAGACCACACTTGGAGTACGCGATCCAATTTTGGAATCCGTATATGCGAAAAGATATAGACAAAATCGAAAGAGTTCAAAGACAAGCAACTAAGATGATTCCGTCGCTTAGGTCGAAGTCGTACGAGGATAGGATTAAGGAGTTAAAATTGACTACACTCGACACTAGGAGGCTAAGGGGTGATCTAATCCAGGTTTTTAAAATTATGAATGGGTTCGATAACTTAGATAAAGATAGCTTTTTCGAAATACCTCAATATAATAGGACTAGAAATAACGGGTGGAAGTTGACAAGTAGAAGGTTCAAGACAGCAGTTGCCAAAAACGTTTTTACGCATAGAATAGGAAATAGCTGGAATAGTTTGCCGGAAGAAGTAATTAGTAGCACATCTATAAACATGTTTAAAAATCGATTAGATGCATATGTTCATAGATTGGGTATAATTTAAGGTAGTAAAATTAAGGCCTTGTGGTTCGGAACCGACGTAAAATTGTAGGTCCTCTCCGCCACCACGGAGGACATGCACAATACACAATTACGAACACAGTTAAGTAGACCAGCCATGAGTGAATCCTAGGGTCTTTGTTGGTCTGAATTATAAATATATATATATATATATATATATATATATATATATATTATATATTAATATACACACACACACAGTATATATATACACACAAAGTAGTGGAATTCTGCCAGAAATGTTCAAATTAGGAAGCGATTTTTTGCCTTCCCTGGGGACCCTGAACAATTAATTCAAGGGACATGAAATTTTGAGTGAACATTGACAGTAACCCGTGGACAACTTTTGCAGGTATTCCAATTCGATACTTGAAAAAAATCTTTTAGTCCATTTTCACTCCATCCTAATATATATACGGTCCATATAATGTAATGTATATTAAATAACTAAATAATTAGTTAGCAAATCCTTGTCAATTTGTTATATTTAACAATAATTTAATAATTTTTACAATTCTATCTTTCAGACGGGGAAACTTACTCAAAACGTTTGTGTGCATTTCTGGGTAGCTGTGTTACTCTCGGAGGGAGGGGTTATCAAACCAATGTTTGTTGATGTTGGGTCCGGAATTATCAGGAAGGCAAGGTCCGAATCTCCATTCAAAAAGATTCATTCCATCTTCAGTCAAGAAAATTTATGGGCCTGTCGAAATTTTGATTTGAATGTGAATGACATTAATGTGAGTTGGATTCATGATTTTTAAATATACGTTATTAATAGGTCATAATTCCGCAGAGATACTTTCTTGTTTTTCGCCTTCCCTCATGACATAGGAAGATTTCAGCACTTAATATATTTTGTTTTTCGTAAATTTCTTATTTATATATATATATATATATATATATATATATATATATATATATATATATATATATATATATATAATATATATATATATATATATATAACGTAAAGAACGACGCTTGTATAGGAGATATTCCGCGCAAGATGAGAGAGAACGAAACAAATTAAAAAATGAGGTAACCACCCGGGAATCGAACCCGGGATCTTCCGATTGCCGGTCAGATATGATAACCATTACACCACGTATGTAGAAGAATTACGGCATTTGAATGAGTGAGGCCCATGGTGTAATGGTTATCATATCTGACCGGCAATCGGAAGATCCCGGGTTCGATTCCCGGGTGGTTACCTCATTTTTTCATTTGTTTCGTTCTCTCTCATATCTTGCGCGGAATATCTCCTATACAAGCGTCGTTCTTTAGTTAATTATACTGCGTGTTTGCAATTAAATGTGTATATATATATATATAAAACGCCATCCGCCGTTTGTCCTTTGCGCAGAACAGACGCATTTTCGAAGCTGCTACAAAGAGAATTGAATCAATCTTTTTTGTGTGTATACTAATTGTTTAAGTGTGTAATTTGTCGTTTATTAATATTTTACTCATTAATGACTGAAATTTTTATATTAATATTTTAATTATTGAAGTATTTAGTATGGAATTCATCATTCATCGTTGAATGTAAGTCCGCAATTTGGTTTATTATTAATATTACAGTATTTATGTTATGGACAGTGTGTTTCAGGAGGAAAGGTCAATACTTCGGGAGGTGAGAGTATCGGTCATTGTGAGAAATAAAGTTCATATGAACATGTGTCTAATTCTGAATGGTTACGGAGAAAGCTGTTTGAATCTACAAATGCAAAAGCATTGTTAATGGTAATCAAGAGAAACCAATTCTGTTTCTAACATGTAATGTTTAAACATTGGCATTTTGAATGGTACCAAATACAGAAATGACAAATTTGTTACAGTTTACAATACGTTTTCGAAAATTCCACCGTCAACCTCAATGCACTTTGCAACTCGTGCGCGAATATCGCGTGTTGTTCGTCTGAGTTGATCTTGACGTTCTTTTATGCGGGCAGCAGCATCCAAAATGCGTGCGAGCAATTCGTCTCGTGTATCCACCTTTCTTTTGTAAACTTGACTTTTCATCCACCCCCACAAACAATAATCTAACGGAGAGGTCTGGAGACCTTGGTGGCCATTGAATGGGACCACCGCGGCCGATCCATCGACCAGGGAAAGTTTGATTTACGTATTGCATCACCAGACGGGTAGAATGTGGAGGAGCTCCGTCATGCTGAAAGTACATACCAGCGCGTATAGCCAAAGGAACATCCTCCAATAGTCCTGGCAATGCATTTTGCAGAAATTCTAGGTAACTTTGTCCTGTAAGACGATTCTCTAAAGTAACAGGGCCAATCAGCTGATCATCGATTATACCGCACCACACATTGGCAGAGAAACGATGTTGAAATTTTGTTTCCACAGTGGCATTTGGATTTTCGTCTGACCACCAATGAGAGTTACAAGTGTTGTTGATACCGTCACGGGTGAAAGTAGCTTCATCGTTCAACAGTATTAATCGAAGCAATCGGCGATTAGCATTCACCCAATGACAAAATTCCAGTCGCATGGGAGTGTCTCCACGTTCAGATGAAACATGAGCGCTGGGAAGTGTACCAGTCTCACGCAAAGTGTTGAAAACCCTGGTAAACACACTTCGATCCGGAATTCTGCGGTTCGGAAACCGTCGATGGTATTCTGCAACAGCAGCTGTTGCACTTCCATCGCAAAAACCGTAGACATACACCATATCTGCATATTCGGCATGTGTGAAGGTGTGTGGCACTTAACACTGCTTCACACACCAAACAATGTCACTCACAACAGTCAGCTGTCGATTGGCTTATGTTAGATGCTTACATTACAGCTTACATGGTTCAAGGTTATAGGGGAGGGAAGGGGAAGGAAGAGCTGCGCGCGCATCAGATTCAAACAGCTTTATCTCCGTAACCATTCAGAATTAGACACATGTTCATATGAACTTTTTTTCTCACAATGACCGATACTATCACCTCCCGAAGTATTGACCTTTCCTCCTGAAACACCCTGTACATCGCTATATAATGCACAAAAAATTAGGATCTTTTGTTGTCGCTTATTATTATTTATTCTGTTGTATTTACATATTTAATAATACAGAGTAAATTTATGATTTTTTAATACTTCGACCACGTGGTTATTGTCTGTCACCACTAATCCTTTAGACCAGTGTTTTTCAAACTTTTTATGTCGCCACCCAGCGGAAGAAAAACACTTATCCCTGTGACCCAAAACAATAGTATTTTCTGACTAGTGTTCATAAAATCACAAGAACAATACATGCTAGCTTTAACCACTTCGCTTCAAGTAATAAAGAGACATCGAAGTTGCTTGAAAAATATTTTAAATCCAATGTAAATATAGTAAATAAAAAAGATTAGGTTGAATTTTAATTAATGTGACGGGTGGGCCTGCCTGTTGTTCATGATCTCGTTCAATCGAATAGCTGTTTTGTAGAAAGAATTTTCTACCCAGTGATTAATATTTCTCGACGCGTACTCTGCGAACCACTGCTTCAGACAGTTTTTTTTGTGCGTGTGTAATGAAATTCCTTCTTTTGATATTTCCGGATTCTTGTTTGCTACTATCTACAGGTCACTAATGCATAATTCTTTCCAGGCATTTTTGCCTACCTGTTAGATTGGGAAATTTTTGTCAAAATTTTTTTTAGACATGTCCCGAATCTCCGCGATTGTTCTGAATGCAGTGGAAAGTTTCCTCAGTACTATTTTAGCGTTGCCTCTTCTAACCCTTTAGTTTGCAAATTTTGCGTAAATCAACGAAAACTACAAAACGAGGTGATTTCGGTGAGAGATGAATTTCGAATATGTAGGAGAGAAGCAACTGCGCTGAGGAAGAAATTTAGTGCTTTAGTTTTAACTCACTGCAACATAGTTTCAGAAAGTGTGGGCTCGAGTTCTGACCCAGGTCGAAGACCGCGAGTAGACACTACGACGACTCCCCAATCATTCGTTTCTCCCGCCCCTTTCTTCTTCTGGGGATCGACAGTTTGAGCCTATTCAAAATAGGGCCCGACCTAGACAGCATAAACCTTGTTTAAGAGTAGTTAGAAGTAATAGATTTCCGTCTTAGAAACAGAGCAAAAATGGCATTCAAGAGATTAGGCTAGGATCAACTCCGAGAAGGAGATGCAGCTCTCCTGGAGCCCGTGTTCACGGCATCACGGACTCCATAGAGGAGTTTCGTAAGGATGCTGATCAAAATACGATATTTATGTTGCATGTTGAAACTAGCGATTTCCAGGTCAGAGTTGCTGATGCGGACACAAAGGGATAGAACTAATATGGTAATTTTTCTACGAATTCTTCGTAGAATAGCAGAATCTGACGAAATTTTCAGCAGAGCTACCTAAATGAACAATATTCTTAAGTCTCTTTGCCGAGAGAAAAATGTTGAATTCGTTGATGTGTGGTGTTATATTTATAATGAAAAGGATTTATTTTGGCGTGATGGTCTTTACCTGAATGGCGTGGGAGTAGATCGATTTGGAAGACTATTTCATAGCTCTGCGATGACTTTTCAGGCAAAAAACGGCGAACCTACAACGCAAGCTATTAAGTACTGTCCTTGACCAAAAATGTGAAGTTCCGGCAATTACTGATTCCTGGTTAAATAGAGAGAATAAGGATTTTTTTTGGAGTATATCATATTCCTGGTTATGTAACACTGATGGAGTAGAAAGAAGGGGTCGTGGTACTGTACCATACGTTTATTCACACTTAAATTCCGTAATTTAAAAATTTGCAGGAACTGAAAATATAAATGCGACGCTCATAGAAATTAAAGAACTCACGAAAGAAATTAATTATACAGGGTGAGTCAAAAGTCCGGAAACATAGGAAGGATAGGAGACTAATTGCAAAAAGACGTGTGTTACAAGTAATGTTATAAGATGTGCTCTATATGTTCTCCTTTCACTTCCTCACATTTCTGGACTCTGTTTTCCCACACGACCTGGACTCTTTCCAGGACATCGGGGTGGATTGCAGCACAGGCTAACATTAGTCCTATGTTTCCGGATTTTTGACTCACCCTGTACATAGATTTAGTATATAGGCCTCCCTCTCAGACTGTCGATAACGATAATAGACTTCAGGAACTAATTTTTGATGTAAGTAGCGAACATGATACGATAACACTGTTCAACAATGATTTTGTCTCAGGAAAAGTTGTCATTATTATAGAGGTTTCAACGCTGATTACGAAAATGGTCTATTATTTTCCTATCACGTATAGTTTGAGAAATTTCCATTTCTTTGTTTTTGAAAAAATATTCAATTTTTGTAATAAAAGCTGTTAATTTATTTTGTTATCTCGCAACACTGACCACATGAGATGTTTGTCTTATTACGTCATGTGTATTAGGGTGCATCGAAAAAATCAATTTTTATAATTTAATGAATGGCGGGTGCGCAAAACATGTGGATGATCTCTACGAACCTATATTCTAATTTTCTTGACTGAAGTTATGAAACAAAATCGCTGAAAAAGGGGAATATTTTTTAGTTATCCTCCCGTTTTCAGCGAATAGCAAAATAAATTTGGCATATATTGATGTTTTGCCTAAATGGAAACTTTTTCGTAATTAAATTATCTTTAAAATGAAATGTTTACTTGTGTGGTGTAACATTTAGCCACTTTTTTTCAATAAAAAATCAGAAAAAAATGTTGCCCAGAGCTTACCACGAGGAGGTAGTTACACATTAAGCTCCACCCTCCCTCCCTCCTTATAGTAACTAATTAAATTGCACAATCTTTGTGTTAAATGATGGCATTATATCTAATTTAAAGTTGAAAAATAAACTGAATAATAATTCATAGTTGTTTATCGCAATAGGCATACAATTACACATTTGGTTTTCCATATGTTATGTCTCAGCAATGCTGATTGCTGAGTCATCGTATCACAATGGCGCCATGCTGCAGTCTGCCAACAGCATTTGCTTTGTACGGACCTGTTTCAAAACTGAGCATTGTAATATTATTCACGCAATATTCAAGTATTGAACTATTGTATACTTAAATTACTATATTATTATTTTCAAATAAATATGACGCCTTCTAAGACCACAAGGTCAGTAAAGAAAAAAGAAAAACAAGAACAAAGTCATGTTAAAGTGTTCGGAGAACCGTGTACCTTGAAAACATATTTGTTGCCAACTCAAGCTGATGTAATGAAACATTTTTTTTTAAAGGAATCTAATAACGATAACAAACAGGTTGTAAAGGATACCAGCAATGAAATTGTATCAATTTGAAGTAAAGCTGCTTTGCCTGTGGTGTCATCAAGAGGAATTGAGCAAAAAATCATTGACTATAAAAATAAATAGCTGCTAAATAAATTACGGAGCACAAAAATATATGTAGAAAAACTAGAAAAGTTTAAAACTGAGGCAAAGGAAATGTTATTTGATATTTGTACGTGTAAATGCAAAGATCTGAACAATTGCAGTTGTGAAAAAGGCAGGACGGTACCCGTAGAAGAAAGTTTCTTGCAGATCAAAGAACTAAAAGAAACATGGCTATTGGGGGAGTGGACATGGACAAAACTAGACGCTTGAGGGAAAATGCTAAAAGAATGAACAGTTGAGGGAAAACAGTAATACCGATAGCAGAGATGATGTTCCACACATAAAAAAGAATTGGCAAAAGGAAGAATCTTGCTGTTCTACAATCATACCACAAAAAGATAGACTTTCGTCTCAAATGAGAACGTCTTTGCCTAGCTTAGTTAGAGAGGCAGATAGATATAATATATCGGACAGATCAGCAGCAGCTCTTGCAAGATTGTGGAATTGTGAGAAAGGAAAATATGTCTAGCGTAATTGATAAATCGAAAGTGAGGAGAGAGAGAAAAGTATAGAAGCAGCCTACACGGTGAACAGATTGTATTTCTCGAAGGTCTTTACTTTGATGGTAGAAAAGATAGTACTTTAGTTCAAGAAAAAAAAAGGAATAAATTTTACCCGAAAATGACTTCCGAAGAACATATAGTTTTATTACAGGAACCGAATTCCAAATACTTGGGTCACATTTCTCCTATTTCAGGAGATTCAGATAACATACACAAAGGAATTTTGAACTTTTTAATTGATCGAGAAATTAGTACTGACGCTTTGGATGTGATGGAACAAAAGTAAACACTGGAATAAAGGAATAAAGGTGGGTGTAATAAAACATCTTGAGGTAAGCCTAGGAAGACCTTTACATTGGTTCATTTGCCTTTTCCATTGTAATGAACTTTTACTTCGCCATTTGTTTACGCACATTGATGGCTTATCATCAGGTCCGAGAAGTTATTCCGGATTTATTGGCAAAGCGATAGAAACATGCGAATCACTTCCAGTTGGCTATTTTGAGCCTATTGATCTACCTGCACTTCCAAATATAGAAAGGTGCGATGATTTAAGCACAGACCAAAGGTTGTTGTACGATCTCAGTATAGCAGTTTCAAACGGTTATTGTCCAGACGAACTAGCAAATCGTCGACTTGGTCCAGTATCGCATGCACGCTGGCTAACTACTGCCGAAAGAATTTTAAGTCTGTATATTGGAACAGAAATTCCTTCTCCGAATCTTCAAACATTGGCAACATTCGTAATTAAAGCATATTGTCCAATATGGTTCTATATTAAATGTTTCCCATCATGCATTAACGGACCTCACCATATTTACAGAATAACGCTGTCAAGCTATCTTCCGGCAAGTCAACGAAAAATAATCGAGGATGTTATCCAACGCAATGGGTACTTTGCCCATCCAGAAAATACACTTCTGGCAATGATGGGCGATGAACGAGCTCATATAAGAGAACTAGGAATAAGAAGAGTGCTTTCAGCGAGAAATCAAAATGATCATAACATGCAAGTAAGAATCTTCAAGATTCCTATGATAAACTTTCAAGCCAATGATTATACTGATTTGATTGACTGGCGTAATATACAGAAGACCGAACCACCTATCACCAGACAAATTAAAACGAGTGACTTACTGTAGAATCAATGGTTCACTCCAAGGATTTTTCATAGTTTGACTACATTCGTTTCCCATGCCATTCACAAAATGTAGAACGTCATATTAAGTTGGTGAAAGAGGCCTCTAGAAACGTTTCTGGATATTCCCGAAGAGATGGCTTCATTAAAGCAACTTTAAAATCAAGAGATATAATGCCATCATTTAACACAAAGAAAGATTATGCAATTTAGTTAGTTACTATAAGGAGGAGGGAGGGAGGGTGGA
The DNA here is from genome assembly GCA_023014485.1 of Bathynomus jamesi. NCBI lineage: Eukaryota > Metazoa > Arthropoda > Malacostraca > Isopoda > Cirolanidae > Bathynomus > Bathynomus jamesi. The sequence goes on along the minus strand of JAJOZX010002687.1, from coordinate 567,108 downwards.
GCTTAATGTGTAACTACCTCCTCGTGGTAAACTCTGGGCAACATTTTTTTCTGATTTTTTATTGGAAAAAAGTGGCTAAATGTTACACCACACAAGTAAACATTTCATTTTAAAGATAATTTAATTATGAAAAAGTTTCCATTTAGGCAAAACATCAATATATGCCAAATTTATTTTGCTATTCGCTGAAAACGGGAGGATAACTGAAAAATATTCCCCTTTTTCAGCGATTTTTTGTTTCATAATTTCAAAGTCATCTCGCAGGTACTTACCCATGTCGTAGGCTAATGAAACTTAGAATATAGGTTCGTAGAGATCATTCACATGTTTTGCGCACCCGCCATTCATTAAATTATAAAAAATTGATTTTTTCGATGCACCCTAATGTGTATTGCTACTCTTATAGTATGTGTGATAATATTTTTCAATATTTTGTATAATATTTAATTAATTATATCCAATAGTTTGTATACAATACAATATAATGCAAAATTATACATATTATATACCATACAATAATTGTATAATATTTTTTAAGATTTCATGGAAACTATGCGCGATACGCCAAACTTGGTAACATTTTCGGAATCAGCAGCGTCGACTTCATATAGACCAGCTTTGTTTGTTGCTGAGACAGAACAAAGTAAAAATTTGTTGTTCAGTTTAATTATGGGAGATCTTAATTTACCTTGCAGGGATTGGGGTGGTCCTTTACAATTAGTGATTGTACAAGAATTTGCTCGAAAGTTTACTTTTTCAAATAATCAAAGATATCACGAAAGATCTCCACATTCTAGATTTAGTTTTAAGTATAACCTAGACTAACTTGATAACATTTCTGTAAGAAAAACACATTAAATAACCATGGACACATCACACACCCCTGCAGTAGACCCACTTTCACCAGAAACCACTCACTATACTCTCTTCCGCAAGCACACATGCTCTACTTTCTCGGTAAAGACTTTTGACCGCATTCAACAACGACCCATACACCCGCATACAGCTGCAGCACTTGCCAAAACGCCTTTCTGTCAAACCTATCATGCGCTTTTCCAAGATCCATGAACACCACATACAAATACCTTTCTTTCTCCAAGTATTTCTCAAACATCATCAACAACCCAAACACCTCGTCCACACACCCTCTACCTCTTCTAAAACCACCTTGCTCCTCCCTAATCTGTTGTTCCATGCATACCACCACCCTTTCAATCACCACTCCCCCATACACCTTACCTGGCACACTCAGCAGACTAATTCCTCTAATTCGAGCATACATTTTTCTCCCGCCTGCCTTTATACAGGGAGACGGCACATGCACTCCCCGAGTCCTGAGGCAGCTCGCCTCTGTCCATACACACATTAAACAGACGCACTAACCAATGAATGAACGCTACATTCACCGCCTTTTTTCAGTTGCTCTACAGCGAACCCATCCACTCCTACCACTTTTCCACCCTGCCTAGGGCCTCCACCACCTCCTCCCTACGGACTAACCCATTCGCCACAACTCTTATACTCTGAACCCCCTTCTCTGCCCAAACATACCACATCTACTTCCCTATCTTCCGACAGGTTCAATATCCCTCAAAATACTCACTCCACTTTGTCTTCACATCTTCTCTATCTCTCATCACTTCTCCATTGACTCTTTTCACAGTCATGCCCTTCTGCCCTCTCACTTTCTTACACTATTCACGTCTCTCCAAAACATCTTGTTCTCCTGAAATTTTCTGACACTCATACCCCATCTCTCATTTGCTCTCTTTCAGCTCTCGCACTTTTCTCTTTATACTTCTTGCCTCTTCCTCTTATACTCTTCCCAATCACTCACACTTCTGCTCTGCAAGCACCGAGCACATGCTTCCCTCATTTGCTTCAACATTTCAGCCTCCACATTCCACCATTTACTTCCCCATTTCCAACCCCAAACTTCCGTACACCACACACTTTAGTCGCACTCTTCACACCGCTTCACTAAATATCTGTCACTCCTCTTCCACACCCCTTGTTTCACTCTCTCCCACCCTGCAACATTCCTCTTCCACACCCTTTGTTTCACTCTCCCACCCTGCACCACTCCTCATTCAGTCTCTCCTGATAAATCCGTTCACAATCCCTTTTCCTCAGTTCACTCACTTTCACTACCTCTCTCACAGGCACAATACTCCTTTTTACTCCACGCCCACCACAAGCCTTCACTTTTGCCTCCAGTAAGAAGTGGTGAGACATTCCACCTGCCACTCCTCAACACATTTACATCTAACAACATTCCCAATCTTCAGTTCTCATTCAGCACAGAACTCAACTAACCTTTCCCCATTTCCATTCACACCAGGCACCCCAACTATACCCTCAGTTGGTACATCCTCCGCTCTCGCAGTTAAGTCCCCTAGCACGACAACTCGGTCCCTCGCATCAAAACTACTCAAACACTCACCCATTTCGTCCCAGAGCGCATTCTGTATCTCTTCACTCTTCTCACTCCCAGGTCCATACGTACTAACAATCACCCTTCTCTCTTGGCCCACTTTCATTCTAACCCACATCAGCCTTGAATTCACTTCCATACTCTCTTTCACACATTCCCATAGCCCATCATATATCAAAGGCGCAATCCCCTCCCTTGCCCTCTCCCCAACCCCAGACTTTATACCCCGAAGAGAGCACCAATCTCTCCCTTATCATCTTGACCACATCCACGCACATTCAGACACCCCAACCTGAGCCGTCGCGGGAAAGCCCACTGCTATGCCCCTTCTGACTGTTCCTGTTTGTGATAAGTTACATACAGGTGGTAGGGGTTTCTAACCCCCCGCACCTGTCCCTTATTTTTAGGGACTACGTGAGAAGAATTCTTTAAATCCCCTATCCCCAGGGATAAATGTTTGAAATAAATATTTCCTTGTTTACTAAAGAAAATATGAACAAGGCCCGTTTCCGTAATCATGCTCAAAGATGATTTAAAGTTTCGCGATTTTACCATTAGTAAAAGTTAAATACTTTTGACCAAAGGTAAACTTAATCCTATTAAAACTGCAGGGTCACAAAGATTTACTCTAGGGTACTTAAAGAAATGAACTGCGCAATAGTCTCTCCTCTTAAATATATTATATATTTTACTCTGGAGAAGTTCCGTTCGATTGGAAACTTGCGAATAACATTGAGCCACTATTGTAAAAAAGTGGACAAACCACTTCGCGGAAATTATCGTCACATCAGTCTGACTTCTGTATATATGCTACAACTAAGAATGGTCCCCTGAGAAACTTTTATGTTACATACAGACCGTGCACGGAACAAGGAACTCTTCTAGGATAATTAAATCCACTGTAGTCCGAATAAGTAATGGTAAACAAAAGTTTCTCTTTCATAATGGAAGCCCAACGTGGGCAACGGATCACTAGCAGAGAGACCCCAAAATATAGCTTCCCTCACCAGCCATTTACTAAGCAAATATGCTAAGCAGATAGGACCCACGTTTGGGACAGGGTCTAAGGTTTAAAGCTTACCCAAGACAACTATATTCAGAACATCAATATAGTCAAGAAACCAGTGATCCGTTGCCCACGTTGGGCTTTCATCATGAAAAATAAAAACTAGTATTTGCAATTTACCAGTACTTACTCAGACTATAGTGGATTTAATTAACCAAGGAGTTCCTTGTTCCATACACGGTCTGTATGTAATATATATACAGGGTGATTCAAAAGTCAGGTTACATAGGGAAATACTGTATTATGTAATGATACAGGGGAATAGTCACATCACATATTCGATATGGCCACCGTTAACGGCAATGCACTTGTGCAGCCAGCTAGAAATATCACATCAATGCGCTCCTCCTTCGATAACATCTCAACTCATTTACCTGCAAAGAAACAGAAAAGCCCTATGTAACCTGACTTTTGAATCACCATATATATATATATACTGTATATATGTCGTGATTTTTTTTTTTTAAACATCCGACACTTTAAATACTCTGTAGTATGTGATGGCTTCGCAGCTCATTAACTCTTTCAATACGAACAAAAAAATTTTGCAGTGCTCTACGCAGTATCTGTTGAAATCTGGCAATTTTCTTTTATGCAGGAAGGAAGGGCCAATGGTGAGGGCTCGATTAAATGCTCTACCCATAGAAGCAGAAGAAACCCAAAATCAAGGTCTAAAGTTTTTGAGATTTCTAAACATTCTGCGTTTGAAAGCGTAGAAGTCATAGACAGGGGAAAAGATGGATTGACGAAGATTATTCCAGAGTTGACCGGTTGAGTACATGGGAGACTGAAAATATCGATTAACCCTTGCATTAGAGAGTTGAACAGAAAAGGGATGTGTCCGTTATAATAACGATAGTAAAGAGAGTGAGGCAACATTGCGACGAAGAGGCAGGGATTCAAGAGTCAGTAAGAGGGAAATTGATGAGACGAAAAGATTTTGATTCCACACGGTCAAGTAGAGCTGGGAGGGTTGAGCCACCGAACACATGAGAATTGTATTCCATGCAGGGACAGACAAGACCTCTGTACAGAGACGACAACTGAGTGGTTTTGAAGAAGCTGCAAAGCCGTTACAGGACATTTTTTTGAATAACCTTTATTAATAATAAAATAAATACATTGATTTTACAATACCATAAATATGATAATTGTGAAACTGGACTATTTATTTTATTTAATTTGGCCCTTAAGCTTTAGGCTTTACTGGGCTCTTATTAAAAATAAACAGCTAGTTATTATTAATTAATAATAAATAAATGAAGTAGTAAATAAGTATTATTAATAGTAGTTAAAGTATGTATTAATCTTAAATTATCACTACTGATATCACAAATGCAAGGTCACTATTGAAGGTGTTATACCAATACCATACAAAGAAACCACTAATATATATGAGAGATAAGAACTGAACAATCCCAAGAAGTGTGTCTTTATACTAGCTCACAGACGAGAAATTAATAAACACTAGTAATGGACATTAATTCTAGATTTTTGTTAGTATGCCATTATTAATCGGGATTTCAACTTGTTTTTAAATGAATTTACACTCAATATTTTTTATACCAGCATTTAAATCATTCCAGTTTCAATCCATTGAAAATAGGTAGTTTTTGAGATGAAGACGATCTAATTTGAGGCATAACATGCTTTGATCTATTTCTGGTCTAATACGAGTAGATTTCTTGATGAGTTACAAAATATCTATTTACCCATTGTAAATTAATGATTTTGTTTTTACACTTGTAAATAAAAATAAAATGTCCCAGTTTGATTAAATCGAGCTTTAATAGGTTTAGCTCTTTAAATAATGCACTAGAGTGATAAAGGAAATCAGCATCAGATAATAACCTTATTGCTCTTTATTGATGACAAAGATACCGTTAAATGCGTTGTCAGCGGAGTTTCCCCAAACAAGGGTGCAGTACGTTATATAACCTGTTTAGGGACTACATTTCTAAGTTTAAACATTATAGCAACGCTCCTTGAAATCTTTTTCACGATATAATTTACTGTACATGATGACTCCATCGCAAATTCTTATCTAGCATTACACCAAGAAATTTTGTTTCAGTACACTCCTTTTAGTCCAGGCAATTTGTAGTTAGACCTGGGCAAAATTGCTTCAGAAGCTTTCTAAACTGTTTCCAGCTCAGGAACCATTGCTGAAAAACATCCAAACTCCGACAAAATTGGACCCCGGGAACACCCCCAAAAATGAAATTCGAAATGGCGGACTGGATGTTTCCTACGAAAAAAAAAAAATATATAATTTACGCTTTTATTTATAGAGATACATTTGATGCTTTTTCTTTCAGTTGTAATGTTTTAAATAATTCAACAATATACAACACAACCAGTTATTACGCAAATATAATGTTATATAGCTTTTTACAGATTTTTATAATCAATAATACAACAATTATTTTTTTCCCAGTTTCAAGTTATGTTCATTACAGAAGAAGTGATACCTGGTCACAAACATGCAGAAATTAATCCTCTTCATCACTATCATCGGATAGATTACCGGTACTTGGGTTGTTATCGCAACCACTGATTTGGCACTCGCCACAAGCGGCTGAACAGGGCATTCCATTACGCTTGCATCCACATCTTGAAGTAGCACATTTCGTCTTGCAGGAGCAGCGGATCATGTTGAGTAGATAATTTGGAGCTGGTGGCTTGTCGCAGGCTGTAGGGTAGTAGGAATTATTCTTTACATACCAACCCCACTGTTCTGCATCGATCTTCTCTTCTGTAGACTTCCAGATTAGTATTTGAAAGTATGTGCGAAAGCTGTGGTACTTTGTGGACGCATCGGTAGGTGGCAAACGTTCGGGTGTAACAAAAGATTTAGCTGTAGCTACCTTTTCAACTAACATTCGATGACGTAGTGCGTTAGTGGATTCAAGTGTTTTGCAGCCATACAACAGAAGCATTGCCTTTCTTCCAGCGGCTTCAATGTCAGAGTGTTGGCAACAATCAGAACAGAATGTATTTGCAACTGAACGGAGTTCAGCCACCTTCATCAGTGTGTCGAATGCTTTGGCTTTACCGATCGAAAAAATTCTGGATGTGCTATCACAGCCCGTGAAAGCATGCACAAACAGGAGATACTTGCAGATGTCATTGCCTAACAATGATTGAATGCTGAGAATATCATACACAGGATTAGGAGATGGTCCCCGTCTTATATCGCTGCGATAGTACAACTTGAAACCACTGTCCTTGGCATGGTACAGAAGGAGAATCAGCAAGTCGGTGTCTTCCCCTATTACTGTTGTAGTTGCATTTTCTGATGAGGAAACTGCTGCACGAACGATGTCCACATCAGCATCCCCATCTGCGTTGTGAACAGTACACCCGTGCTTCTTCAACATCTCACCTACGAGGGAAATAAATGCTTGCTTGTTGTTTTCATTAGCCAAGAAGTGTTCCTTCTGGCCAACAAACTTCATGCTTGGACTGAAATTCACATTTCTGCTTGTCTTGGTGCTGCGTCTTCTGTGGGTCATGTCCTTGATCGTAGGAGAGCTGCTGTAGCCATCAAAAACAATGATTGCTTTTCCATATGTTTTCAGAGTGAAATCGGCATATGAGTTAGCGATGCTGTCATATGTTTCATCTTGACGCCAGGAAACACGATGTAGTAGAGATCCACCATCCAATACGTACTGGTCTGTGCACTGAATTTCTTGAACTTCTTCCATGCGTAAAGTGTCAGTGTATTTGATTATTGCATGAGCTAGCTGAGACTTATCGGGTTTCCTCAAGATACTTCGTGATTCGAACAATGCAGGAGGATATGCACACAGTTCGTAACACATGACATCTTCAAGATTCATGTCTCCGCCAGTGGCAACAGTCATCATTCTCTGAAACAGTAGTGCAGGATCTACTTCTATATCTAAAGCATCAGTGATCACAACGGCAGAAGCAGATCCTAGTGTTTTCACTTTGTCAGATCTTTTGGCAGAATATTTAAAGGCTTGTTTCCCAATCATTTTTACGACAATGTTCGTACCGATTGAATGCAATTGATGAACGTTAACTCCAGGATCAGCAGTTAGCCCTGTTACAATGTTGCAGAGACCCGAGGTAGAATGGAATGGGGATAAGGATTCCAGACGTTCAAGTACTTTCTTCATGTCATTACTGTCCCTGATTTGTCTACTTCCCCTCATTTCCTTGTGCTTTTCACTACTTTCCAACAAAACTCTGGTGTATTCCTGCATTGCTAAGTTATAAGTGGAACACAGAGGCATAGAAAAGAGCCACGTTGTCCTTTGGATGTCTGTAAATCCACTTCCGCGTGTCAGTCCGCCTCTGCTTTTCAGGGAACGCATTAGTACTTTTTCTATCACCAGGTCTGTGCCGAGTCCGGCCCATAATCTGTCGCTTCTTCTTACCACAAACTTACCTTCCTGGAACATTTTGTTAACGGCTGGATTTTCAGAAGGCAAACTTAACATTTTCTGCAGGTACAGGTATATCGATTTCAGGTAATTGTGATGTCCGGCTGCTGCAATTATGGGGATGGTCTCCAGCATAGCTTGCAAGTGCAAATCCCACGAGCCGGTTCTGTCTGCTGTTATCAAGGAACGTGCAATGTTGATCATTCGCTGATATTCCAACCAGAGTTGACTTGTTTGCGAAGTAGATTGTAGGTCAGTTTTCTTCGCATCCAAAGTGGTAGCAATCTGAGACAATGCATTCGAAGATTCCACATCCTCAACTGATTGTTTGGCGGTCATAAATCGTCGAGCAGGTCACAAGCTTCCTTATGGAGGTCATGAGGAGTTCCATCTTCATTACGAGGGAAAACGTCTGCGACTAGTAAGGTACTAAGAGCTGCATCTACTATCATATGACCACGTATCGCTCTTGAAACAGCTTTTCCAGACATCATGTGTTGCACGGCATTTGGTCCGTATATTTCTTGAAGTACTTCAGACAATCCTGAACCATTCATAAGAGTACCGACTGCTCCCAAAAGATTCATCAGAGTGTGACATGATCCCAGCATTAAAACAATGTCCTGCAGGTCTCTCTGTTCATTGATGATTTGGGAAGCTTTCCAGAACAAAGGCTGATCAAAGGTAATAATGCATGGGACTTTTTGATCGCGTGCTATCTTGCTCAAATATAGTAATGTCGAAAATATGCAGGTCATGTCAGTTGGCGACATATCTATGATGGGAAGGAACGTGATCGACGCCACACCTGGATGTGAGACACTTGATCCACCGTGAATTGCCTGCATTGTTCCGGACCAACTTGGACCTGATCTTTCTGCTGAAGATATCTGCCAGAGAAGACTAAGTCGACTTATGGTGGCAGTGGGTACTGGAAGTTCGCGGAATGAGATGTCCCTCAACATGCTTCTCGCGTGTCTATATTCCCTAATGTCAACGGTTGCAATCTTCTTAATGTCATTGTCACCAACATTACGCCTGTGAATAGAAGGGTGGATCTTGATCTTCGGAGTTATTGCGGCAATCATACCCATTCCATGAAAGGTATTCTTCCCATCCAAAGTGCAGACATCATGATCGACGTTATCTGCTGCTAGAAAGACTGCAGTGTTTTCATCAACAGTAAAAGAGCCAGATCCACTTGCCAGCGCCGCGTTTCTTTCGAATCTTGTTACTTCTGCATACGACGAACAGTAACCCAGCTGATGGAGAACGTCAATAAGGTACCTTGACCTAAAGTTGTGCTGTAGCTGAACCGACAAACCGATCTGTAGTGGACATAGTAATCCTCTAGGACGGGTTGCTTGCATAATGCTCTGCCCAATTGCACCTATTTTTCTTGAAGCATCCTGTCCCGCAAATGCTTTTGATAATAGCAATTTCAGACTGTTGGGAATGTAATCAAGAGCACTTTCTGCAGTGATGTCATTTGGAGATGGATACACATCTTTTCTAGGCGAGTCGACAGACTTGATATCACTTCTGATTATTTTTGCAGCAGCTTCTACTAGGTAAATCTTCTGTAGCTCTATATCTATATCACATTCTTTCGACTTTTTGTGATAATCTATAAGAATTTCATTAGCTGTCTCTCGTAGTGTTACTACATCTGCCTTCCCACTTTCACCTATTATGATCTTGTCTCCGTAACGTTCTAAAAGCTTTCTCTTCATGTGCCTGCGTTCGTAGACAGAGCTCTGACTTCCTTGAAGATATTCCTCCATTTTGGAAATTAGGTCTCCAATCAACAGTTGTTCATCATTCTCTTCCAGGTAAGCACAGGTCTGAAGGAATGCTGGGTGTTGCTCTTCATTAGTTGGTCTCCCTTTCTTCGAATCATGATCGTCGGAGGAGTATGCGCGAGGAATGTTTTTTCCACTTCGAAAATTTACGCTGCAGGTGTGATGGTAGACACAATCTGCAGCAGGAAGATCACGAAGATAATACTCCAGACGGCCTTTTACATTAAACGACCATTCATCGCAGCGGCTTTCACAGCACCTTTTTATGGTTTCGGAGAACTCTGTAGTTCTTATTTTGACATGCTCTGATTTTGGTTTGTGTTTGGAAAAAAAGTCCACAAAGGTATCACAAAACAAACAGTGAGTAGCACTGGAAAATGCGTATTCATGAAAACGAGCACTTTTCCTTGGTATTGCCTCGGCTGCGGTCTGTCGCTTCTTTATTTCAATGGTCTTTTTATCCGTAAACCTTTTCCTACATACAACGTGAACACTTACTCCAGCTGTTGCAACATCGCTTCCACGGCTGCGGCTGGATGCATTTATACCATCTGCTCCGTTTTGCGAGATGTGAACCACTTCCTGTCCGCTGTCCAATTTCTCCTTACAAATCACGCACAATTCTTCAGGGGTCTGCATTCTTGAAGGCGGACGCACACCGAGTCAACCGTACACCGAGTCAGTCTGAAACAGAAAACACAAATTAATAAACTGTGTTGCAGTATTTAAAAGGAGTACATAATAACAGTTTTAAAGAAAATGACAAGCACAAATACGCAGATTTGATAGTGGGTAGTAGGAATTAAAGAGTTGTATATAATATAAGTTTATAAAGATGTAGCAATGTCCATTCTCACATACACTCCATACAGTATATTTTATTTACATTACGTGACGTCATAGTTTAATACTAGCCGCCTAATACAATTTTTAGTGTCATATAGGTTAATTTAGAAACGAAAATGTGTTTTAAAACATTTTACTGATCAAGAAAAACGTCATAACTCTCTACAAAGCGAAATTAAAATTTATTGTATTTCGTAGGAAACTGCCAGTCCGCCATTTTGAATTTCATTTTTGGGGGTGTTCCCGGGGTCCAATTTTGTCGGATTTGGGATATGTTATTCTGCAATGGTTCCTGAGCTGGAAACAGTTTAGAAAGCTTCTGAAGCAATTTTGCCCAGGTTGAAGCTATTTTTGCGATTTTATTAACATTAAGTTCAAGATATACATTTTTTTTATTAGTAAAAATCACGAAATTTGTTTTATTGGATTTAGGAAGAGTTTATTGGTGGTCAACCGTTTCATTACACTGATGAATTCTGAATTAAACATTTTTAGCTGAATTAACATCAGTAGTATGGGCGCAAAAGGTTAGAGTGCAATGCAATTGCAAATGCTGATCAATGTTGCAAAGGGGAGCGGGATGTTGCAAGAGGATATGCAAGAAAGGGGGAGGGGGTTATGCAACGACGAGGGGTTATCCCCGAAGCTGCAATGAAGGGGAACTCCCCCAGCATGCTGGGGGAGTCCACCTAACATCTTTGGGGGAGAAGTTGGGACGGCCTCACCCCCCAAAGGGGTATACATAACCTAAGGGAGGGAGAGAAAGGAGGAGGGTCTTTGGGAAGAAGGTGGGACGGCCTCACCCCCCAAAGGGGTACACCTAACCTAAGAGAGAAAGGAGAAGGAGAGGAGTGTTCGCCTGGCTCCTGCCAGACACATTAAGAGTTCATCCGAACGCCCGCTCTTATAATTTCCTAATCAGCCAGTTGGCTTAGAAGGCTTCTTAGAAGGCGTAAATGGCTTGTTCAGGTGTACATTATTAGGGTTGAGTTGCCAGATTGCGCTATTTATTTAATTAAATCACATTCTTGACAGTTGGCTTTCCGCCAGTTGGCTTAACCCGTCAGTTGGCTTAATCTGCCAGTTGACGTATGTGGAAAATTCAGCAGCCTAAAAAGTATCTTTACGGCTACCCGCGTCCACCCTTACCTCGGGTTCGACAAATTATTGTTTAAATTAACCTTAAACTTAGGGTTCTCACAACTTGGACGCTATTAATAAAATAATGGCAAATATATTTAAGATTTAATTTTAAGCCAATACTCTTGACTTTCTCGCCTTTATAGAGTTAAATTGGTATAATGATATATTTATACCTTAAATGATTAAATATATACAGAAAAGATATGCACAACCTAATCAGCCTAATCCTAACCTTAACCCTAACTTAATCTTATCCTTAGATTTTAAATCGTAACCACACTTAATATTAGAATACAGGGGAGTACGTAAGTCGTATCATATGTACTAAACTATATTTCATAGAATCCTATTATATCTACCATGTGGTAAGATATAATTTACTGTAAAATTTGGCACAATATGCACTGGATCAAATGTTTAATTATATTTACTTACAATTAAATAACTCGTAAGGCAAGCTTAAACTCTTGATTCGATAGATTTAAATTAATTGGTTAGATAAAGTAAAAACAAGCCACGCGTTAAATAAGTAAATCAGTGGTTCTTAACCTGGGGGGCGCGCCCCCCTAGAAACAGTAATTTCTCTAATTGTATTTGTTATTCTCTTAACGAGAGCATGGGCTAATATTGAGAAGTTATTGAGAATGTTATTTTGATTGAAGGGGGGCGTGGAGGGAAGGACCAATTCCTAGAGGGGGCATGGTAGTAAAAAGGTTAAGAACCACAAGTAAATAATTAGAAATAAATTTGTTTAACTTAGATTGAAGTTGGATAGATTTATATTTAGAATTAATTAAGTTAATTTTCTTTAATTCTTAAAATATAAAAAGCGCAAAGAAAAACGATAAATAAGGAATGATTGTTATGCTATGGTAGGTCAGGCAAAATGAAAGACCCAGCTTTCTTACCAGGTTTTAAAATTTTGGATACTAAGCCTTGGATAAATAATAGTCAAAATTAAATATATTGACCAGATTAGATTAATACCAGAATGTGCTTACCTTAGACACAAAGCCAACAAATAATTAAAGTATTGATTACTCACAGTCGTCAATGATTTGATCCTAAGAAACTAGCCTAACCTAACAATTCAATAACTCCTAAACTAAATTATTATACGAGAAAAATAATTTAGATAAAACACAAAAATGACACTAGATTTTAGATTTTAGACTTAATTAAACTGCTAAAGCTTTAAATCAAAGCTAAAAGCAAATAAATTTCCTAACTGAACCCTTTGAATCAGGCTAAACTGAAGACTTCCTCAAGAAGCAAAGGTTGAGTATAGACTCTCAAGAACCTAACCCAACCTACGACTTCTGCTTCTAGAAGCTTCGTAGTTGGTTTATACAATTTCGGAGGAAAACGAAACAGTATATATACACATATATTATCAGTTATTTAATATTATGGATTTATAGACTCTTTTAGTAGGATATTATAATTATTATGATTGAATAGGAATTAATTATTTATTTTCGTTGATTTTGGTTGGTTTGTGGTTATGTTTTAATAGGTCTTAATTGGTTTTTAATGTATTTTGATAACTGTTATGGCGTTCGGAGTATATTTTAAGAATTTTTGAACCTACTGTCTAAATATTTAAGACAACGTAGAAGACCTAGAAGGCAGGTGTATATATTAATTAGCTTTTCAGCTGCCAGATTCCGCTATTCAGATATTTTTGACAGTTCGCTTAGAAATCCTCAGTCGGCTTAGAAGGCAGTCATTTGGTATACAAATAATTAAATGATAAGCACACCGGACAAAAAATTAGTCACCCCTAATAGCACCGATAGTAGGAAGTTCAAGGTCACACAGAGGGCGCTGATGTAGCATTGGTAAGTGACAAGTAGCGGTGACGTAGCACACAGGATCAGATCTGTTTCGTGAGGTGGTGAAGAACAAAGTGTGTGTTGGATACAGTCTGCAAAATGGGTCGTGAGGCAGACGTTACTCAGTGGCAAAAAGGAGCCATCGTGTTTGGCAGAGCCCACGGACACAAAATATCTGAAGTAGCCCAATTTGTTGGTGTGTCAACGCGTACTGTCCAGCGAGTTTACAAAGAGTGGTGTAGTTCGCAATCAACTGAAAATCGACGGCGTAACTGTGGCCGGAAAACAATTCTCGACAATAGGGGCCGCCGCCATGTTTCTCGTCTAGTAACTGCAAATCGTTTTCAGACCAGAGAACAATTGCTCCAAGAAACCAATGAGGTTCTCCAGCGACCAATTTCCGAACGGACATTGCGACGAGAACTGCATGCGATGGACATCTGGAGCAGGGTACCACGGAAGAGGCCGCTGTTAACAGCAAGTCACAAATTGGCACGTTATAAATGGGCTCAGAGGCACAAAAACTGGACTGCGGCAGATTGGAAACGTGTAATTTGGTCCGATGAGTCCCGTTTTTGTTTGTTCTCCAATGATGGGAGGCGACGAGTACATCGCAGGTCCAATGAAGCCTTTAATCCTGAATGCGTCGAAGGTGTTGTTCAGGCTGGAAACAGAAAGTGAAGCGCAGGAATAGACACCCACGGACTCTGGCGGAACTTCGGGACCGGCTGATGAACGAGTGGCAGCAAATCGATGTTCAGTACATGCACAACCTCGTAGAGTCTCTGCCTCGCCGGATTCGTGCGGTTATCAAGGCCAGAGGCGCCGTCACACGTTATTAGGTACATTCTGAGAGGGGTGACTAATTTTTTGTCCGGTGTGCTTAATATCGTTTATATATACACCCAAAAGAATTAAATAAAGCACCACTACATCATTCTGTTTATTTAGACGAATTATTGGAATTAATTTCACGAAATATATAGAAAATAAATATACAATCCTATACAAACGAGGAACATATATATATAATCAAAAAATAATAATATACAAAACGACGGAGTATAATCATCAACATATTAATACAGGAAATATATATTATATATATATATATATATACACACACAATTATATTAAATAATTAAATATATTGAAAATAAATATACATCAAAATACTTTATGTTCTACTGCGCTTAACTAAAACACTAAACGCCAAAAGCATGCGGGCTCTTATACTCGATGGTAAATGGCCTTCATATCGTTCAATACTATTTTTGTGCCCACTTTACATTCGGTTGGCAAGTTATCTTTAAACACGGATAGAATACAATCAAAAGCATGCAGAAAGAGGGTGTCGTTAGCCACCACACCATTATTAAATACAAATTTATAAACACTCCTTTCCAATCGAGGGTTTTTTTCTTACCGACCCGAGCTTTTCAATCGTCAACTCTCCTTCACACTGCATAGCGGCAATTGAAATAATCTTCCAAGTCGAAACGACAGTGCTCAATATATAAAGGTACAACTCTTCAGGGTGAACAGTGTAGGCGAGCTCTATCCTGTACCCTGTACCGCTCAAATGCTTTGTACTAAAAAGTTCGTGATATTTCGAAGTCTAAAGTCTAAACCTTTCAAATAAGCATCCAGCTCTAGACCATTCTCGCTTTGTTCATTCCTACATTCGATAAATCCGTCGAGCAAAGCGGTGTATGCGTATTCAAGAACCGTGTCAAAATAAATCATATCCGTAACACGCGCGTCTAATATAGGCTTCAGCTTGCGGAATCCCGCGATTTCAAACATTCTGTCGAGGATGAATCGGTTTCGCGTGTGGAAAAGAGCGTTATTATCAGATGCATTCTTCCACATCAGTTGTATAATAATGCCTGGCTGATCGTTATTAATACACAACGTACAAACAACGGCATATGAGGGGCATCACTAATCTGTTCTCTTCTTGTACCAACACCTGCAGGTATTTTATACGGATCCTCACCCCTCTTCTCAACTATCATGAAGACTCTATTCATCTCCTCAACACAAAAATAAATAGCATTACGTTTACCAGACTTTACTTGCCTGCAAATCGTTTCAAGTACATAGTTAATGGTACCAGTTTCTCGCCTGAACACGCGCAATGCATTCTTCACGGACACATCGTACGCGGCATTGGGAATGCTTCTCAAAGGAAGTTCCATCGTATTCGAGAAGTGCACATCCAGTCAGTTCAAGCTCTGAGATGACTATGAGACAAGGGTGGGCGAATCGGTTCGACGGGAGGAGCGAGTTACACCATAAGCTGATGAAACGTGTACTGCGCTGTTCAGACGTGAATACTTGTATCCCATTATACTGGGTAGGTGTTTTGAGAAATTTTCCGATACATGAAGCAATATCGGTTTTAATGTTTTATCGCTCCCACTCCCCAGAATACGCACCAGCCATTTTTGCTTAGGGGGGATTTCACGAACTGAACACATTTTATTCACAAACCGGTGCACTATCTGAGAGAAACATGTTACCGTATTTTTCCCTTTTGTTTAACAATCGATACTCGTTTCTAAAATCCATCAAAAACTCAGACAGGCCTTTAGCCACAACCTAACTGCGAAAACTCGTCATGATATATATGAATGTAGTTGTAAAAGTACTTTAGCTTGTCCATGATGATAAGGTTTACATTCTCAGCCGCAGGGTACGCGTATTCGGTATGATGCAGCATGACATTATACCGCCTGTCACACCACTCATCAACAAGACACATTATCCATATCCGTTGCTTGTCTTCTGCACGCGTTGTTTCTTTCACCTCATGGTATATGTACGCTTTTATACAGTTTAGCCCTACAAAGGAGTCCGTTACATCGTTTGTGCCACGAAATCCGGCAATACTCTCGCCAGAATATCCATAGAGTTTTTGAAAATCTTGTTATCTCGCGCGATTCAATGTATCCTTAAAAGTCTCAAAGGAAGTAGGGGTAGGCAGTCTTTCAATATTCACCATATTTTCAGATTTTACAGAATACCACTTCATAAACGTCGAACACGCAATATCGAAAGTAGCTATCACTATTTTTCGTCTACGTGAGAAAATATGCGTTTGAGCTCCAGGGTTTGCAGCGGCCAACTGAGCACGCAGGGATAGAGATATGCTCAGGTAGTGGCAGGAGTCACGTGAGCGATCTTACAGTGGGCAGAGATTGGGATTGTATACACGCACGCACGCAGAGAAAATGAAACCTTAATTGAAACAAACATACATAATAAATTACATATCTTTAACAATATATATATATATATATATATGCACTAGAATCACAAAATAACACGTGACCTTATTAATAAGCAAACAACCACAAGGAAAAGGAAACACAAAGTCCGAGCGCTTTCGTGATATATTCACATTCCTTTTCCTTGTGGTTGTTTGCTTATATATATATATATATATATATATATATATATATATATATATATAAAATCAAGGATTAAGGTGCGGCCGAAAATTGTGGGTCCCCAGAGTCAGTTGGGGTGGTTCGTTGCCATCATCTTTCAAGCACACTAGATCCTTCAACGAGTCAAAAGTAACTACTCGTCAGTTCGCGTGGTTAATAGGGTGTGTCAATTTTGTCAACTTTCTTCAAATCAATTTTGGTAGTGAAAATATAGTCTTTTCATGTCAAAACTTGAAATTGGCCAACCAAAATGAAATAAAATAACTCTTACCTACATCAATTTTACCTTAAAGTTTCAGAAATTGACTCTTTTACTAAATAATAGGACATAAATTGATTAACTATTCATCTGTCACAGAATTATCCCACTGATCGCATATGGAGTGTTTTCAAGGTCATATAGTTGTTGTACAATGTACAAGTCACAACATGAATAGAACTGTCCCTCACTCTCAGTCCTCAGTTGCCTCTTTGATGTCATAGACGGTGGTTTGCTGTTATTACTCTTGTACCTACTTCATAGTTATTCTACTAGACGAATACTACAGTTTAACTGTAAGTATGGATTATTGATTATTACAATTATTTATTATTATCATATTCTTCTGTCTAATTATGTTGTAATCCCATGAAATATTTTTTTATTGAATTTTAGAACATCGAATGACTAAACTTTGAAACATCGTAATTGATATAAAATACTTAAATGTTTTTCTTTCTTTTCAGATATTCCTAAGATGCCAAAATTGAAGACAAGAGGTCAGTCGTCATGCCACTTGAGCCTGTTAGTCGGTACAGGCGAGGAGCTTCCCGTATCAGAACTACCAACAGTGCGAGACATGCTGAGACTAGGGTTACTCCTTCGTGAAAAAAATACAAAGGATAGAAGGAACTACACAGAGAAAGAGCTCATAATGGACATGATTTCCCCTCTTCTGCATCAGTGGAAAAAAGCTAAGGTGTTATTCAAACCACCTGTACTCAATCAGTATAGAACTATTGAGCTAAAATTAACAAAGTTGTGGCACAAAGTAGTTGAGACATCATGTCCCATAGAGTTGTGTTCTGAAGCCAATTGTTCTCCCTCATGCAGAAGAGAACCTCACCCTCACATTGATTGTCGCTGTCCTCGTGAGAAGAAGATCCCTGTTTTGGAGCTGGCTTTCATAAAGGCGCAGAGAACAAAGGCAGGAGGCCAAGGAAGTATGCAGATTGGTTCGGCAGATTATTCAGAAACCAAAAAACAGATTGTTATTGCTAAGAAAAAAGAGAAAATCCGAGAGAGGGAAGAAAGGAAGAAAAAGAAGAGTGAAGAAGCCACCCAAAGAGATGAAGAGCTCTATCAAGAGGTTTCTCACTTCTTTGAAAGCTCTTCAGATGAACAGAAAGAAGCAACATCAGATGATAGCTCCAAAATGCCATCTGAACCTTCGCCGAAGAGAATGAAATACAACACTAAAGACATCTCAGACATTGCCCTTGCCAGTATTCGCCACTATACGGGGCTACGAGAGACTGCAGAGATTGCCACTGCCGCTTGGATAGATGCAGGCCTCATCAGCCGAGAGGATACATCCTTAGTGATAGATCATAATAAAATAAGAAGAGCACAAGAAAAAATAATGAAGGAAATATCTGATCAGCATGAAAAAGATTTGAAGGAGGAAGGTCTCTCTTGCTTTTTGTTTGATGGAAGAAGAGATGACACAAAAGTTCTCCTAAAGGTAGAGGGAATGGACAGAAAGTTTCCCGGTCTCATCAAAGAAGAACACTACTCTGTGTGTTCCGAACCTGGTGGCCGTTATTTGTTTCACTTTGTTCCTGAAGCAGAAGTAGGAGGCAAGAAACATGCAGAGGCAATTGCTGATCAAATAATATGTTGGCTTCAAGAAAGAAGACTTGACAGTTCACTGCAGGCCGTTGGTGGAGACTCAACTGCGGTGAACACTGGATGGCAGGGCGGTGTTATGACGCATTTAGAGAAAAAACTTGGAAGAAGGCTTGTTTGGATTGTATGTGATTTGCACACAGGAGAACTACCTCTTCCTGGTCTCATCCAGGAACTTGATGGTCCTACAAAGAGCAACAACAAGTGGTCAGGCCCCCTTGGCAACATGCTAGATGAAGCAACGGAATTAGAAATAAATACAAAATTTCTAAAGGTCGAAGTAGGCCCTCCCCTTCCAGTGTTGTCTGAAGAAGTTGTCAAAGACCTCAGCACGGATCAATCTTACGCTTATCGTATTGTTCAAGCAATCAGATCAGGAGAGTTGCCTCAAAATCTGGCTCTCTTGGAGATTGGACCCGTAAGTCACAGTCGTTGGTTAACTACAGCGATTCGTTTCTGCAGGATTTGGGTTTCCAAACATGCACTGAAGGGCAAAATGCTACAGAATTTGACGTTGATTGTTGAATTTATTATTGGGTTTTATCTTCCTCACTGGTTCAATGTAAAACTTAATCCAATGTGGATGGAGGGGCCCAACCACATCTTGTTTCAATTACAGCTACTGAGAACCCAAAGGAAAGTAGTGGTGGACATCGTGTTACCTGTGGTGAGAAGGTCCGCTTGGTATGCTAGGCCAGAGGCAGTTTTGTAACCAATACTCTGCAGCCAATGTACCAAAGAGCGAACTGAGGCTGTGGAAATCATTCTAACGCTTAGAGGAATATCACTAGATGATGACCAGCTGGGAGACTGCTCTGTTCAGACAAGGAAGGTACCTCCGATAAACGTCAATGCCACGAAATTGTCAGAATTAGTTAACTTGAGTTCGGAAGTTTTGGGGCCACCACTGACAACATGTATAACAAACAAAGATTTAACACAACTTAAAGAGCCCCCAATGCAAGTGCCAAAGTGGCCTTTTCATACTCAGAGTGTGGAGAGATGTGTGAAAATGGTCACAGAAGCAGCTAGTCAAGTTTACAGTCACGAGAGGCGAGAAGGCTACATCAAAGCGCAAGTAGCAAGCCGAATGCTGATGTCAAGGAACCGCAGCAAAAAGGACATGACTGCATTGGTTACTTTCAAATAAAGACTCTGAATGATATCTTATTGTCACTTTAAATGTTGATAGGATGTTTGCGCACACTTGTTATTTTGTTACGAATTTATGGAAAAATGGAATTTTTTAATTAAAATTGATGTAGGTAGGAGTTATTTTTTATTGTTTTTGAAGCAAGGACATTATTTTGTATGCCAAATGATTACATTAAATTGCTACCAAATCACATGATCTTCAATTTAGTCATTTCATCCCCAAAATTGACACACCCTAATGGTTAAGCGTGATACCCTAAGCCATCACGCTATATTTCATATCATCCCCCACCCTCACCCATACCCCATAAGTTTTTGGCCCTGTTAATACAAATGATCAGCGTATGCATCATCACCATACTCATCCTTGATCTCGTCAGTTAACTCTCCGAGGAATTTCCCAATAGGAAGCATGTATTCACCTTCCTTTGCTGTGAATATTACGGTATCTGTGTCAGCGTACAGCAGCCTCCGCCCAAGAGAGTGCAGTAGTCCCCAAAGCTTAATGCGGGCTTAGTCCCTTGTGAAGCTGGCTACATGTATGTTTGTAACCCGTGAGGTATCTGTGGCCAGTTCGGTGATGTTGTACTTTATTATGTAAGTATTATCTACATTCACGATCTCCATAACCTCTTTATCGGGAGCGCTGGTATATTCCGAGACTTCAATATAACTTTATGCCAAATGAACGTTCCCTTTGCCAGTATTCTGCGCAAGTTTTCCCCAAAGACTGTTTAGACACAACTATGCACTAAAGCGCTTGCCAGGATTCTTAACAATTTGGGAGCGGTCAAGTTATATACTTTCATGGGATGGTAACGCTGTATATAAGTCGTTTTTTCATCTTCGGTATCAACTCCTCGCGGATACCCCGATGCTTCTACCTTATCCTTCAAAAAAGCGTTTATATATGGCGTGAAAAGGTTGGGTAGCTTCTGAAACCTCCACACCTCATGTATCTTCAATATTCTGTATCCATGGCGAACGGCTAGGTCCAGCTCAGGACTTTTATATACACCTCTGGTCTTACGCTGGTTGGGTGTATGATTACAATCCCCATTGTTCTCCTCTGCGCACTTCACGCACAGGGGAAACATGAGCTTGTGATCTATAACGACGGGTAAGATCGGCATCCATAAATCGCGAGGGGGGAGCACGTCTACGAAAGAGAGTCTAAAGTAGAGCTCACTTAAGTTAGCTGAGAACTCCTCGATGGTTGGCATGGTGGGGCCCACCAAATTTTAGGCGCACCTACGGGGTACGGATTGTTCTTCATCACGTAGGTATATAAAGTACAAAAGTCGTAGTAATGGAGCTTCACCCCTGGCGTATTCGGAAAGTATAGCTTGAATGGGTTTGTACACCCGCTAAACAAGCTCTCACCGCATTTGAAGGTGTCCAACACCATTGAATGTTTGTTGGCCCTTATTTCTTCACGGTACTGGCCATCTGTTTCCATCCGTGCATCATAGTCATGCTACCACATGATCTTGTGAATGAACTTGGAGCCTGTAAGTTGATCACGGTTACAGGTCCGTACGAAGCTGTCGGCGGGGAATCTTCCATGGAGGTCCCCTGTGAGGGCACACTCAGGGCGCGGGCATCCGTGCAACCAGCAGCCGTTAAAGGAGTTCACAGACTTCTCACCAGTGGTTGGATCCTCACTTAAACCATCAACCCAAAACACACGACCGTTGACCTTAATGGGTACTTCACCCGTGTTGCGGACGTGTTTTATGTATACCCCGGTCTGTTGTTGTAGGTGTATGAGCCAGTAAATTGCCTTGCGTCCATAAGTGCGGGGATTGTTTCTGTGAATGACGGCTAAGGTGTCTTTAGGCATGAAGTTATTCTTGAACACTGTAAAACATAATGAGGCGATCTTGGTTGCGACCTGCAGCGGATCGTATTTCAAACGGGCTATGTACATCCTTCTAAAGGCCTGGAAACATACTCTAAGCACTCGCACATCATTCACGTAATAACGTTCACATTCATCAGCTATAATGTATGGACTAGCTTCATTAAAACTGTTGTAGTAGCGGTCAAATCCTTCACGCTCACTATCACTCATGTTGGTGAAGCTTTTGAAAACACACACAGTCCTACGACGATCATCCATTCCAAATACGGCTATACGAGCATTCATTTCCTGCTCGACCCTTCTCAGCCCTTCAGGACCCATATTACACTCAAACTCAAGCTTACAATCTGAAGCCAATTTACGGGCACGCTGCACAACAGTAGGCAGCCAGATATTATACGCGATTGTATTTAGTACAGTGAACATATGAGCTAAGACTATTGCTATAAAGCCGCAACCACGATCGACGTTTAAATGCTTTCTGTAAACAGATTGAGAATTGAAATTAAGAGTATAAGGTGTGGCACTATTACCCGCAACAGGAATACTCTGTCAATATGTACCATGAAGTTGTCCATATTTAAGGCTCTACTACTTTGAGAGGCCTGCATTATACGGCCCAAGATATATATTCTATGTCTACAGCGGCCAAGCCTGAATGGTATTACTACCCAAATATCATCTACATCCACTTCGTCTGACCCTAACCTGAAGGACAACCTCGTTCGGACTTCACCTTCGTCACGGTTCTGAATGGCAAACTCCACAATACGTTCAACTACGCGTCGCAGTTCAACGCCGTTGCTCTACAGGGATCCAGGGTCAACCTTGACCACGTACCGATTTCTAGTCAGGGCAGCGGTGGGGGTAGCGGTGCGCACCAACTCGAATGTTTACCTTCCTCCACAGCACGAGAAGCTGCTGCTGCTGCTCGTGTGGAGGAAGATTGAAATTGAACCCGGAATTGAACAGGAGTAACGGGGTATATTTCAGGAAGATACTATTGTGGGGGTTGTGTCGTAAGACGTAGAGGGTTGGGGCTCTGTTACTGGGATTTAACAACCGGCGCAATCCTGGCACGCTTTATACCTGACGTGCAGGGTTCTTCATCATGCTTCCGCTTTGAATTGTCGCTTGTTACAGGTATCGCTGGTGAGGGTTCGTCAGTGGATGTGGAGTCTGTCGCTACACGGTCATCGGGGTCATCTGTAATATCGATGATGGGGGCCTGTACATCGTCGTCATTCACGGTTCTGTGGAAGAAGAAAAACAAGAATATAAGGAGCAGCACTTAAATTTTGTTATATTTTGTAAACGACCCACTTATTGGTGTGACGTGTTAGAGATGGAATCTGTAGAAAAATTCAGGTTCACAAGCCCTTCCACATGTATTATATCTGGCCATACAGGATGTGGTAAAACTGTGTTTATGCTTAAAATCATTAAAGATAAGGGGAAAATGTTCTCAAAATTTGTGCATAAAGTAATATGGTGCTATTCGACGTATCAATCAGTGTTCAATCAGTGTTCACCTTTTGATCCACAAAGGTGTATATGACGTTAATTCGTTAAAGAGTAATGAGCATACAGTCATTATAATTGACGATCTCATGTTGGAAATGGCTGAAACATTTGCCGAGACATTTACAGTGTTCTCCCACCATCTTAACATAAGAGTATTCTTTATCAATCAGAATCTATTTTTCAAAAATAGATACATGCACGATGTCTTTAAATACGCAATATCTAGTCTTATTCGCGCAACATAGAGATGTGTCACAAATTGGGGTGTTACCCAAAAAAATGTTCCCGAAGCAGCGTAAGGAGTTTTTGGATGTTTATAAAGAAGCCACAAGTCAGCATTACGGATATTTGCTTTGTGAACTTCACCCGCGAAACAAGTTTAGGGTGCTTCTAAGAACGAATATATTCCCAAACGAGCCTGAAACGGTATATATTCCAGAACGACAAATAGGTTGAAGAAATATCGTGAATTAATAAAAATCTATCAACGATTGCCCCGGGCAACAGATGTTTGTTAAAAATATCGAATCCTACTTTTTAAAAGGCATTGGTGAAATCTGTCTTAATGTTATAAAATGTAATATGCCAATGAACCCCCCTCAGAAGGCTCGCTTACATCGTTACAAGTACATAACACGTGCGTTCGCTCGTAAAAATCAAAATGTGGGGAAGAAAAGGCGAATTATTGTACAAAGAGAGGGATCATTCCTCCTCATCTTATTTTAAGTTTTGGGGCCTTTACTGACTAGATTAATATAATGAAGAAAGTGGTAGTGGTTCCGCATGAGGTGTATGCTTCATTGCAAAGTTCAAAGATTCCAGACACGGTTCTAGAAACCCGTAAAAGTAGGGTTAAAAGAATGGAAAGCGATTTGTTAGCCCTATTAAACAGTAAAAATTCACCTGATGAGAAAAGGATCTTGTACCAAGAGGCTTTGCAGAAATTTCTTCATGAGTACGAAGATTAAAAGATTCCGACAGAGCTCCCGTGGTTATTAGGCACAGCGCTAGCAACGCTGAGCATGGCGCATAGGACCCGTGCTCGACGTTAGAGATGACCAACCAAAGAATAACGGAAAGTAACACATCGAGCATGTATTAAAAAGCAGTCTTCCACATACATTGAGAAATAAAGGCTTAAGTATTTATAATCTATTGATTGAGGACCCCATCATACAGTGGACCGATACAGCCAAGGCCGTTGTTGAAGGGTCAAGGGTACAGGGATAGAATATCGTCGACATTGTCCATGATCTGGTGAGAAAGTGGGACAGGCCCTCACCAACAGGATGGAAGCATATTAAAGCAAGCAATGAGCATACAGTCATTGTAATTGACGATCTCATGTTGGAGATGGATAAAACGTTTGCCGAGACATTTACAGTATTCTCTCACCATCTTAACATAAGTGTGTTCTTTATCTATAAGATTCTATTTTTCAAAAATAGATACATGCGGGATGTGTCGTTAAATACACAATATCTAGTCTTATTCGCGCAACGTAGAGATGTATCACAAATTCGAGTATTAGCCGACCAAATTTTCCCGAATCAGCGAAAGGAGTTTTTGGAAGTTTATAAAGAAGCTACAGGTCAGCGTTACGCATATTTGCTTTGTGACCTCCATCCTCGAAACACGTTTAGGGTGCTTCAAAGAACGAATATATTTCCAAACGAGCCTGAAACGGTGTATATTCTAGAAAGACAAAGAGGCTAAAGAAATAATAAATTAATTAATAAAAAACTATTATCGACTGCCCCGTGCAATGCAACAGATGTTTGTTAAAAATATCGACTCAGACTTTTTGAAATGCATCTGCGAAATTTGTCTTAACGTTATAAATTGCAATGTATCAATGAAACTCCCTCAGAAGGCTGCTCGCCTACGCCGTTACAAGAATATAATACATACACTCGCTCGTAACAGTCAAACTGTGGGGAAGAAAAAACGAATTATTGTACAAAGAGGAGGGTCATTCCTCCCCATCTTATTTTCAGTTTTAGGTCCTTTACTGAGTTGATTAACATACTGAAGAAAGTGGTAGTAATTCCACACGAGGTGCATGCTTCACTGCGAAGTTCAAAGAGTCCAGACACGGTTCTAGAACCCCGTAAAAGTAGGCTCAAAAGAATGGAAAGCGAATTGTTAACCCTATTAAACAGTGAAAAAGCACCTGATGAGAAAAGAATCCTATACCAAGAAGCTCTGCAGAAATTTCTTCACGAGTAAGAAAATTATAAGAATCTGACAGAGATCCCCGTGGTTATTACTCACAGCATGGACAACGATGGGCATGGTGACAGAGGACCTGTCTAACGCTAGAACTGACCAACCAAAGAACAACGGTTCGGCCACACAACATATCGAGCATGTATTAAAAACACCTTCCCACGTACATTGAGGAATAAACGTTTAAGTCTTTATAATGTATTAAATGAGGATCCCACATACAGTGGAGCGATACATGTGAGATCATTGTGGAAGGAGCAAAGGTATAGGGATCGAATATCGTAGACATCGTCCATGATCTGATGAGAAAGTGGGATAGGTACTCACCATCAGGATGGAAGCATATTAAAGCAAGACTACAACAGATAAATGTCCCCAAAGCAATGAGAGGAAATCTAAACAGGTTAAAAGACTTGGAACATGCATCGCACGTGCCACAATTGCAAACGCCATCACTCCCGGCAGTAACACCTCTGAAGAGGAGAAAGAAGAGGTTGAACATCGGTCAATCCTACCCACGTGCCTCTAAAATACGCAAATGGCTAACATATTAAGAAGACATTATTATGACATTTCTCGCCCAGCCATCGATTGACTCTATTTGGCAAGCAGATTTAACAGATATTCAAAGATATTCAGTGTATAACGATGGTTACCGCTACATCCTATTCATAATAGATGTATTCTCTAGATATCTGTGGCTAATTCCTCTGAAAAATAAATCGCCTGAAACAGTTGTTAAAGCCACCAAAACTTTGATGTTGAAAGAAAACAGGGTTCCTGGCTACTTTTGTACGGATATGGGGAAAGAATTTATAGGCCGAGCTTCACAGAACATGTTGACAGAATTTAATATCAGCTACTACACCACCAATTCTATACATAAGGCCTCTTTAGCTGAAAGAGTTCAACGTACCATAAAGGAACACATGCGCTGCTATTTTACACATAAAAACACATACAGATATCGAGGCATTCTGGAATCATTGGCCTCATCATACAACCGCTCACACCACCGCTCGATTGGGACAACACCTAACGAGATTTTAGAAAGAGGTACACGCACAGAGTCCAATGTGAGAAGAGATGGAACACCACTACCACAATCTGCGCGTTTCAAAATCAATGATTAATTATGTAAGACTGTCGCGTTCGGGAAATGAATTCGCGAAGGGATTTGAGCAAGGCTGAACATGTGAGACTTTTAAAGTTAGGACTATGAGATCTAAAGGCGAGTTAATCAGGTCTTAACACGGCAGAAGGCATATTGGCTGGGGCTAAAGCTAAAGAAGCTCTAAAAAAAACACTTAAAGCGTACACGGGACGAAATCGTCAAAGATGCAGAGAGAAAAATGCGTGATGGCTGGAAAAAGAAGAGGGCTGTCCGGAAGAAGGGACTACCAGCACGTAGCGTTAAACGTAAAAGGATATAAAAAAAAAGTGTTCTAAGCAAATGAAACCTTTGGTTCACCATTTTTTTGACTGATATAAGCTAAGGACATTGATCTCATGAATCATAGACTGTTTACTACTTGTCGAGAGAGGTGGTACTATTTCTGACTTGTCATGGCACGCTTCATCCATCCGTGTAGTTCACAATGTTGTACGTAAATCGGAGCTGTTCCTCTTTAATATGCCTCCAACTCAAGTTTCTATTGAGCACAGTGACTTTATTACGATTAACCCTTTAAACACAATTATTTCCCCGAGTGCTCCAATAGAATTCGTGATACCCAGCTCAGGCCCTTACTTTTTTGACCGAAGCTGTGTGCACATGTACGCTAAACTACGTAAAGCCCATTCTGATGGAACGGACTGCGATGACAAATATGCTGTATACCCTGAAACAAACTTTCTATACTCCATATTCAACCAGTGTGATGTATATTTAAATCAGGTCAACATATCGGCAGGAACGTGGTACTGTCACCTACGAGCCTATCTAGAAAATGTGCTGAACGTTTCCAGAGAAGCGAAGGAGACCTTTTTAAGTGCCGAGGGCTATTATCAAGCTAAAGATGAAAGTATTATAAAGGACAAATTAAAAAATTCCTAAAAGAAGGTATATGAATGTTTTGGACGCTTGCATACATACTTCACATTCCAGAAGTTGCTTGTGAATTGGGTGGATATGAAAATAAAGCTCACCCGCACGAATCCTGAGATCTGTTTAAATCTGGTAGCTAATCAAGAAGAGGGAGCAAAACCCGTTGTGATTCACATTATGCAGACAGCTCCGCGTACTGCGAGTGAAATTAAGTTCGCCTAAACAAATAGAAATTGAGAAAAACTTACTACATGCCACAGTAAAATACCCAATTATTAGAGCACAGATCAAACTATACACGGTGCCAGCAGGGCTGGCCTCGAAGCAGATAGAAAACTTCGCCCTGGGAAATCTACCTCAAAGGACATTAATTGGAATGCAGGACCATGCTTCGGTGAATGGAAAATGCCTTTAAATTCGAGAATTTCGGCCTTAAAAATATAGGAGCTATTGAAGAATATGGACCCCCAGCCTTCTTTAGTTAGCTTTATAAGGCTAACTAACGAAAATATCATGACCTAACCTAACCAATCGTCAAGGGCGTACAGTTAACCTAACGATTGGCTAGGTTAGGTCGTGATATTTTCGTTAGTTAGCCTTATAAGCCTAACTAAAGAAGGCTCGGGTCCCTATTCTTCAACAGCTCCAAAATATAACTCTATACTTCAATGGCGTTGCGTTGTGCGGGGCTATGGATATGGATTATTCATCAGACACTGTGTTCCCGCTTTGCTTTAGAGCATATAGTAATCTGGCCCATATTTCAGGTGCCTCTGATGAGCTCGGGTTTGAGGGTAACGCAGAAAGAATTCATCGATTAATTTAAACTTTATCCGTTTGACTTCACACCTGACTTATCTACTAGTGTAAATACAGACTTAATAAAGTCCACAACAGAGTGGAAACATCTCAGTCAGATTGGAATTCGCCAAGCTGATAGACGCTCCAATTCGTGTACTTGTACCTCGAGTCACAAGCCCTAATAGAAGTTGATAGATTTAGGAGCGTTGTCACTGACTTTTAAAATGGATGCGAATACACTTCAGAGAGTAATGAATAGTGAATGAATCAGAAGTTTCAGATTTATCGGGGTGTTTACGAAGAATGAAACATTGAAATTGCCAACTACGAGAGATTGCGGTAGTCTTAATGTGAATGCAGATGTTATTGGTAGTAAAGGGATTCATTGATTTGCAATCTATCTTAAAAATAGGGACCGCATGTACTATTTTGATTCACTCGGGACTCAGCCCTGGAGTGACCCTGTTATTGTAAAATTTCTCGAGCAGTTGCATATCCACGAAGTTGTTTGGAATCCCTTCCGGCTACAAGGATATTTTAGTAATGCTTGTGGGATGTACTGCCTTTCATTTCTCATGCATATATCACGTGGTAAGAATTTATAAATTTTTAAAAATTATTCGACCCGTGTCACACTCAACGAAACGACGAAATGGTATGCAGACAGATAAAAAGCCGTTTTCCGATTGTACGCACTCGTTGTATAGTATGATGTTTTGTTCGTATATATATAAAATTGTATCCAATAATATTAGTTTGTGTATCGAAACATAAGAAAAAGAAAATCTTACATTATTTCGTTAATGATGTGGCAATCGCTGGGTTGACTGCTCGGTAAAACTTCCACCTCTGTATTCCGGTCCACGACATGCGTTTCTTCCAAACGAAGAGAATGTATAACACGAGTCAAATCCTCATCGGACGTTAATGGAGAAAGAATAATTAATTAGTTCATACTGAATCTTTTTTAATAAAAACCCAACTGCTTAAAACATATGCAGAGTATTACAATGTGAAGATATCTTCGAACCGCTCAGAGAAGTTCCTTTACAAGAAAATGCCGAATAATATTTCATTTATTATGGAATTTATAAAATTATTTAAAACTTGCAAAGGAATGCTATAAAAAAATTCAACGATTCAAAACAGGACTTTAGCATAATATTAATGGCAAACTAATCTATAATTGCGGATACCTGCAATTTTAATGAAGCATTTTAAATGTGATGAGATGAATTACTACAACCCTCCATATATACTGTATATATATATATATATATATATATATATATATATATATATATACACAGGGCGTCCCAAAAAAATGTATACACACTTTAACAGCTGATAGCTCAATTGATGTTTCTTTCTTTCCAAGTTAAACCCATTAGAATTAATAATGGCAGTCAGACTAAGCTTTGAACAAAGGAAATTCATTCTAAAATGCTACTGGAAGTGTGAAAACGCAGTTGAAGTGCAAAGACAGTTTAGGAGGGAGTTTCAAACAGATCCACCAACGCGACTTACCATCACTCGAATTAGAGATAAGTTTGAAGCCGATGGAACTGTTCAGGATGTCCACAAGAAGCGTTCTGGAAGACCACGGACATCGACAAGCCCCACAAAGCAAGAAAGAGTACTGGAAACGTATCACCAAAGTCCAAGAAAATCTGTGCGGCAAGCGAGTCGTGAGGTAGGAATTTCAGAATCGTCTGTCCAACGCATTTTGAAGCGCTGTCAATGGAAAAGTTACATTCCAAGATTAGTCCATGCTATTAATGAAGATGATCCGGACCGAAGAGTGGAGTATTGCGAGTGGTACTTGGCACGATGTGGATGTGGATTGGACGAAGGGGTTTCGTAGAATACCCTCCGCGTTCACCAGACCTCACACCACTAGACTTTTTTTTATGGGGATACTTAAAAGACAAAGTCTACGCTATAAAACCTGCAACAGTCGCTGAATTGAGAGCAGCCATTGAACGAGAATGCACACAAATACCAAACGAAATGTTTCGTGATGTTTGCGATTCCATTGCTTCGCGTTATCAGCAGTGCCTGGACCAGAACGGACGTCAGTTTGAAAACAGGCGTTGACAAAACAATTAAATAATGTCTGTAGATTCTATTACATTTTGAAAATGAAATGTATTTTAATAAACACTGCCTTTATAAGTATTTAAAGTGTGTATACATTTTTTTGGGACGCCCTGTATATATGTATATATATTTGATGAAATAATCCAGAACAGTGCTCTTTCTCCTAATGACAAGCACCCTAAAATAAATAACAAGTTCGCGAATAATTTTCTACAGGAACATAATTACTTACATTTCTACGGCAATCCCTTGCGTCCGATCGTAAGGAACGTTATTGCAAATATCATCAACGATTTGCGTTGGAAATAATCCGTCCAGGTCGGCTGCATTAAAAAGATTACTTGTAGACAACGCGACAGTGTCTCCATCTTGATATAAATCCGGTAATCTGTAAAGTTGTCGATTCATGACGGAGGGAATGTGTTTGTTTATTCACTGGTGAAAATAACTGCTGAGTTCCAGCTGAAAATACTCCCTTTTATATGCATGATCCCCAAGCACCACCCCCAAAAGATTAATAAGCGGTTCGTAAGTTTGCTGATTGGATGTCAATGTAACTGGGTGGAGCTATGTTAAATTTGTGTACCAATCGTAACACCGATATAATGGACCCACGCTTTGGACGTCCTGATTGGTAGCCTTCAGGACTAATGGTATCTTTATCGGTTCATTCTCTCCGTAGATTTAATGCTCACATCTCAAGGTGTGTGAGCTCACTTGCAAGCTTTGTCACGACAATAGTTTGCATTAATATTTGCGCCCATGCTATTCTCAGTTTTCCCATTTTGAAATCCATCCCTTCATGCAATATTCCCTCCCCCATTTGTAACACCACTTACAAAAGGAGTTTAATCTTTGGTAGCTTCCGCCCGAATTGTTCATTTTGACGAAGGTCAAGCTTTTCACTCCGTCTTAGACCCACAGTTTAACGTGGAATCCGGAACACTAGCAACACAGCGTCTTAACCACTAGGTCACGCAAGGTACCCATTTATCTACCAACCAATTGTGACGGCTGCCGTCACTGGGTCTCGAACCTGGGGCCGATGGATTCGTAGTCAGCGACGCTAACCACCGAGGCGTAACAATGAATGAAAAACAATTGGCAGGAAATGCATACAATATAATAATTATACACTTTATTTATATATATATATATATATATATATACAGAGAGAGGGAAAATTGAAAAAAGACTCAATCTCGACCCACAGTACTCCAATTATTTAATTAATAATATTAATAATACAAGAAATACACTGGACACTTTTATATTGCACAGAATCATATTGAATATTTATTTAAAAACTAAAAATTAAAGAATCGTTGAAGAATTTTGCGCCATTCTCTCTGGGATGTGTGTGTGTGTGTGTGTGTGGTAGGTATTTGCACGTGTGCGTGTGTGTGGTAGGTATTTGCACGTGTGTGTGTGTGTGTGTGTGCCTTAAAGATGTTTATTTAAATTGGAAACATGAATTGTTAAGAAGTTATTTTTTTTAGATTTTGAAGGGATGATAATAGAGTGAAAAAAAAAAAATGTTATTCTATGAGAATATATTGTTTATGAATTTTAGTATTCTCAAATCAAAGAATGACTGTAAGGAGAAGCAGAGCGAGAGATCGTGGGTGGTCCCCGATGCTATATAGGTCAAACCACATTCCCTTCTAGCCTTTTTCGTTTTTGGTAGAATTACACTCTTCTGTCTTCTTGTTTGGGAAGACAGAAGAAAGTACGAAGAAAACAAACGAATAAAGGATTCCTTATTTACTTTGATTTCGCTGAATTTTTTTTATAAAAAAATAATAGACTTTTCAGTAGATGTGTATATCTTAGGCATTTACTACACACATACCCACCACAAACATCCCCATATTCTTCGTTCAACTTGTGTAATTCTTATAGGCTTTTAGTGCACACATACCCACCACAAACACCCCCATATTCTTCGTTCAACTTGTGTATAGAATTAACTATACATATATATATATATATATATATATATATATATATATATATATATATATATATGATGTTAATTAAATCTTAGGGATAATACAAAACAGTCTTATATGAAAATAATACCAAACATCCAGGATCAGCAAGTAGAATAAGGTGTGTGTGTGTGTGTGTATGTTTAGCCATGTACACACATATTTTATTCAAAAGGAGCCGAGAATTCCACTTTACGTACGTACACATCTAAGAAAAAGTACGCCTCACTGTCTCTCTATCTCGTGCACACATACGCACCACACACATCTTAGGAAGTAGAGCATCCGCATTCCGATGTGTCCGCTCCTGTTGATTTGGAGTGCCTCAGACGAATCACAAAGATAAGTTGTTTTAATGAAGACATTATATATATACACAGAGGATTGACAAAAGTAAATTGACACTTTCGGACTGCAATTCCGCCTCGGATAAGCTTTAGAGTGAAACCCTGTACTGACATGTGCATTTATATGCTATATCACCCTCTCTCTTACCTTTAATGAAGACATTTTATATATACACAGAGGATTGACAAAAGTAAATAGACGCTTTCGGAGAAATTAATTAAAATTTCAATGTTTAATATATAAATATATAAAATGTGTACTGTTATTTTCTGTGGTCAATTTCGTGTTTTATTTATTTCAATTGTATTTCATTTATTGTTAATATTGGGATTCGTTTAAATGTGTTTTAACCTTTAATAAATAAACGAATAATTTGGGATTCGTTTAAATGTATTGAATTAATTCGATAAAATTAAGGAGAACGTCTCTGTTGCCTTTAATAAATAAATAAATAAGTGGCAACTCACTTATATATAAATAAATAATTAAAATAAGTAGTGCTCTCTGGCAACTCATCTATATATAAATAATTAAAATGGTGGTATTTGGTAATCCTCCTTATATAAATAAATAAAAACAATAAATGGCAACTCATCGATATAAAAATAAATAATTAAACTATATAGTGCTTTCTGGCAACTCATCTATATATAAACAAATAGAATATATACTGGTATCTGGCACCTCTACTTATATAAATAAATAAATATATAGTGGTAGCTGGCAACTCACCCTAATAACATACACCTGAACATAATTAAATTATATACGGGTATCTGGCAACTCCAGACCCTCTATATAACAGCTTCAGATCCCCTGGACGCTCACTATACGACGGACTCCAGTGGAATAAAAACTCTCTCTCTCTCCTTCTTAGTTTAAGGCTTAGGTTAGGGTTTCCCTTTGGGGGGGGAGGACATCCCACCTTCCCCCAAAGACCCTCCTCCTTCTCCTTTCTCTCCCTCTCTTAGGTTAAGGTTAACCCTTTGGGGGAAAGTCATCCTCCCTTCTCCCCCAAAGCTTCCCCCTCCATTGCAGCTTGTAGGAAACCCCTCCCACCTTTGCATCACCCCCTCCCCGTTTGCAGTACCCCCTTTGCAACATTGATCAACATTTGCAGCATTGCAGTTGCACTCGACCCTTTTGCGCCCAAACTACTTAGGTCGTCCAGAAAGGAAATTAAAGATGAAGGCACAGATAAAAGGATAAAAACCGAAGAAGGGCAGTTTCGAAATTAATGATTTGTGCTAGATTGTTATTACTCCAAGAACTACAGTTGTACAATAGCAAAGGCCACCCTTCTTTGGGACAGGCTGAATGAAAGCGAACTTCCAGCAGGAAGGAAAAGTACCAGATGAAAGACAAAGATGAAAGAGTTTGCCTAATCATGGTGTCAGTACAGAAGCACAGTTCTTAAGAACAACATGAGGAACACCATCAGGGTCGTACTTTTTCCGAGAGGTGAGCCCAGAGAGGGCAGAAAAAACATCTTTGGGAGAGATTCTAATTTAAGACATAATTAAGTCAGATGGAGGAGGAGATAGAGGATAAGCCCCGGAACCGTCCAGGGTTGAGTTGGGGGTGAAAATTTGAGCGAAGAGTTCAGCTTTGTCAGGAGAAGAGACAGCAACAGAGCCGTCGGAATGGAAAAGATAAGGAGAAGAAGAAGAAGTAAAGTTGGTGTTGTTGTTGCTGGTTAGCCGATCAGCCCACCCAGATCGAGCAAGCCGGCGCACGCAGGTAACCCACAGGTGGCAGGTGTCGTCTGTGGAGTTGTCCAGTCTGTGTTTATATGTCTGCAAGTTGGGGTGATGTCCACATCGGAATCGTACTAAGTTAACTCGATCCGATCTGCTCAGGCTGGTCTCTGACCTGTCAATGGGTGGCGGCTTCGCACCTAGGACCGCATTCAGACCGAGTCGTGTCAGTGCTTTGTAGGTTAGATGTGTGTGTGTGTATGTGTTTTCTGTACTGTGTGATATCTGTGGGGCGTGGGATGGAATGGAGTATTTGGTTAAAATGTCTCTCTGGTGTTACCTTAATGGTGCGAGGTGCTGGTGCATGATTGTACATACAGTGGCAAGGGTGTTGTGGGTTAGTTGTCGCTGCTGCCATGAATTGTGTTCCCCTCGTGTCTAAATGTTCCTAACTTTCAGTAGGTTTGTTTCTGTGTGCAGGTGTTCTATTGGTGTTGTTTGAGTACATCCTGTAATGATACGAAGTGCGTTGTTTTGTATTATCTGTAAGGTGTTTATGTGTGTGTGTTTGAAATAATGAGTACCCAGTATGGGCTAGCATAGTCCATAGCTGAGCGAATATATTGTTTGTATATGAGTGATGTTGTTTCCTGCTGGTGTCCAAAGTTTGTGCCTGTTAGTACCCTAAGCGTGTTAAGTCCTGAATGTGGTTTGCAAAAGATAATGATGTGTTGTATGTGACCCCAAGTATTTTGGTCCTCTGAGTGTGTGGAATGTTGGTGTTGTTTAGGGTAATCTGTGGAGTTATCTGGTGTTCTTTTGTGTTGCTTGTTAGCAAGGTGATGGTTGATTTTGTGGGTGCTACATTGAGTATATTGTGTGTGAGCAAGTCTTGTATACTGTTTATGTATGTTTGTAGGTTATTTGTAGCGTTGTCGATGTTGTTGTGGGTGGATGGTAGAGTGATGTCATCTGCATATGATGATGAGGTAAGCTTGTTATATATGGGTGTTGGAATGTCATGCATGTATAAGTTGAACAGTGTTGGTGAGAGAAGAGAGCCTTGAGGGACCCCGTTCGGAAAAAGCTTGTTTTTCGATGACTTGCCATTAAATGTGACATGTGAGTATCTTCCTGAAAGATAGTTGCTCAGCCACCTTTTGGTGTTATTGTGCATGTTTGTGTTGAGTATTTTGTTTATGAGAGGGAAACATGGGAGAGCATCAAATGCTTTACTAATGTCTATTGTTGCTAATAGTGTACGTTGAACTGGTCTTCTGGAGTTGATGCCATCCATGATGTGCTGCGTGAGGTTAGTGAGTAATGTCGTGGTTGAGTGGTGAGGTCTGAATCCATGTTGAGTAGGCGATAGTGGAATGTGTGGGTTGGTGATTTGTAAGATTAGTCTTTCTGTTACTTTGGAAAGTGTGCATAGTAGAGTAATGGGTCTACAGGAAGCTGATTCTGTTGGATTTTTGTTTGGTTTGAATAGTGTAATAATTTTACCTTGTTTCCATATGTCAGGAATAATACAGTGTTGGTATGAATATATGCTGATGTTTGTGGGAGTTAGTATTCCCTCCGGGCCCAAGTGTTTAAGGTGTATGTTAGATATGTTGTCTGGTCCAGTAGGTTTCGAATTCTTAATGTTTTTGATGATTTTTGTGGTCTGGTCTGTAATGAAGAGTGTAATGGTCGTGTCGAGTCTGTAGGTTTTCTTGTGTTTGGCTGTTTTTCTGTCTGCGTGTTTCTGGTTGTTGTCTCTGTTTAAGTGACTTATCTTTGCGTAGTGATTAACTAAAATGTTAGCTTGTTGTGTATATGTTGGGATATTATTTTGGCTGCGACATATAGCCGCGTGTGAGGTGTGAATGTCGCTGTTAGAGTGGGTAATGCTGTTTATAGTCTTGTATAGCCTGGATGTATCTGTGGAGTGGTTTAGTGTTGTTATGAATTCCCTAAATGTTTCTGTTTGTTTTTCTTTAAGTTTGTTGTTTATTTCTGTGTTGAGCTGTTGTATCTGCTGTTTTATGGCTTCTGTGTGTGGTGTTTGTGTGTTATGTTTGAGGTTGTTACGTTGCCTTATGAGGCAGGTGGTCTGATGACAGTTCTTTTTTTGTTCTCCAGTGTGTATGTGTTGCTAGTGAGGGAGAACAGAACGTTATGTCTGGGGAGGAGCTTGAGTATCCTGCTTGATGCGGTATATATGTATGTTCTTCTGTATTGTTAAGAATGAAGAGGCTGTTTAGTTGTGTGGCTATGTTGGCGCCTTTGGTGTTGCTTTGGTTGTGCAGGTACCAACTAGTGTCTTTAGCGTTGAAGTCTCCTCCTAAGATGACATTAGTGAGAGAGGCCAGATTGTGTAACTGTGGATTGTAATTGGCTGGTACCTGAGGTGAACTATCTGGTGAGATGTAAATGTTGATGAGTGTGGTGTTGTGTTTTGCGCGTGTTTTATTGTTAACTGCCTGTATATCTATCGTATTATCTGCTTGGATTTTGTTTGTAATGTTTTGGGTGGCATCACTGTAGCTAGTGCTTTTACATATGTAAGTGATGGATCTACCCCCTTGACCCCGATTACGATCTTGATGGATCGCCGTGAAGTCAGGGATGGTGGGTGTTTTGTGTGTGCGTTTAAGTTTTGTTTCTTGTATAAGTGCTATGTAAATGTTTTGGCTGTGTACGAATTCCCTAAGCTGCATGATTTTGTTTGTGAGGCCATCTACGTTGTACTGTAATATGTTAATATTATGCTTCTGTATGTGTCTCATGTTCCTATTATGTCTATGTCTTTGTGTATGGTGACATGTGTAAGTTGTAGTGGGGCCTGAATTAGTCTTAATGTCGCCGGAGAGTAAGAGTAGTCCTGGGAGCACGCAATTGCTCCCCGTAAATGAAAAAAATAGCACGCTGGTATAGGTCCGGCCTCGGGAGCCGATCGGCACTCTGACCATGCCACGCAACAGGCCGTCGACTGCCAGTCTGGCCAACCGTAGACAGCCCGCTGCACGGAGATTTGAAGAAGTTTGGCCACGAGCGCGTTCATGTTTCGGTTTGACGTCGCCTCTTCTTCGCGTTGATGTGTCCCGCGCTGGAGGATACAGCCACTGTTAGAAGCTTCCTCGTCAGCTGCTAACTGTCGACATACGTTGATGTTTTTAGCTCTTTCCTCTAAGTTTCTTATTATGTTTGGTCAAAATGTGCTGTTTAATACTGTCATTTCTTTTTGTACCTTATTTTCTTTATTAATTTTTCAAACAATTTGGGATTGGAAGAAATTATTTCCGGTCCTGTCCTTCAGGTGTTTTGATAAAAAGTTCTTTTAGGATTCTCTTTCAATCAAGAATAAAGAGAATGAATTCTTTACTAAATTTTGCTTTATTCTTTCTATCTCTACGAAAAATCAGAAGTAAAGTTGGAGAGGTTCTTGGCTAAGTGCCAAAAGAGAGCGAGAAGAATTTTTGTCTGATGAAGGAATTTTTGGCGAGTCGAAGAGATTTTGCACAATTCTGGGTAGAAATATATGCCAAGTGAGAGACAGGAGTTGGATAGCGACGGTACCTTCTGAATGCCTCCTTCCTATTGCGGATAACATTAGAACAAAGTTAAACCAAGTTTTCTTTTGCATTTGTAGTTAGAATAGAATATGAAATGTACGCCTCCATTCCGAGAGAATCACCTCCTTGATGCGCTCAGCATACGCGGAGGGGCTCTGTCCATAGAAGCAGTAATCATTCCATGAAACTATAATTTAAAAAAATAATATTTTAATATACAGGGTGTACATAAAGTCAGGATCTATTTTTGTGAAGCACTTGGAAATTATATGGAATTCAATCATGAAATGATAAAGTGGTAACATTTATTAAATAATTAAGAGTAGGATTCGACGTGACGCCCATCAGTATCGCTGCACAGCTCAAATCGTTCCGCAGCATTTCTAAACACATTCTGGAGCATTTGCGGGGTTATGTTATCTGCAGCAGTTCGTATACGTGTACGTAAGTTTTCAAGACTCGTAATCTTCGTCTGATAGACGTGCGATTTGATAAAGCCCCATGCAAAGAAATCTAAAGGGGTTAAATCTGGTGATCTCGCTGGCCAAGGTCTGTTGCTTCCGCGTCCGATCCAGCGATTTGGAAAACGTCCATTTAGATAATCCTGAACAATTTTGGCATGTTGATAGACGACGGTACTAACAATCCTATCCCCAATCAGCTGAGGTTCAAGGAATTGCTGCAACATGTCCAGATAAATATGCCCCGTAACTGTAGCTTCAGCAAAGAAAAAAGGACCATAAACCTTAGATTTTGTTAAACCCATCCAGACATTAACTTTAGGTGAGTCTCTTTCCCAATTTTGGACGAAATCATTCGGTCTTTCATCTGCCCAAATTCGACAGTTATGGCGATTTACTTTTCCACACGTATGGAAAGTGGCTTCATCACTAAAGAGAATGCTGTCCATTAAATTATCACTCCAGATTTGTTCTACGAGATCAGCACACACAGCACTTCGTCGAGGGAAATCTTCCTCAGGTAAATCATGTAAAACCTGCAAATGATAGCTTTTCTTCTGCAAAAGTTGCTGTGATCAAATTTGTTCTACCCTTTCCTTAATGGATGCCCCCTTTCCTTTGGTGGAGGGAGGTGGGGAAAATTCTTGTGTTTGTTGGTCTAGTAATATAGATGCATAAATGACGAGTGGGGGGGTGGGGGGTAGGATTGCCTATTTTAATCCCTGATAAACCCTTTTAATCCCTGATAAAATCTTAATCCATTAGCGCCCAGCGGGTTATTTATGTCCTCTGTCTTTAAACTGCTCAAATTAATAATTCTAGAAACCAAAACACTTGAAATACATATTGAATGTAAAGATAGCATTGCTATAATTTGTGTGAATGCGTATTATAGTCTTTTTATTTCAAATTTTATGATTTAGTGGATCCCAATTTTAGCGTTTTTTCATAAGATTGACTTAATACACTTATGGCGAATATACGTCATATTTAAAAATAAGTATTAAAATTGATAAGTTTGTATTTTTACTCAAAAAATAATGCTCTTCATCAATGGAAAACTACTGTTTGAAAAACAACTACAATAAAAGAGTAATTAAACGCTAAATTATGACAGACCATAAGCGACCCACTGGGAAGATACGGCATCTGACAGTCAGGCACAGTCAGTTGGCCTTGGGCATTAGTGCGGATAGGCTGTGTTGTTCTTCGTTCAGTTATGTGGTACACTCTCCTCACTTTGAAGGCTGTGGTGTATATTTGCATCATGTCTAGAAGAAAAATTAAATGTCTGAGTATTGAAGAAGCCCTGGAACTTGATACTAAAGAAGATTTTACCTGTGAAAGCAGCGATGATGAGATACAGTTAGTAAATATTCCACCTGACAGTGATATCAGTGATGCCGATGAAGGTGATGAAGATAGCACATCATCAGCAGTAATTCAGGACGTTCCTGGTACTCTAAAAATTCACGTACAAGAAAATATTACTGGAGATGAACCAAAGCCCATGACGTCATGGCCCACAAAGGTCCGGTGCTAGTGTCTCCGAGCAACTGATACAATGAAAAAAAACGGAAAACGGACACGAAGAAAAGACGCTTGGATACTATAAGTAATCCTGTTTGGAGGTAAGCTGTGGTAAAGATTTTCGGTGTTTATTTTTATAATTTCAGTGACATTTTTTTTGGTATATAGGTATCATTGCTGTAATATGCATTAGTTTATGTGCAAACACCTATAAGTAATTTTCTCAGGTGTGCTGATATATAGTAATGTGGTAACACAATGCACATAAAATATGCAGAAATTCGAAATTTGTATAAACGGTAGTCAAATTTTTTTTTCTTTTTTGGCAGGCATAGAAGACCCTCATATTCAAACTGGACAGCAGTACAAAAAGAAGAAAAGAAGCTCAGAGCAGCAGTTGTACCAGAACTAGAAGGGCTTACTCCTGTTCAAGTATTTGAGCAGCTGTTTAGTGAGGAAATATTTTCACATGTGAAGACACAAACACTTCACTATGCCCTGACTGTGAAAAATGATCCTCTGTTTTCTCTTGCCGATCACGAGTTAAAAGCTATGATAGGGTTTATAATTTATTCTGGCTATATTACTCTTCCTGGTCAGATGATTATGCAATAGGCCAAAAAATAGCCAAAGATGCATTGTCTAGGAAAACATACTTGAAAATTAAGTCATACCTACATCTTCAGGATAATAATCTCCGACCTTCTGGAAACAAAGATAAGGGATTCAAAGTTCGTTCACTTATCGATATGCTCAACAAAACTTTCCAAAAGTCTGGCATTTTATATAGGAATCTTGCAGGTGATGAAATGAGTGTGCGTTATTATGGTCGTCACAGCTTGAAACAATTTATAACGGGCAAACCGATGAAATTTGGGTACAAATTATGGCTATTATTTGGGGATGAAGGCTATTGCTACAAATTTGACCCTTATTTTGGCAAAGAACAGCGTGAACATCTTCGGGATATGACACTGGGTACTAGAGTTGTATCAGATATGACAAATGCAGTTATTATCCAGATAATCACATCATCTTTTTTGACAATCTTTTTACTTCACGAGGTCTTATGAAGATTTTGTGTGACAGAAGATTGAGAGCTACAAGGACTGTGCGAGAGAACAGACTTCAAAAATGTCTAGTAAAAACTAAAGTTCTCTCAAAAGAGCCAAGGGGTGCTTTTCATTATAGGTTTGATAAAAATGCTGAAATACTTGTGGCACGATGGACTGACAACAAAGTAGTTTCATTCATGACCAATTACGCTGGCACTTGCCCATGCTCAACGAAACAACAGAGTAAAAG
The DNA here is from genome assembly GCA_023014485.1 of Bathynomus jamesi. NCBI lineage: Eukaryota > Metazoa > Arthropoda > Malacostraca > Isopoda > Cirolanidae > Bathynomus > Bathynomus jamesi. The sequence continues at coordinate 525,612 of JAJOZX010002687.1, read as the reverse complement.
AAAAGAAAACTGATGTTGCACAACCAAATGTGGTTAGGTTATATAACCTAGAAATAGGCGGGGTTGATTTGCATGACTGGTTATTGGATAACCAGTCAGAGGTAAGAAATGGTACTGGTGCTTACTGACAAGAATGAGTGACATTACTGTAGTGAATAGTTGGATTCTATACAGAATGGTAAATGAGAAGGAGAGTAAACTGAGTATTTTAGAATTTCGACGAGAGATTGCAGAAAATTCCTTGAAATCTGCTGCTGTTTTCCAGAGAAAGACCAAATCAAGTTCCAGTTTTGGCAAGCAACTTTATTCTAGTTTACGATATGATGGTGCCAATCACTTTATTGCTCGAAATGAATCAAGCGGTCGATTGTATTGTCAGTTAACTGAATGCTTGAACAACAACACATTGCATCAAATGCAATGTAGCTGTGTCTCGATTTTTTTGCACCATTCCATAATGTGAAGTAAATATATAAGTATTACCAAATGGTAATATGTATCAATAAAAGGTTACTCTAATATGAACAAATAATGCTATTTGTGTTCTTTTGCCCATTATTAGTTATATGTATGTAACATTCCTTTTTCATTTTCTTCTGCATATGTATATTTACATTTGTAACTAACACACCAAGTTACCTTCCCATGTCGAACAATGTACGGAAGTTCATGTATTGCATAAAAAAAGTCATTATTTATTCGGTATGTGTTTCTTTACATTATTATTAAAATACATTGTAATTCAGTTGAAAATGTATTTTTATTCTCAAATTAAAGTTAGTGAACATTCATCAATCAAAACAATCATATTCTTATCATCAGAGCAGGAAAACCTGCTATGCCTATCACAAAAGGGAGGAATCGGTTCTTTTGCAAGAAAATTCCTCAAAAAAAGGCACTCACCTCAATCTGTTATAAAGTACATTCTCTTTTTGGTTAAAAGAAAAGACCGCACTGTAAGCTTTTACATGAATGGTTACCTTATGAAACGCTCAAAACTATCTCTCTCTCTCTCTTTGTTTTGAAATAATCTTTATCCATAATGATGAGCTTTTTAACCTTTTAATCAACAATCAAATTAATTAGCATATTATATTGAAAATAATCATATTAAATTCCGTATAAGACAATAAAGTATAGGGGCCACCTGATGCAGCGCGATTAAGATTATGCAATAAAAATATGGTATACGGAAACCGACAACACTCTCATAGGCACATAATAATAATAATAATAATATAAGGTTTAGAGGCCACACCATAACTAATGTAGCAGAATAAGGCAATAATAATATCAATATTGAGTACAAAGCCCACGGTAACACCGACTTAGGCATAATACTAATAATAATAATAATAATAATGAGAAAAATAATAATATTCACAGTTCAAAGACCAAGAGCGCTTATATGCCCCATTACCGATGAAGATGCACGCCCGAGGCCACAGCCGAAAGTTTTGCTTCTTTCACTGCTTTATGACCGGTTTTTAACACTTAACACCAAATGTTAGTATTTATGCACTTTAATTATATACAAATTTGAGAATCAAGTTTAACACACCTCCGTACACTGTCAACTCTCAAACCAAACAAGTCCGGTCAGCCAGCAGTTATTTGAAAAGGCTGAAATGCATTGCCTAAAGGCCAACAGGGATTGCCACCTCCAGCCATTCATATCCTCAGAGAACCATCAGCGAAAATTCCAGTGTTTACATACATTATTCAAACAACCATTCGAAGTTTAAGAGAAAACGGACCATTTCTTGGAACCTAAACACTAGGTGACCAGACCAAACATGTTCCCAGAAACCCTCCAAACAGCCAATCATATCCCGAGAGACCCCGCCAGCCAGCCACCCGCTTACTACTACTGCTACTACTACTATTATTATTATTATTATTATTACTACTACTACTACTACTACTACTATATAATAATAATAATAATAATAACTATAGGGGGTCGACATCTCAATGGTAAAATTTTCAGTTTATAAATATAAATATAAAGTATAGAGACCAACAGTAGCAGAACAACAGAGTAAAAAAAATCAAAAATAATAATAATAATAATAATAATAACAATAATAATAATAATAATAATTATAAGAATCAACATTGAACGACTCCGAGCGCTCACAGGTAAAATAATCGTTTATGATATAAATAAGTGTAAATAAATAGCAAAAAAATCTAATAAATTCAACAATAAATATTAAATTATAAACCATGGATGACTCTTAATGCTATGCATTAGATTGTATCGTACTACTATAGCAGCCTCCGTGTGATACGACACATTGTGGTTACTAAACATTTACGAAGCTGAACATTAACGAACTAGCTCCTTCAGATGGATCAGCGCTTGTATGCACAAATTGCACATGCTGGGAGCAGCATTGTTATGCATCAGTCATCTGATAATTCCCCCACCTCATGTTATCTATTAAGTGAAGCATTTAACGCATCAATATTCACACTACAGAAAGGTTAACCAACTCACCACGTCAGACTCGTTTCCGATTCCAAGAACAGATGACTTCATCGACAAGCTCGGAAACTCAAAAAAATGTCACAAAAATCGATCTCTTGAAACGATACTACGCGATTCCCTTAACGGAGACAGCCAAGAGGATCCCCGCCTTCGTGATACCCAAAGGGCTCTACCAGTATAAAATTATGCCGCTCTGCATGAAAACCGCTCCAGCAACGTTCCAGAGGATGATCACCCATATGACTTCCTGCCTGGACGGAACCCAAGCGTATTTTGACGATTTGGTCGTCTATAGCGAAAACTGGGAGCACCACATCGAACAACTCCAAGCATTTTATACTAGACTGGCGGAAGCCAACATTATGGTAAATCTGGCTAAGAGCGAATTCAGCAAAGCTCGTGTCACGTATCTGGGATACGTCGTAGGACAAGGTCAGGTAATTCCAATCTCGGCAAAGGTAGAGGCCATCAAGAAATTCCTTGCTTCTCACAACAACAAAACTCTTCAAAGGTTCTTCGGGATGACCGGCAACTACAGAAGATTTTGCCCAAATTTCTCTAAGGTAACATCTCCATTGACCGATCTACTGAGCGATAAACGAAAGTTTCAGTGGGACGAAAGGTGCCAATCCAATCGGCATTTGAGAGGATTAGGAGTGCGCTGATCCTCCGATTGCCCGACTTCTCCATCGAAAAAGTTACGCGACTATTGAGAAGGAGCTACACGCGATTCTCTTCGCTTTGGACAAAGTCAGAGTGTACGTGAATTGCCCAAACTCACTGTTAAAAATATACAGCGGCCATAATCCATTGACATTTCTATCAAAAATGAAAGAAAAACCAGAGGCTATTAAGGTGGTCTCTAGCGCTCCAACCTTATGATATCTCTATATTACACATACCCAGTAAACTGAATGTAATAGCCGATGCACTTATCTAGGATTAAGGATTGAGGGGATAAAGTTTATCTGACTTGCTATTTTTAAGACATTTAATTCTTGATACTTATTGTGTGACGGTTCCTAGATGCCGCGAGATAAGGGAGTTTGCATGAACAAATTATATCCCCTTGTCCTGCGTCCAAATACTCTCTCAGGGGGGGAAGGTGTGATGTATGGGTAAAATAATGAGGTTAATGGAGAAAAAATAAACAAATTGCTCATGGATACGAAACGAATTTGTATGCAGAATTATCATATCAAAATTTAATATCAGAATGAAATAAAAATGGTAGAAAGAAAGAATTAAATAATTTTAAGATCAATTTCATGTTACGCAAAAATTAAATCATTTTTAAACTTAGTGTTGAAGTTGACCAGGGGAGTTATCGGAGAAAGAGTATAACTTATCTCGCGTTATAAAAAACACGAACAGTTGTTTGACACTTCTGGAGTGAATAATTGCCCGGAGTTGTTTTTCCTGGAGTTGTTTCGCTTGAGAAGAGTCCTCGTGAGAAGATTTTAAATTTTAATTTAAAAAATTTCTTTAAGAAAGGCGGAGCATAAGTATAACGTATAGCGAAATGGAAATTAGAAAAGAGAATCTGCGCAATTTCGGATCTATGACGATAAGCATCGAAGAAGATCGTGTCGCGTAAACGGAACAAAAATTATACATTTGTCTCCCTTAAATTCTTAAAGTAAATAATAAACGCGAAAGAAATTCGTGCGTAGCTCAATAAAAATAAAAGTGAAACGCTTTAGTCTTCCCTAACCTTAGAATAAAAATAACCTAAGCTGAAGAAAATGAAATTCGCTTTGTTACTCACTTGCAAAGTATAAAAATATATTGTGTTGTCTTATAATAGTATGAGAGTGTTGTTATATTAAATTTTGGTGTCAAGGATTTAATATTTTCCAGAACAGATAAGAAAAAAAAAATTGTAACTGAAATATTCTAGCAATTCTATTTTAATTGTCTTGTGTTAATTCTGCATTTACAAATTCTCCAAATAAGAATCAGTGTCTCAAATGTCATTTCTTTAAAATTTCATTCATGTCAAATTTTTTATTTGTCCATTGCATTTTTTTTATAATGTTAAACTCATTGACCTAATAGATTAGTTTTTGTAAAGTGTTGCTTTATTTACCTCCAATGGAAGGTAGGAGGAAACCTATTAAACGTTGTGTTTTCGATTACGAACCAAACAGGCATAAAAACATAAAAATATTTACATATAAAATAATAACGTCAGTGGGTACATAATAATATATGTGTATATAGAACTCAAAAATTTGCATTAAATTAAAAGAGTAAAAAAAATTTACATTAAAGAGAATGCTATTTCTCGGGCTTTAAACTTGTACTAACCCGTTTGTTGAAGTCATTGCAAATGAGTTGTGCCTCCCTATAATCATGTAATGTTAGGTTTGTGTGTGTGTGTGTGTGTGTGTGTGTGTGTGTGGAGAGAGAGTAGTGGTGTGGTATCTGTACAATGTTGGAATTATCAAGTGGATCCAAAATGTATACATTGATATAATTAATATTACATATAATTACATATAATTACTATTACATATTTACATATAAAATAATAACGTCAGTGGGAACATAACAATATATGTGTATATAGAACTCAAAAATTTGCATTAAATTAAAAGCGTAAAAAAAATTACATTAAAGAGAATGCTATTTCTCGGGCTTTAAACTTGTACTAACCCGTTTGTTGAAGTCATTGCAGATGAGCTGTGCCTCCCTATAATCATGTAATGTTGTTAGGTTTGTGTGTGTGTGTGTGTGTGTGTGTGTGTGTGTGGAGAGAGAGTAGTTGTGTGGTATCCGTACAATGTTGGAATTCTCAAGTGGATCAAAAATGTATACATTGATATAATTAATATTATCATTATTATTATTAACATTACTTTCGAATGAGTACTTAAAACATGCCAAGGACATGGTGAATCTGCATATCTGTGCTCTTCTCATTCCTGTTGAGTTTACAAGGGCATATATCATACGTCTGTCAAAATAAATATGGGAACATTCTTTCCAGCATTCTCTGCTTCTCGTCTTTACTACTTAATGTACATATTGATGAGTTAAATGCTTCACTTGACAGGTAACATGAAGTGGGGGAATTATCATATATATCAGGAAGTGGTTGATGCATGAGGATGTTGTTTCCAAGCGCATACAAGCGCCGATCCATCTTAAGGAGCTGGTTCGTTAATGTTCAGCTTCGCAAATGTTTGTTAACCACAATGTATCGTAGCACACGGAAGTTGCTACAATGGTACGATACAATCTAATGTATAGAATTAAGCGTCATCCACGGCTTATAATTTAATATTTATTGTTGAATTTACTAAATTTTGGGCTATTTATTTACACATATTTATTGTACAAAACTATTATTTACCTCTGAGGGTTCGGAGTCGTTCAACGGTAAATATTGTTATTTTTCTTATTAGTAGTAGTAGTAGTATTAGTAGTATTTTTATTGTGCTGTGTTACCGTTCGTCTCTATACCTTATATTTATATTTATCACTCTGAAAATTTTACCATTGAGATGTTGGCCAATATAGTTATTATTATTATTATTATTATTAAGCCTTTAATTTCGTGAATGGCTGGCTTGTGAGGTCTCTGGGAATATGATTGGCTGGTTGGCAAGTAACTGGGAACACCCAGTGTTTTGGTTTCCAAGAAATGATTCATTTCCTCTTAACCTTCGAATGGTAGTTTTGAGTAACGTATGTAAACACTCTGGAATTTCCGCTGACGGTTCTCTGACGATATGTATAGTTGGGGGTAGCAATCCCTGTTGACTTTTAGGCTGTGCGTTTTGGCCTTTTCAAACAGTTCCTGGCTGGCTAGGTTTGTTTGGTTTGGGAGTTGACAAGGTACGGAAGTGTGTTAAACTTGATTCTCGAGTTTTTTAATATTTAAAGTGTATGAAGGTTAAAATTTGGTTTCAAATTTAAAAAATCTGTGAAAAAATAGGCAAACAAAGAAACAAAACCTTCGGCTGTGGCCTCGCGCGTAAATCTCCATCAGTAATCAGTAATTTTTCTTATTATTATTAGTATCAGTATTATGCCTAAGCCAATGTTACCGTGGGATCTGTACCCTATATTTATATTATTATTGCCTCATCGTGCTGCATCAGTTGTAGATTGGCTTCTGAACCTGGATGATACACAGTTAGCGAGCGTTGACGAGGGAGTAGATTTAGGCGTACGCGTATCTAAGGATTTAAAAGTTAGGAACCAGTGCCTGGAGTCTATTACGATATAAAAACATACACGAACGCTGAAGCCAAAGAGGTTATTCCACATTTACTTGTGAGCCAGACTATCTGTGATGAGTGTATGGAAATCGAGTGTGATGAGTGTCACAAATGTGGTAAACGGACAAACGTTTTTAAAATGAATGCTGACGAGAGCCCTTTGAAACTCTTTGTGTCCTATATTGTCAAGTTAGGGGACAAGTTCAAAAAAATGTTTGTGTATATTCGTGCCCACAACTGGGCAAAATTTGACACACAGTTCCTTTATAAGGAGTTGATTGAGCACGATCATCTGAGATATTTACAGGTGATCCCTTAAAAAGAGGCAACAAACTAATACAGATGCAAATAAGAGGTAATGTAGTTTAAAGACACTTTATTATTCACACCTTCTAAATTAGCAAAGCTACCCAAGGTGATGGGCGTAGCCACTAAAGTTTCAAAAAGATATTTCCCTTACAAATTTCTCACTAGCGAAACTTTAAATTACGTAGGACTACCTCCACCCAAACATTACTTTAACTATGAATGTATGAGTACAGAAGAACGTGAAGATTTTGACCGATACTACAACAGTTTTAATGAATGTAATCCTTATAATATAGCTGATGAATGTGAGCGTTATTGCGTGAATGATGTGCGCGTGCTTAGAGTATGTTTTCAGGCCTTTAGAAGGATGTACATAGGTCGTTTCAAATGCGATCCGTTGCAAGTCGCAACCACCATCGTCTCATTATGTTTTACGGTGTTCAAGAATAACTTCATGCCTAAAGACACCTTAGCTGTTATCCACAGAAACAACCCCTGCAGTTATGGGCACAAGGCTGTTTATTGGCTCATACACCTACAGCAGCAGACAGATGTGTATACATAAAGCGTGCCCGCAACACGGGTGAAGTACCCATTAAGGTTAATGGTCGTGTTTTTTGGGTTGATGGTCTAAGTGAAAACCGTGCCACTGGTGAGAAGAGTGTGTACTCCTTTAACGGTTGCTGGTGGCACGGATGCCCCCGTCCTGAGTGTGGAATCGTAGGAGATATCCACGGTAGATCTCCTGCCGACTGTGTTGCGTGGGCCCGCACTCGCGATCAACTTATAGGTTCGCAGTTCACTCACAAAATCTTGTGGGAGCATGAGTATGATGCAAGGATGGAAGCAGATGGACAGTACCGTGAAGAAATAAACAAGATCAAACGTTCAATGGTGCTGCATCCTCTCAAATGCGGTGATAGCCTGTTCAGAGGGCGTACAAATCTCTTCAAGCTATACTTTCCGCCTACGGAGGGTGTGAAACTCCATTGCTACGACTTTTGTTCTTTATACCCCTACCTGATGAAGAACAATCCGTACCCCGTAGGTGCACCTGAAAAAATGGTGGGTTCCACCATACCAACCATCGAGGAATTTTCAGCCAACTTGAATGAGCGCTACTTTGGACTCTCTTTCGTAGACGTGTTCCCCCCTCGCGATTTATGGATGCCGATCTTACCCGTCATTATCGATCACAAGCTCATGTTTCTCCTGTGCGTGAAGTGCGCAGAAGAAAACAATGGTGATTGTGACCATACACCCCACCAGCGTAAGATCAGAGGTGTATATACAAACCCTGAGCTGGCCATAGCCGACGCCATGGGTATAGAATAATGAAGATACATGAGGTGTGGACGTTTCAGAAGCTACCCAACCTTTTCACACTATATATAAATGTTTTTTTTAAGGATAATGTTGAGGTGTCAGGATATCCGCGAGGAGTTGATACCGAAGATGAAAAAACGGATTATATTCAGCGTTACCGTGACCGTGAAGGTATACAGCTTGAGCAATCCCAAATTGTTAAGAATCCTGGCAAGTGCTTTAGTGCAAAGTTGTGTCTAAACAGTCTTTGGGGAAAATTTGCACAGAATACTGACAACGGTAACGTTCATTTGGCAAAAAGTTACAGTGATTTCTGGTATTATGCCAACGCTCCCGATAAAGAGGTCATGGAGATTGTGAAGGTATGTAATACTTACATAAGAAAGTACAACAATACCGAATTGGCCACAGATACCTCACGGGTTACAAACATTCCTGTAGCCAGCTTCACAACAGCCTACGCACGCATCAAACTTTGGGGCCTATTGCATTCTCTTGGGCGGAGGGTTTTGTACGCTGACACAGATAGCGTGATATTCACAGCGAGGGAAGGTGAATACATGCCCGCTATTGGGGAGTTCCTCGGACAGCTAACTGACGAGATCAAGGATGAGTATGGAGACATCGCATACACAGACTCTTTGTGTCAACAGGGCCATAACCTATGGGGTACGGGTGAGGGTAGGGGATGATACGAAGTATATCGTGAAGGCTAAGGGTATCAGCTTAACCATGCGAACCGTCGAGTCGTTAACTTTGACTCGTTAAGGGAACTAGTGTGCTTGGAAGATGAGGCTGACCAGCTACCCCATCTGACTGTAGGTACCCACAATTTTCGGGCACAGAAGCTGGGGGGCGTGAAGGAACTTAGGGGTACAAAGGTGTGCCTTAACACCTCTCGGGAACGTTACCATGTGCCTATACCTATGATACCGTACCCTTTGGCTACCTTAATCCTTGATTGTATTTATATATATATGTGTATTAATATGTTTATTATCACGTATTTGTAAATCTATATAAACACCTTGAATATTTCGTTTATTAAATAAATCTTGTTTCAATTAGCGTTTCATTTTCTCCTTTGCGTGCGTGCGTGCGTGTGTACAGTAAAAAGCTAAGCCCCGCCCACTCTAAGATCGGCAACGAGAGTCCTGCCGCTACCTAAGTATGCCTCTATCCCTGCGTGCTCAGTTGATATCTGCATACCCTTGAACGCAGACGTGTATTCTCCCGCGTAGAAGAAAAATAGTAATGCTTACCTTTAATATTGTGTGTTCAACATTTATGAAGTGGTATTCAGCAAAGAGCCAAGATGTGGTGGATACTAAAAAACTCCCTATTCCCCCTTCCTTTAACACTTTTAAGGCTACATTGAGCCGTGCGAAGGACCAAGATGTTCAAATACTCTACGGGTATTCTGACGAGGCCGTTGTAGGATTTCGTAGTACAGACGATGTATTGAAGTTTGTTATAGACCTAACCTTTATAAGGGCTCACATATACCGCGAAGTAGAAGAAGCAAGACGTTCAGAAGGTGAGTGGTATGACAAGCGATATTACAGTTATGTCATGTTACACCATTCCGACTACTCATACCCTACGGTTGAGAATGTAAATCTTGTCATCATGGAGAATCTTAAGTATTTTTACCACTATATTAATATATATATATCATGATGAGGTTTGTAGTGAGGTTGTGGGTAATGGGCTGTGTGATTGTTTAACAGACGAGTATCGCTTGTTAAACAAAAAGGATAAATATGGACATATGTTTCTCTCAAATAGTGCGCCGGATTGTGAAGATGTTTAGTTTGTGGAAATGAACGTCTGGTGAGTGATAAAACATTAATGTCGATATTGTTTCGGAAAATTCTGTTTGCCCAAGAGCACAAGTGTTCAAACAAACCTGTACACGCTTTAGCAGTGTGACGCGCTTCCCCAAGCGAGCCGCCCACCCGTGTATCTCACGAAACATACGAGTTCGAACAAACCCATACACGTTTCATCAGCGTGACTCACTCCGTCCGTCGAGCCGATCCGTCCACCTGTGACTCATAGTCATCTCAGAGCTTGAACCGAGTGGACATGGGAATACGATGGAACTTCCTTTGAGAATTATTCTCAACGCCTCGTACGATGCTCCGTGACGAAGTCATTGCGCATGTTCAGGAGTGAAACCGGCACCATTATCTATGTACTTGAAACGATTTGCAGGCAAGCAAACTCTGGTAAACGTAATGTTATTTATTTAAGTGTTGAGGAGATGAATAGTCTTCGTGATAGTTGAGAAGTGGGGATAGGATCCTTATAAAATACCAGCAGGTGTAGGTATAAGAAGAGAGCAGATTATTGACGCCCCCTCATATGCCGTTGTTTGCACGTTGTGTATAAATAACGAACAGCCATGCATTGATATACGACTGATGTGGAAGAATGCATCTGATAATAACGTTCTTGTCCCTACGCGAAACCGTTTCATCCTCAACAGAATTTTTGAAATCGTCGGATTCCGCAAGCTGAAGCCTATATTAGATGCTCGTGTTACGGATATGATTTATTTTGACACGGTTCTTGAATACGCATACACCGCTCTGCTCGACGGACTTATCGAATGTAGGAATGAACAAGGCGAGAATGGTCTAGAGCTGGATGCATATTTAAACGGTTTAGATTCTTCGAAATATCCTGAACTTTGGTACAAAGCACTTGAGTGGTACAGGGCTGAGCTCACCTACACTGTTCACCCTGAAGTGCTGTACCTCCATATGATGAATAGCTGTCGTTACGACTTGGAAGATTATTTCAATTGCCGCTATGTAGAGTGAGAAGAGTTCACGATTGAAAAGCTCTGGACGGTAAGAAAAAACCCTCGATTGGAAAGGCTTATTTATAAACTTGTATTTAATAATGATGTTGTGGTTAACGATGACCTCTTTGTGCGTGCTTTTGATTGTATTCTAGCCGTGTTTAAAGATAACTTGCCAACCGGATGTATAGTAGGCACAAAAATAGTATTGAACGATATGAAAACCATTTATGTCGAGTATAGGCATCCGCATCAGTTAAGCAGTGGTGCTGCTTGAACGGTTTTACCACGTAGTACAAATTAATAACGATGTGGATGGAGACTCGATTACGTGTGAGTTTAGCGTTTTGCGCCGTAGAACATAAAGGTTGTATTTTTACTTATTTAATTGTATATATATATATATATATATATATATATATATATATATATATTTCCTGTACTAATATGCATTTGATTATACGTTTCGTATATTACACTGGTATGCATCAATTTTGCTGTCAAGGGTTTTGTAAGTGATTCTTATAGAAATTTTCCTGCTGATTTCGAATCTGCAATCCGTTTTTCTCAATCAGCTCAGGTTATCCGGCTATGGCCTCATAAGTAAAATAGAATTTTTCGTGATTTTGTCAAAGCGGAATTGGAACAGTAACATCTATCATCACTTGTTTCACTTGTATAATATCTTTTTTTACTTTTCAGGCATATAGATAAAATATTTCATAATGAATAGAGCGTGTAAAAATGATCCCAATAGATTCTGCTACATATGTGGGACGGTTACCATGCCAAATAACCAGTCCCAAATCACTAAATTTGTGAAGACAATGTATAGAGCATACTTTGGAATTAAGCTAGGGGACCAGGACAAAAATTTCACCCCTCATATGTGCTGCAAGACGTGCATTGAAAATTTGAGAAGATGGAGCAAAGGCAGAGCGAAATCTTTGCCTTTTGGAATTCCCATGATTTGGAGAGAAGGAAAGGATCACGTGACAGATTGCTATGTCTGCATGACAAACCTCCAAGGTGGGCTTATAAATTTATTTTTTCTTAAATATTTTGAAATCCTCGTATGAAACTTGACATAATATTCACCATAATGTAATATTCACCATATATAGCATAATATTCACCATATTGGTAATCATACATTTACATATACATATTGTTATAGAAAATACATTTACACATACATATTGTTATACAAGTTACGTTTACATATACAATGATTGTATATTTTCTTTCTTTTTCATTCATATTGTCCCCGAAGGGACAATATGAATGAAAAAGAAAGAAAATATACAGACTCCATCGTCCTATTTCATATCTTACAGACCGCAGCCTTCCCTCACGAGCCGCCACTGTCTGAATGCTTCTTCTATTTCATATGCAAGTTTTATATCCATGTTTCTTTGTTTCTATTTTCAGGAGTTAACAAGAAGAATAAACACATTGTTGTATACCCTGACATTACTTCTGCTATGAGACCTGTACCCCATGGTCCTGGAATTCCAATACCCGACCCACCTCAAACCCTGGACTTCGATGATTCTGATGATGAATCAATGACCAATGCCAATGACCAGTCCCAGTCGTATATACCCCAAAATACCGCTCAAATGAGCCGAGGCCTCTCAACCAGGCCAAACTTAATGATCTTACCAGGGATTTAGGACTTTCCAAATTAGCTGCCGAGATCTTGGGCTCACGACTTCGAGAGGACAACTTGCTGGCTCCGGGAACAACATTCTCCTGGTATAGGAAACGAGAGGAAGAATTCCGCAAGTTTTTTGCAGTGCACGAAAATACCTCTTCCTTAGTGTACTGCTGCAATGTTGAGGGGCTAATCGAATCCTTGGGCCTGCCATATAACGCATCAGAATGGAGGCTATTTATAGACTCGTCTAAACGAAGTTTGAAAGCAGTACTTCTCAACATTGGGAATAGGGTTGCATCAGTCCCTGTAGCACATTCCGTACAACTTACTGAGAGCTACGATAACATGAAAATTTTACTGGATGCTCTCGTATACGAGCAACATAACTGGAGGATCTGTGGAGATTTGAAGGTAATACTAATATCATAAGTAAACTATTGCTATTGACTATGTTGTTTTTCCAAAGGTTATTTGAGAGCGTATAAGAACACTTAACTTCCCCACAGAAGTGATACAGTCCAATGCATAGATTTTTTTATCTGATAGAACAAATTCTCTAAATTCTTTAAATATTTTCATTTTTTTTCAGATTGTGGCATTTGTATTGGGAATGCAAGGGGGATACACGAAATACCCATGTTTCCTCTGCAAATGGGATAGCCGAGCGGATGAGAAGCACTATGCACAGCGTGAATGGGCATCCAGAGAGAATTTTGAACCTGGGTCGCATAATGTCGTTTCAGTGCCCCTTGTACCACCAACAAAAATTTTGCTCCCACCACTTCATATTAAGCTGGGCTTGATGAAAAATTTCATCAAATCAATGAATAAGGATGGTTCAGCATTCCGATACCTCAAGAGTAAATTTCCTCATATATCTGATGCTAAACTAAATGCTGGGGTTTTTGATGGTCCTCAAATTCGAACTTTGATCAAGGATACTCAGTTCGAAAACGCAATGACTCCAACTGAGAAGAATGCCTGGCAGGCATTCAAATCAGTTGTCACTGATTTTCTTGGCAAGCGTAGAAGTCCAGAATACGAGTCCGTTGTCGAAAACTTGATGGAAGCTTTCAAAGCTCATGGGTCGCGCATGTCCATAAAAATGCACTTTTTGTGGTCCCACTTGGACTATTTTCCTGAAAATTGCGGGGATTATAGTGAGGAACAGGGTGAACGATTTCACCAAGATATCAAAATAATGGAAGAGAGGTACCAGGGAAACTGGGATATCAATATGCTGGCGGACTATTGCTGGTGTTTGAAGCGAGACGTGCCCGAAGAAAAACACAGACGGAAAGCCAAAAAAACTTCATTCCTTCCTCAATAAACTTTTTTCCATATTCATTGTATGAATAAAAGTATTTATTCACACAATGTTTTAATTTTTCACGAGTGTTCTTATAATATTACTCGTATCTACAGTGCTTAAGCTAAAAAAATCAATAAATTTGGGGATAAAATTGGACTTATAATAAATGGCCAATAGAGAAAAAACCTGACCTGATTGAAGAAAACCAATGTCATTTTCGAATTCAGCATGGTCGAATTATATAATATGAGTTGAAAAAACCCTCACAGCAGACAAAAACATTTCATATGCATACCAGTGTTATTATTTTCATTATATTTAATTATTTAATATAACTGTATATATTTTTCTTGTACTAACATATTGATAATACAACGTTTTGTATATTATTGATTATATATTTAATTATTTAATATAACTATATTTTTCCTGTACTAATATATTGATAATACAACGTTTAGTATATTTTTTATTATATATTTCCCGTTCTTGATGCTATTATTACTTTTTGATCATATATATATTCCATTCTATATTTATTACATATTCATCGTTCGTGTGTTATTATTATTTTTGATCATATATATGTTCCAATGTATATTTCTATATATTTCCATTAATTCGCCTAAATAAACAGAATGATTCACTGGCGTTTTATTTAATCCTTTTTGCTTGAGCACGGTATTTAATTATATCAATTGGTTGGCTTCTATAGCGGATTTGTAAACCAGAATATATGCATCAATTATATAAAATAGCACTATCTGGCAACTCAACCTTCTAACCCAAATGGCGGGTTATGTCAGAATATATGCTTTCATTAAATAAATAGTGCAAACTGGCAACTCAGCCTTCTAAGCCAGATGGCTGATTAAATCAGAATATATGCTTTAATTAAGTAAATAGTGCAAACTGGCAACTCAGCCTTCTAAGCCAACTGGCCGATTGAGCCAAAATATATGCTTTAATTAAATAAATAGTGCAAACTGGCAAATATGCCTTCTATACCAAATGGCGGATTAAGTCAGAATATGTGCTTTAATTAAATAAATAGCGCAAACTGGCAACTCAGCCTTCTAAGCCAACTGGCTGATTAAGCCAGCAGCTGGCTGATTAGGGGCCCTATAAGACAACGGCCGCTTAGCTGAAGTCTTAATATGCGCATGGCCCCTGTCAAGCGAACACCTCTCCTCTCTCTTAGGTTAGGTCTCCCCCAGCGGGGTTCATTGCAGCTTGGGGGATAACTCCGCCTCCAAGTTGCAACATTACCCCTCCCCCATTTGGTGGGTGCCTTGCAACAAGGGGGTTGGCACTATGGGGTGCCTTGTAACAAGGGGGTGGGGGTTGGCAGCATGGGGTGCCTAGCAACAAGAGGGTGGGGGTTGGCACTATGGGTTGCCACAAGTGGGTGGGGTGGGAACTCGTACAACATCAGGCAACATTTGCAATTGCATTGCACCTAACATTTTTCGCCCATACTACTCACTGGCACTAGCTTTAGGGTTTTTCTCTATAGAAGTTACTGAAAAATTTTCTCCTTCAATAACTTCTCGTTTTCTCTTGCCTACTGGTTTCATTCGTGCTAAAATGATAATTCAGTGGAACAGTCTGTGATAATTAGAAATGGAAGTTTGTTAAATATAGACATCATTAAAAAGTTCTCACAAATCTTATGAGGATTTAAGTAAGCGGTAATTACTATAAGGATCAGAAACTACTGAATACACTTAAAATCTGTCGCAAAACTTTAACAATATCAAAACGCTCATAAAGGTATACTCGAGTTGAATACACAAAATGCACACGTGCAATGCTATTTAAAATGAAGCATTAAGAGCCTACATTTCATAATTAACATGAAGCACTTTGTAGCTCACTGGTTACGGTGATGGACTAACCAGCTATAAAATTGGTGACAAAATAATAAAGAAATGTCGATGTACGTACACACACACACACACACACACACACACACATATATATATATATATATATATATACACCTTGGTAGACATTGGTTTGGTTTCCACCCGAACTGTTAATTCTGACAAAGGTCAAGCTTGTTGCTCCACCTTTATATATATATATAATTTTATTATATATATATATATATATATATATATATATATATATATATATATATGCACCTTTCTTTCAACCTTTCAAAGGTTCTGTGCGATGATTCCTCCTTTCACGAAGATCAAGCTTGTCGCCCCTCATCTCCAGTTGGCCTGGTGAAGTAGTGAGTTGGTTTCTTGTACTCTCCACCTCAAATAGCCAGGTACGCCCGGCTCATCGGGGATTGTTCTGAACCAGGCGTCTAATCTTCTTTTGAAGATGTCCACTGCAACACCATTCGTGTTCCTTAGGTCTTTGGGCAGCTGATTAAACAGTTTTGGTTCTCTCACAATAAAACTATTTTCTTTCAGGGTTAAGGATGTTTCTTGTCTCGCCTTTAATTTCGGAACACGACACAGTCTTCCTTTTCTACTTTCCACTGTTATTTGGGGAGTTACAGGGTTCAGAGTAAGATTAGGGACTAGTTTCTCCATTATTTTCCAAGTGTAAATAATGGTGTCTCTCTCTATTCTCCTTTCCAGTGAATATAGGTTTAGTTCGCGTAACCTTTCCCAGTAAGTTAGTTCTTTGCACCCCTTGATCTTGGCTGTGAAGCTTCTCTGAATCCCTTCTAGCTGTCTAATGTCTTTTTTTTTATATGGGCATGTTAGGACCGAGCAGTATTCCAATTTGGGTATGATCAGTGTTTTCAGTCGAGGCATCATTATATTCCTATCCCTTCTTTTAAAGGTTCTCAGTATCTACGCAGTTATTCTCGTTGCTCTGTTTACTCTTATCTTATTTTGTTTCAAATTTCGCATCATCAGTCATAACAACCCCTAAATCTTTTGCTCTAGAATTTCTCTGAATTTCCTGTCCATTTGGGGTATAATATTCCATGGATTTTAGGTCCTCTCTTTTTCCGTACCGTAACACCTGAAATTTCTCAGTGTTAAACTTCACATTGTTGTCTTCCGTCCACTTATAGATTCTGTTCATGTCAGTTTGTAGAGATCCTATATCTTCTGGGTTTCTTATTTTTCTACTGATCTTTGTTTCATCGGCAAAGGATGTTACTGTGCTGTCTCTGGTAGTGTCCTCATCTATGTCAGTTAGCATGAAGAGTAGTGGAGCTAATACTGTTCCTTGTGGTACTGAGCTGAGAACCTCTGATTCTGATGAAGATACTCCTTGTAGTGTAACGACTTGCCGCCGCTCACTAAGGAAATTATATATCCATTTCCCAACTTTTCCGGTTATTTCCTTTGGCTTGACTTACGCTTTGGTAAAGTCTGTGTATATTACAGCATAGTTTTCATTACTTTCCAGTGCATCACTAATGTTGTTGTAATGTTCCATTAGTTGTGATAGGCATGATCTGCCTGACCGAAACCCATGTTGGTTATCATTTAATTTTTTCTGAGTTTCTGTGTAACTATTCTTTCAAATATTTTAGTGAGATGAGCTGTAAACGACACTGGCCTATAGTTTTTGGCCCCTCTCTCTCTCTCTCTCTCTCTCTCTCCATATATATATATATATATATATATATATAGAGAGAGAGAGAGAGAGAGAGATAGATAGATAGATAGATAGATCTGGTATACAGAGATAAATTCCATATCTTTTCTGATAAAAATTAAATCAGTTCCCGCGACGTTCTGTATTTTATCGCAAAGTTTAATCTACGATTAAGGGAACATAGAGGCGAACTCTGAGGTTCAGAGAGATTCCTATTATGACAAACATTTCCGCATCCAGTTGCTCCTATCGCCTTCCCTTATTTATCCTTTTATTTCCCGTCTTTCCCCTCTGCTTCCTTTCAGCATCTTTTCTTGTCTACAGTACAACACCTTTGCTCTCAGTACCAGTGCCAATCCTTCAACCCTTTTCGCCGCCGTCACCATACTACTGACGACATTTGAACTTTCAGAAGTTGTTTTTTTGTGTCTAAATAGTCTCTTTAATTAACATTCTATTATTTGTAAAGACAAACCGGAAGTTTATGAAAGGGTATTCATTCTTAATTTTATGCTGAAATAATCGTAATGAGGGAATTTAATGTACTGTTTATCTTTTTCACAGCTCGTACGTCTTTAGTTGGTTGGTAGTTCTCGTTTAAAAATTTCTTTATTGCATTTTGGATGAGTGATTTCGCAAACTGAACTTTTGAAAAAGTTCATAAAATTTAGTTCATTATGCAATGAATTATATAATAAACACACAATGAAGTACGCGTCTTACTAAACGTTATTATTGTAGCTAGTGAGAAGAGTCAGCTAGCTGTAGGTCCTCTTTACAAAAGAGATAGCCAGGGTTTCTTTGTTGTGGTGAAAAGTGGAAGTGTTGTACATAGCTCTTCGGCCACTTCTCAGAGTTATTTTTTTTTGTTTTTCTGGCCGTAAACACTGACCGATTGATTGTATAAATTTCGTGGTTATATAAAAATAAACTATAATCTTTGGTGATAAAATAATTTACGACTGCATTGGATGAAAACTGTTTTCTTTTTGTGCTTTTTGTGTCTTTTTGGTTTAAATTAAAGTTGGAATAAATGTTCAGAAACGAACAGACAGACAGCATTTTCTTATACGCCTCATTAATGGACCGAAATGACAGTTAAAAGTTGTGAATAGTTCAGTAGTATTCATCAGTGTTTTTCTCCTGATTTAACTGGTGAGGAAGTGCTCAAGAGAAGAACCTACTTCTATATGCCAATATAAATTGTCAGAACAAGTTTGCAGATGTGTGTTTACGCAATACTTGTAAATGCCGAGTAGTCACAGTATTTGTCCATAAAGATATGTACCATATCCCAAAAGTCAGTTATTTGGGGTCGAATGTAAACGGGCTACCAATCCAGGTGTGCTGAATCCATAAATCACAGCCATTTTTCCTCATCACGTACAGTTTTCTGGCAAATGCCTATCACCCATTTTGTATGAAACGGGAAGGCTCGGAAGAAATGCAGCCCAAGAAGCGAGCAAAATACGACGATTTTCTCCTACTGATCAATCATGATTGGTCTATTATGTATCAATTAAGTATCAAAGATGAACTTACTTTGAAATGTATTGTCTTTGTATTTCTTATAATTTTGTACTCTTGGAAATTTAGTTGTTTAATACATACTATGAATATATCTGACTTCTATTTTGTGAAAACCCTGACGTGATACATAAAAATGTTTGTGAAATGTGAAATCAGCATGGCAAAATTGTATAACATCAAATAATAGAAATAAATCATCTCGTACTTTGGTTTGAAATGCAGACTCGTGTGATCAACCAGGAACCCCTTTGACTTGTTTTTCGTTCCGCATACCACAAAAGGAACACCCCAAACACACACACACACACACACACACACACACACACATTTATATATATATATATATATATATATATATATGATCTCGGAGAATCATAGGGCAACGAAACAAGCGATACCCAAGGAAAACGAACTTAAAATGCACAAGGGGCAATGAAAAACAAAAAAACATACATATTGTCCTGGCTAATATTCAAGGAATAAAACCAAACCAATCACTCAGCAAAGTTTCGTACCTGAAAGGATTTATGGACAAAACAAGGGCGGACATCGCATGCCTCACAGAAACTCATCTTAACCTTTTAACGCCGAACGTTTTTGTAGGGTTAAGTCTAAATGCGTGTATTTGAAACGGTACGTATTCGACCCAGTCGGCGTTAGAGGGTTAAGGATTGCCAATTGTGAAAACTGCGAACATTGTATTGATAAGAAAAAGATAAATATAGAGGGCTTCAACTTACTAAAAGCGGATATAACAACGAGACGTAAAGGTGGCTGTGCTATATATGTACATGAAGGTCATATGATAGAGACGATAAAAAGTAAATCAAACAGCTTTGTGCAACTCCTAGTAGTGAAAATAGAAAAACTAAACGTGATTCTAATAGTCATCTATAGACCTCCAAACACCCCAACGGAAAAATTCTCGGAGGCCATTGATGACAAGAGAAAGCTAATAAAGGCCATAAACCCTCCATCCCCCAATATAATGATCTGCGGAGACTTTAACTTCCCACTTATAAAATACAAAAAGGTGGATATATATATATATATATAATATATATAATATATATATATATATTATATATATATATATATATATATATATATATATATATTATATATATATATATACACCAGGACAAGGGAGGCACAAGAAAGGACCAGGAGCAAGCAAAAATGTTGATGGCTCTCACATATGAGTTTATGCTGACACGAACTTGATTGTTGATATAAAAATAACCCCAAACATTATCTCAGACACACAACTTAATCGAGATTTCAACAAATATGACGACAACATTAAAAGACAATAAACATATTGAGGAAAGAAGCAGATTTAGGGCCTTTAACTTAAACTCCAAGACTATAAATTGGGAAGCAATCAGATCGCAAATAGCCCAAATAGAGTGGAGAACAGTTTTAGAGAATAAAACAACTGAAGAAATGCTAACAACCTTGGAAGAAAAAACGCTGAGAATTTTAGAAAAATATGTTCCGAAATCACAGCCAAAAGGAAAGAGGAACTGGCTAGAGAGGCAAAAGAGAAGAATATTCCGCAAAAGAAAGAAAGTGAAGGCGAAGTTAGCCAACTGCGGAGATAATGCCAAGAAAGTAATGCAAGAAAACTGGAGGGTATGGATATGGAAATACAAGTCCTGATTAAGGACCAAACAGAGCGGGAAGAGGAAAAGGTGGTAGAAGCAATAAAGGAAAATCCAAAATACTTCTATAGCTATGCGAAAAGGAAAACAAAAACGCGCGCAGCTATTGGGCCCTTAAGGAAGAGAACTAATGAACTAACCGACGATCCAAAAGAAATATCTGAAACATTGAGAGCGTAGTATGAATCAGTTTTCAGTTCCCCAAAAAGTGACAAAGCGATACCTGACATAGATGCAATCTTTGAAGAGAAACTGCAAGAAGAGTGTATAACAGACTTTGATTTTACCCTAGAAGATGTAGCGAGAGCTATAGGACAAATGAAACCACATTCAGCTGCAGGTCCGGACAATTGGAACGCATTATTGATTAAAAACTGTAAAAATGAAATAGCTACAACTTTATATTGGATATGGAGAAGATCCCTAGCCACTGGGAAAATATCGAGCATCTTGAAAAGAGCAAACATTGTCCCTATATATAAAGGAGGGGACAGATCTCAAACAAAGAACTATAGACCAGTGTCATTGACGTTCCACTTCACCAAAGTATTTGAAAGAATAGTTAGAGAAAAAATTTGTGATTTCTTGGAGACACTGGAAAGATTCAACGAAAATCAGCACCGATTCCGATCAGGTAATCATACCTATCACAACTAATAGAACACTACAACAATATCCTAGATGCACTGGAAGGCAATGACAACTACGATGTCATATACATGGATTTTGCTAAAGCTTTCGACAGATGTGATCACAGTATAATAGCACATAAAATGAAATATATGGGAATAACAGGCAAAGTAGGAAAATGGATCTACAATTTCCTCAGAGAACGTCTACAGGTCATCGAAATTAAAGATATATCATCATCAGAATCGGAAGTACGCAGCTCAGTACCACAAGGTACAGTACTGGCCCTACTCCTGTTTATTATCATGCTAACAGACATACACAGCAGAGTAAACAGTAACAGTATAGTAACATCTTTTGCAGACGATACAAAGATCAGCAGAAAAATCAGCGATGTACAGACGTGGAGGCCTTGCAGAGGGACACGAACAAAATATACAAATGGCCAGAAGACAACAACATGTCATTTAACACCGAGAAATTTCAGCTCTTGAGATAAGGTAGAAATGAGAAACTTAAACAGACTGCATATTATGCTCCAGATAGAGAGAAAATTCAGAGAAGTACGAAAGCGATCGATCTGGGGGTAATAATGACCGATGATGCGAAATTGGAAACAAAATCAGATAGTGATAAATAAAGCAATTAGAGTCGCGGGACAGGTACTAAGAACGTTCAAAAGAAGGGACAGGACAGAATGAGTAATGATTCCCCTGCTAAAAATACTGATTATACCATAACTTGAATACTGCTCAGTTTTGACGTTCCCATATAAAAAGAAAGAAACTAATAAACTGGAAGAAACTCAGAGACATTTCAGAGCCAAGAGTGATGACTGCAAAGAGCTCAACTACTGGGAAAGACTACGTAAACTAAATCTGTACTCCCTGGAAAGAAGAGAGAGGTACACCACAATCTACATATGGAAAATGATCGAAAAACTGGTGCCAAACCTCAAACTAAACCCAATTACCATTCAAACAATACTGGAAAATAGGAAAGGCAGGATCTACAGATCTACAGAAGCTAAGGCTAACAAAGACCCTAAGATCCACTCTAAGTTAGCCCGAGAGAAGGGAAGAGTAGGGGGTTAAGAGAAGAGAAGAGAATAAGGGGTTAAGTAAGTAGCAACACCTATCACTCGTGGGTTAACATTCACTCAGAAAAAGAGAAAAAAGACTCACCATCATCATCCGCCGGCCACTGCCGACAAGTCAGAAAAATAGTCGGAGAGAATAGGAGAGAGGTGAAAGATGAAAAGAAGTAAAATAAGAACGCTTACAAACCATGCAAACAAGTAAGGAGAGGATAAGAAAAAAGAAAAGTAGGCAAAGTTAAACAAAAAGTGGGTTAGTTTACGCTACGAGCTACATCTACGTTCGTGTTAGTCTAATATTTTTTTTTTTTTTTATTGCTGGCATCACACGCTGGCATGTCACAAGCTGGCATTCATTGTCAACAGACTCATCCTCGAACACCACCACCAGAGCTCCTATTGCTAATTGTTTTTTTTTATTTTAAACAACGTTAATATTTTTAAAATGTTTGTCAAGACGGTTCTTCAACACATTAACGCTGGTAGAGTTCACGACGGGCGCGGGAAGATTATTCCATTTATCAATTACTTTAAACGTAAAGAAGTTTTTAGCGATATTAGTAATGAAACGTCTGCTACGCAACTTAAATTCGTTATTACGAGTATTACTATTATCGAAAGTGAACAATTTGTCAAAATTTACGTTATCGATGTTATTAACGATTTTGAAAACGTCAATAAGCTCCCCCCTTAATCTCCTAGTTTCGAGTGAATACAGGTCTGACTCTTTAATCCTATCTTCATAAGGCTTGTTGCGCAATGACGGAATTAGTTTCGTGGCACGACGCTGAACCCTTTCTAACCTATCAATATCCTCACGCAAGTACGGGCACCAAAACAACGGCATATTCTAACTGTGTAGTGTTCCCGAATTAAAGGCCCGACAAGGGACCTCCTCAACACTGAAGGAAAATAGCTTGGTTGTCATAGGGCCAAGACTTTTTAACTAGCTTCCAAAAGACCTCAGAAACGTCACAGGGGTCAAAGTTGAAGTCTTCAAGAGAAGACTAGATGCGTGGCTCAGGACGGTACCAGATGAGCTTGGTGTACCTAGCTATGTACGGTGGAGGGCGCAAGAAAGCAACTCGCTCCTCCACCAAGCCAGACCTAGAGGCTTATTCTAACTCCTTTTTTGTTTCCGTTCTTCGATATAAACTGAAAAGTTCACAATTTAAATCTTGCAACACATTGGAAAAGTATTTGAAGAAAAAGTAATCCCATTATTGTCACAGTTTGATATGCTCGACTCGGATGCATGGTTCCCCTTTATGACAAATGACAAGCCGGAAACAGAATCGAAGGCAGAAGTAAAGAATTGGAATAATAAAGCTGCAATTACGGAGTCTTCTTCGCCATCTATGGAAGGGAGGTTCGTTAGATGGTCGGAACCTATTGTAATTTCTGAAGAAGGTAAGACGCGGAATAAAACTTTAGGTTTTGTTCTGGAAAGACGTGGCTTCATTTCTGTATGTGTGAGTGTTTCACGAGTTTGGATGAGAAGAACTATTACCCGTTTTATATTTATTGTTATTGTTTTCTTGTTTTCAGACCTATTCTTATTCATTTTTGATGGTTTAGAAGTGTTTTATATATACAGTATATATATATATATTTTTTTTTTTAATTGGGTTGTTTAACCTCCTTCGCAACATCTAAGGTCATATGACGGAGGGGACCTACGGCTTTACGTGGGATCCGAACCACGGGTCGCTACATAATCTGGGCGCGGAGGACGGTCTCCCATCCAATTACTACCCAGACCCAATGTTGCTTAACTTCGCTGATCTCCGGGAAGCGGTATATATATATATATGTGTGTGTGTGTGTGTGTGTGGAGAGAGAGAGAGAGAGAGAGAGAGAGAGAGAGAGAGAGAGTTTAGTTAATCAGTTTTTGTTTGGCTGAAATAAAACGATTAAACTATAGTAATTACTTTAATTCGATTTACCATAGGCATTTTACTGGCTGTATTTTGTTATTGTAGAATTTCGTTGTGCACCCTAAATACTAATAAATTATATTTCCAGACAACAACCTATCTATGCAGGATTAATATTAGTTGTCTTAGTTTCAAAAAGTGCATTAAAAAAATCTAAATATAGTTTTCAAATACAAAAATAAAATTTTTACCCAAGAAAAATTATTTAATACAATCGAACGACGGTTCTGCACCGATCTGCGGTCGACCCCTCTGCAGCATCCTGCCTCATTTCACGGATTAGGTAGAGGAGGGAATTGGTTTCCGCTCTCCTCCTGCCCTCGCAGCCAGCCACGCATTGCTGGTCAAAGAGTTTGTGAAGAACCTGTCTAGCTGTTTCTTGAAATTATTCAGTTTGGTGTGCTTGTACTGTAGTTCTTCAGTTCTTTTGGTGGTACGTTGGAAAGTTTTGGGCCTCGTATCCTAAGGGTATTTTCCATCCTCCTTTTCATGGCCCCCTGATCCACAGTAGCTGGGACAGTACAAAATCTGCCTCTTCTCTCACTCCAGTGTGTTTCTATTTAATTTCTAAAGTTAGGAACACAACCCTCGAGTATTTTTCATACGTATATTATTGTGTACCGCTCGAGTTTTTTCCAGGGAGTAGTTACAGGGATTGTAGTTGAGACCAGTCATCTTCACTTTCGTTTCCTTTGTTATGGAATTAAAAGACCTTTGTATGGCTTCTGTTTGCAATGTCTCGTTTTCTGTATGGGCTTGTGAAGAATGAACAATACCCTGTCACTGGTAGTAGTACTATACTCCTCTATAATTTTATCATGATGTTGCCTTTCTGCTGTGAAAGATCCTCAGAATAAATCACATTACTTTTCTAGTTTTTGTGATTTTAGTGTTATAGTGTTCTCTGAATTCTGCATCCGAAGATATTATTGCTGAAAGATATGCAGTGTTTTGCACTCTTTATTCTATAACATCTTCTTGTCACCATATCTTAAGTTGGAAATTTGAATAATGTTTCAATGACGTGTTGTAATCTTTCTATGTCATTTTCCTTTGATATTCCCTTGCAAATGTTTGTGTCATTCGCGAAACACAATAAGTTCCTGTCATTAATATCTGAAACAATGTCTGCAGTCACGATTATAAACAGCAAGGCTGACGACTTTTGAATTTCAGATTTAACTCCATTTACTACAAATCTGCGTTGTTTTGGTCAGAAAATTAAATAGCAACCCTCCCAGTTCGCAGTAATGGTCATTATGCAGAAAATGACATGGCCTGAAGTTGAATTAAAAAATACATTTTTCTAGTGTATTTTGGTGTGCTTTGTTCAAATATAACCTTCATTTCTTGTGCAAATGAAAAGAAATATGATTTTCGGTGCATTAAAATAATGCACCAAAAATCATATATATTTTCCATTTGCACAGGAAATAAAGGTTATATTTCAACAGAGCATTCCAAAATATACTAGAAAAATTTATTTTTGACTACCTAACCTAACTAAACCTAACCTAACCTAACTAAACTTAAACTAACTAAACCTAACCTAACCTAACTAAACTTAAACTAACTAAACCTAACCTAACGTAACCTAACCTAAGAAATCAAAATCATACACTATTTTTACTTTCGATTATTCTTGAGGTGGATAAAGAAGGGCAGCTTGTTTAAGAAAATGGTGAAGTCGGCGTGTCCATGTGTGGCTGTTAATGAACAGGTAGCGGGCAAAGTACTGGGAATAATTATGGCTTCTATTCCCAGCCCTAAGTACCCACTTCTTCACGTCTTCCCAAAGTCTCTCGATATTCTGTGTGTGAGCTCTGCTTTCAGGGTCGACGAAGTTCTGGGAATGGTTTACCGTAAGATGAGTATAACCTAATTCTCATAGAGTACTGTATGCCCGCCAACAGTCACTATGCACAGTAGATCCAGGTTTGATATAAATTTTTTCTTCGAGACCCTCTCAATACCCCCAAAGACCCACACTCCCTTCACTAAACGACCCCGATTATATTTCGTTTTACCAAATTTACTTTCGTCGATCTCACAAACTATTGGTTCTTGGTTTACTAGCCAATTATTCGCGACCTCAGAACAAAAAGATTTCCAGTCCACTGCACTATGAGACGTGAGTTCTAATTCGTCTTCCACAAAAGATTGGCACAAATATTTAGTTAGAAACACATTTACGTAGAGAAGATTTTGCCATGTTCCTTTCTGAATGGTACTGTTGGTTTTCGTCGTCGTCGTCGTTGGGCCTAGGCAAGCTACGGCTTGGGACCGTAGCGCATCTATCCGGTATAGGTTAACCTGGATGATGTAGCCATAAGCACTGCCGCTGGTTAAGTGCCAACCAGTGATTATCTCACTAGCCGTATTGAGTCCGTTAGGCGAAACTGCGACAGTACCAAGGATGGAAAATATAACCCTTGGATTTCTATTATTTATTTGCAAAATGGACATGGTATTAGATTAAAATAATTATTTGAATATAAATAATTAACTGACAATTGTGATATATAATTAATTATGTTTACATACAATAAAATAATACAGTATACATAAAATTAGTATTAATGTGGTTTACAATTGAAATATGATGGGTAACTAATTTAAAATGAATTTATAGCTATTCCGAAATTCAAGACGGTAAAATTAACATTTATCTTGAAACTAAAATAAGAGTATTCACTACACACTCCCCCACCAGAGAGGAAGTTCAAAGAGTTCCGAACGACACAGATTTCCCCTGGACCTTTTTGGTAGCTACATGTACCTCGCTTAAGGTTGATTCCAAAAACGCAGGCTTAAGACGATCGATAGAAACCTTGTCGACCTTGGAACCGCGCTGGATGAGAAATGATTTGCGCGTACGTCGGAGAACTTCATAGGGCCCGTCATATGGACATTGGAGAGGCCGTTTTGGGACAGGTACACGAACGAAAACGTGGGTGCAAGACTGGAGGGCTGGGGAAACAAAGATGTTCTGTTGGCTAGTCAATCGAGGGGGAACAGGCTGAAGGGACTGCATGTGAGAGGAAAGTGTTTGGGCGAATTCCGTAGGATCACATGACTTATCCCCTGCAGTGAAGTAGCCACCTGGTAGCCGCAGTGTTGTTCCATAGACTAGTTCAGCCGCTGTAGTCTTCAGATCACTCTTAAATGCAGAGCGAATACCAAGCAACACGAGTGGAAGCTTATCCATCCAATGGGAGTCTTCGTGACACATAAGGGATGACTTCAGCTGGCGATGGAAGCGTTCGACGAGGCCGTTAGCTTGCGGATGATACGCACAGGTATGCGCATGTACTGTACCCAACAAGCTGGTAAACTTCTTCCAAAGCGAAGACTCAAATTGGCGACCTTGGTCAGTGATGACTTTTGTCGGCAATCCAAATCTTGATACCCATCCATGAAGAAAGGCTCTTGCAACAGTGTCCGCTTGGATATCAGGAAGTGGGATGGCTTCAGGCCATCTGGAAAAGCGGTCGAGACAGGTGAGCAGATAACGTTGGCCTTGAATCACTGGAAGAGGGCCAACAATGTCTACATGAATTACCTCAAATCGCTGGGATGGGGGCGGAAATGCGTCAAAGGGGGACCTGGTGTGCCTTTGGACTTTGGCACGCTGGCAGGCAAGGCACGTTTTGGTCCAATGTTTGACATCCTTCCGCATCGAGGGCCAAACAAAGCGAGAGGTAACCAGGTGTTGCGAAGCACGGATACCAGGATGGGAGGGCTTATGAAGATCCGTGAAGACTGCTTGTCTGTGACATGGAGGGACATAAGGGCGAATAGCAGCTCTTGATACGTCGCAATAGAGGGGCACAGACAATCCTGGCATACTCATTTTCTTGAGGGAAAGTGAGTGAGTGGAGTCTTCTCTGAGCAGGTCTTGTAGTTCCGTATCCTTATCTTGATCCTGTGCAATAGCATTCCACAGTGTAGAGCTGAGGGTAACAGAAGTAATCTCTATTCTTGAAAGTGCATCCGCTGGAGTGTTCAAGACACCTTTGATGTGGCGGATATCTGTGGTAAATTGCGAGATATAATCGAGTTGCCTGATGACTCTGGGAGAGTGGTTACAGCTGTTTTTATTGAAGACAGTGACCAAAGGTTTGTGGTCGGTAAAAACACAAAACTCTCGGCCTTCAAGGAAATGTTGAAAATGCTTCACGTTTAAGTAAATAGCAAGAAGTTCACGTCCGAAAGCACTATAACGCGTTTGGGCTGGCTGCAGCTTTTTCGAGTAAAACGCGATGGGTGCTTGTTGACCGTTAATGGTTTGTTCCAACACCCCACCGATCGCAACATCTGATGCATCGACCGTCAGAGTTAGGGGGGCATCACTGATAGGAAATGACAGAGACAATGCACTATTGATAGCATTTTTGGCATTGTCGAACGCCTGTAAACTATCGCTACACCATACCAATTTCGTTACCTTGCGTTTGTGTGTGATCATAGCGTGTAGAGGAGCAAGAACACTGGCACAGTTTTTAATGAACTTGTGGTAATAATTTACCAAACCTAGAAACCGACGTAACTCACGCTGATTATTTGGCATAGGGTAATTTTTTCACTTCACACTTGTCCTGAAGGGGGGTAATTCCGTGCTGCGAAATCGTGTGTGACCAAGAAATTCCAAGGTTGGCTGTGCAAACACACACTTAGATGCATTAATAGTAACACCGTATTGTTCTAAGCGTTGAAAGAGGAGTGAAAGATGTTCCTTATGTTCCTCTTCCGTTGAGCTGGCCACAAGCAAATCATCGATGTAGGCATAAACAAAGTCTAAGCCTCTGGTGACCTCATCTATAAACCTCTGAAAGGTTTGCGCAGCATTCCGTAGCCCGAACGGCATCTTCACAAATTCGAATAACCCAAATGGTGTACAAACTGCAGTCTTGGGAATATCCGAAGGCTCTACGGGAATGTGGTGGAAAGCCTTAACGAGGTCTATTTTACTGAAGATAGATTTGCCGTGGAGAAGAGAAGTAAAGTCTTGGACATTTGGTACTGGATATCGGTCCGGGATGGTTGTCGAATTCAAAAACCGGTAATCCCCACATGGTCTCCAGTCTCCTGACTTCTTCTGGACCAGGTGTAGGGGAGAGGACCAACTGCTTTTGGAAGGTCTTATTATCCCAAGATCTATCATAAGCTGGAATTCCGATTTGGCAGCTTTCAGTTTGTCCGGGGCAAGACGTCTGGGTTTTGCAAACACAGGGGGACCTTTTGTTGTAATGTGATGGGTAATGGTGTGCTTAATGGTATCACCCATCTGCATCTGTTGAAGAATTCCTGGATATCGCTGGAAAAGGCACTGGTACATGGAATTAGGGGGAACGAGGGAAAGTGCAGAGTTCGAGGCGTCCGGAAGGGCAACCTGTTTGGCAAGAACAGAAAGCAGTGTGGTCTGGTCGCATAAGCGTCGCTTGTCAAGATCCACCAGGAGTTTGAAATGCTGGAGGAAATCAGCGCCGATTATGGGATGCTGCACTTGAGCACAGATGAAAATCCACTTGAAGGATCGGTGAAGGCCCAAGTTTAGTTCACGCGACTGAGTACCGTACGTGGGTATGCGTGAACCGTTAGCAGCGTATAGAGGCGGAGATTCCGAGTGCGTATGACCAGATTTTTGAGGGAATACACTGACTGATGCTCCGGTATCGACCAAGAAATTGACACCAGAGTTCCTGTCCTTTATGAATAACAGGTTGGCAGTGCGAGTACTAGACGCCATTAGGACTCGCTGCTGCGGTTTTCCGACGAAAAATTGCAAGGGGAGATGCAGTTCCTAGCCTTCTTTCCAAATTTAGAGTGGTAGAAGCAGATCTTCCCGGAACTCGAACGATGCCTCTTCGTAAATCTTGACCGAGAATGGCTTCTTTGCCGTTGATTTTGTAGCAGAGAACAAACGTGGTTGAGTTGTTGACTTAACTCTTCCACTTTCAACTCCAGTTCCGATTGTGTGTTCACGTTGTTGACCGGAGCTGTGTCAATCTCCACTACTTTGTCGGCAGTTTCTGCTAGTTTATCAACTGGAGTAGCAGGATCCATAGTGGCCAAGACACGCTGAGCTGATGGAGGAAGTTTCTGCAAGAACAACTGTCTAAAGATGTCCTTATCGAAGGTTTGTGCGCGTTCGCCTAGAGCGCACTGCATAGCCCTCAGCATTTGAGTGGGCTTACGGTCTCCAAGTTCTTCTTTTGAGATTAACTGATGTAGTTTCTCACGCTCGGAGACAGTGGTGCGGCACAGGATGGCAGACTTCAGATCGTTGTATGGGTCCTCACTCGTGGAAGTAGACACGATGACGTCACGGACTTCAGAGATGATGCTCGCTGGTAGAGAGGACAAAACATGATCGTATTTTGTCCTGCTAGCGGTGATCCTTCCCAAGTTGAATTGTGATTCCACTTGGTGGAACCAAATAAATGGATCACCCGGCCAGAAGACGGGGAGCTTTACGCTCAAGTGGGAGATGACACCAGCGTCGTCAGGCATCTTTTCCTATGCTTGCTGACGTACAAGCAAGACGACAAGTTACCAACGAAGGAGTGGAGGTTGAGACGAGCGCAGGCACAGAGCGCACGGGCAGGGGTGAGGGGCAGAGGGCACGAGCGACGTTACAGTCTAGTCCTAGTCGTTCGGGTAAAAGGGGGGAATCCAACTCCGGGGTCACCAATTGTTGGTTTTCGTCGTCGTCGTCGTTGGGCCTAGGCAAGCTACGGCTTGGGACCGTAGCGCATCTATCCGGTATAGGTTAACCTGGATGATGTAGCCATAAGCACTGCCGCTGGTTAAGTGCCAACCAGTGATTATCTCACTAGCCGTATTGAGTCCGTTAGGCGAAACTGCGACAGTACCAAGGATGGAAAATATAACCCTTGGATTTCTATTATTTATTTGCAAAATGGACATGGTATTAGATTAAAATAATTATTTGAATATAAATAATTAACTGACAATTGTGATATATAATTAATTATGTTTACATACAATAAAATAATACAGTATACATAAAATTAGTATTAATGTGGTTTACAATTGAATTATGATGGGTAACTAATTTAAAATGAATTTATAGCTATTCCGAAATTCAAGACGGTAAAATTAACATTTATCTTGAAACTAAAATAAGAGTATTCACTACAGTACAAAGAAAGTTACACCGGACAACACGCTTATTTTTCGGATTTGTCTTTTGCCGGTTACAATAGAAAGCCTGACGATCTTCGCGATAGTAACAGGGTTTAGAACACTTAGGACAGTTTCTAGACTTTGATAGCACACCATGCAATTGAAAACATTTGATTGATTCACTATTATTATGGCCAAAACGTTCTATGGCATTTAAAAATGAAACAGCACAACCTTCACACGTGGATATTTTAGGGAACTAAAACTTATGAAGTGGTACGCGAAATTACCAGTTCAGAAGATGCGATTCACTATAAAAATGTAACTTGTAATTTTTTCTATAATCTTGCATTTGCACAGGAAACGGATAACATATTAAGAAAGAGCGACTAAAAATACATTATATAAACTTAGTCTCCATTGCCGGGGCAGGCCATGTCACTTTATGTATTTTGACCCCAGTAATTCCTGTATTCTTAAGTTTGTTTGCTACAATTCCATGACTATATTTATGGAAACCTTCAGCAAAATCAGTATATATTACATCTACGTTTTGACCTCAACACAATGTTTCCTCTATTTTCTCTTCGTGATCTAACAACTGTGATAGGAATGATCTTCCAGCCTTGAAGCCATATTTGTTCGAATTGAATATGTTTTTTTTTTTTTGCAGGTGGCATGCAGTTTTGCCTCTAATTACCCATTCGAAACATTTTGTGATGTGAGAGTTGAGAGGAACTGGACGATAATTCTTAGACATTGCTCTGTTACCTTCTTTGAACAAGAGGGCAGTGTTCTTGTTCTTTAATGGAGGTGAAATTTGTCTTGTTACTTACTGTGCCGAATGATTTTCCCCATAATAAATATAGAGGTTTGGCAATACTCTCTTCACATTTTTTCAGAAACAAAGCACTCCATGTGTCTGGCCATGGTGCTGAATTTTCTCGTATTTGTAAAAGAGCCTTAATTACGTCTTCTTCCATGAACTCTAAATCTATTAATAGATTCGTACCCGAACTAGTTCTTCACTGATTTGTATCTATGTCAAAGAATTCATCCGGATTTTTTATGATACTTTTTTCTCGGTCTTTTGGGTGCTAAACACAAAGTTAAACATAGAGTTCCCTCATTTTTTTTCAGGGTCGTTTGTGTATTCGTTCGACCCATCATTTAATGGACCAATACTCTCTATACACTGCAAACGTGTAGAAGTATTTTGTTTTTTCATGTTTTATGCTACTTTGTTTTCTTCTTTGTTTGTCTTGTGGACTATCGTTAGTGGAAAAAAAAAAAAAATATATATATATATATATATGTGTGTGTGTGTGTGTGTATATACACGTGAGGTCGAGTGTGTTGATTTACAAAAATGTAGTGGGGTAATTTAATGTGAAGTTACACTTTGGTACCTCGAAGCATTAAAAATTTATATAGAAATATGTAGGAACATTTTCACTGTCGATTAGATTTGGTTAGTTAAGGTTTGGTTGGGATAGGTTACGCTATATTAGCGAGTACCTCATTATTTAATGACACTTGCAACCGGAACACTTATCACGCCCTTCTTGGTTCGATAGCGCTAAGGTCAGGTTAGGTTAAATTGGGCTCCGTTAATTACTTTTTTAAATATGTGGATTTAAAAATAAGTCGGTGACTCGCTTATGCGAAGATATATACATGCAGATATATATATATATATATATATATATATATATATATATATATATATATATATATATATCAGTTCTTAGACCTTAGATCTTTATTTCATATATTTTCACATTCATTAAGTTGACTTTCTTCAGAGAAGTGAATTTTCAACTTATGAAGTTCATGGCATATATACTAACTCTTATCTCCAGGGCAAGACTTCAGTAAAATTTTGATCGTTTCCAGACACCAAAGTTTTAGTTTTTCTTTCGCAATTGCCAAAGGTCGTGATTTATGACATTTAAATTCGATGCAATATTGATAAATTTGATTACAAGAGGCAGATATTGTTACGGACAATTTATTATTAAAAGATTTAATTGCAAATATCTGTTCCAATACAGCAGCCTCGATTCGGGTCTTTTCGGTTTCGCTGACTGCTACAGATTTTTACGAAACTTAGCAAATCAATTATTATTTCTAAATTTTATTCTAAGGAAATATAAGTTAGGTTATGTGAGGTTAGGTAGGTTAGGTTACGTTAGGTTAGGTTCAGTTAAGTTATGTTAGGAATTAGACATTTCCTTAGGATAAAATTTGTAAATAATTGATTTGCTATGTTTCGTAAAAATCTGTAGCAGTCCGCCAAACTAAAAAGATCCTTCGATTCCAATTACTGACACTCTCTACCAACATTACATACTACAACACACTCCAAATTCATTTTCTCTGATCTGGTCTTACCGAACGATACCCATTTAGCTTAGCGATAAAAATCTGAAAAATAAAGCTTCTTACATAATCGATTTTAGTAAAAA
This sequence comes from Bathynomus jamesi, assembly GCA_023014485.1. Classification (NCBI taxonomy): domain Eukaryota; kingdom Metazoa; phylum Arthropoda; class Malacostraca; order Isopoda; family Cirolanidae; genus Bathynomus; species Bathynomus jamesi. The sequence goes on along the minus strand of JAJOZX010002687.1, from coordinate 491,420 downwards.
TACAGAAATTAGTATCAGATGAAAATGTACGCAGTTCCGTTCAGAAAACTAATGGATGAAGGTATATTTCCTGACTCTCTGGCATCACACGTCATCATTATTACATTAGACTCATCGGAGATTTTATTCATAAACCAAATTATACAATGGAAACTGCAGAAAATGTATTATTTCCAAAGGAGCAAATGTGTGCAATGTATAAGGTTGTAACATCTCGTATTTTGTATTTTGCTCGATTTTTTAGTTCATTCAGAACAAAAATTAAATGACGTATAAGGACAAATTTGCTCGAATTTTTAGTTTATTCACAACAAAAATTAAATGACATAATGACAAATTAATCATCAATATAATTCCCTTCTTTTTTTATAACCTCCTTCCACCTGCAGAAAAGTTTTTTATGCCACGTTCGAAGAAATCCCTTGGTTTCGAGTTAAAAAAAGCGATCACTTCGTTTTCGATAGCTTCCCTGGATTGCAACTTTTGTCCATTTAGGTGATGTTGCAGACCTCTGAATAAATGGTAGTCTGAAGGTGTAATGTCCGGAGAATAAGGTAGATGAGGCACTTTTTTCCCAATCAAATGCCTCCAATTGTGCAGTGGTGATTGGAGCAGTGGGAGGGCGCGCGTTATCCTGGTGGAATAGAACACCTCTGCGATTAATTAATGCAGGACGTTTTTCTTACAATGCCATCTTCAGTCGTTGAAGTTGTTGGCAGTAGACTTCAGCTGTGATTGTTTGGTTATCTGGCAGAAGCTCAAAATGAATAATTCCTTGCATATCCTACCAAACGCACAGCAAAATTTTGTTTGGATGGGGTCCATTCCTTGGCTGAGGTTCAGGCTTTGTTTTACGGCTAAGCCACTGATGTCGACGCTTAATATTGTTATAGAGGACCCACTTTTCATCCCCAGTGACGATCCGATTCAAAAACGGTGCCTGCAGTTGCCAAGAATGCAGTGATGTGTAAATATCGATTCGATGTTGAAGATTCGCTTGTGACAAATCATGCGGAAACCATTTTCCAACCTTCACTACTTTTGCTAACTTTACCTACTTTTCCTACTTTTCCTAATTTTCTTACTTTTCCTTCTGTATCATTCTGTATCTTGATAAAACCTGTGCGAACCTGTCGCCGCCTGTATTTTGCAACATTTCTAAAACTATTTCACATTATCTTGAGGTTATTCTATTATCTATCGTCTGTTTTGTAATCGAGCAGAATTTATGTTACAACCTGATAATTCCCGTAAATATCAGACAGACCTCATCATTAAAATGTGTATTTCGTAAATCACTAAAGAAGTACAAAATTTCATTACCTCCTGTTGATGTAAAAGTTTATAACTGCCACTAATACTACAGTATAGTTAACTGAGTACTTACAGTATATTTAATTAATTTATTAAAACAAGGTTCTCAAAAATATCTGATGTCAACTCATAATTTGGGTCATTCCATCATAACGGTCGTTACATTCGGAAGCAAGTTATGGTTTAACTTTAACCAGTAGATCATATTGTATTGATCTGAAGATACTGATGCTTCACATTTACGAAGGACGGTCAGAAAATAGGTTTACACTGTGTAACACTGATTCTGTTTATATAGAATTTTTTATGTTTTTATATGCATTTGTGGGCGCTGAGTCCAAATCTGGCCTTGGGTTTGTGTGTATCATCAATGGTTTCAGAGATAATCCATTTTTCATGTTTTACCAATATAATGTTATTATGGGCGCAGCAATATCAGAATAATCAGGAATTGTTGAGAACAATCCGGATGTTCGCTGACAGTTTCTTGCTCTAGAAATTGCCCGAAACTTCCACTGTGCTATATAAAGAAGAGCGCAGAGTCTGAGAAGTCAGTAAGTGTGAGCACACAAAGAAAGCAGGTTGTTTATCTGATGGTTACCAGCAATGAGGTACTGTGTTTCTGTGCTTCTCTGTGCTGACGATTTGAGTGTTATCGATCCTTTTTTATTGCGAATATTATTTCAGTGTTGTGAATATATCTTTTTTCTGTAATCTGTAATCTGTTGCAGATTTAATAACTCTTCTCTCTATATCTGCAGGTTATGATTAATGTAGTACAGTTTGGTAAAGAGAATGGCAACTAGAGCTTGTAAACACTCGCCGGATATATTCTGCTACGTTTGTGGGTATTACATAGGCCCCAAGCAAGTATCGCACAAGATTGTGAAAGGCACCAAGTTCTGGATCGCGTATCGGCTCTATTTTGGTATGCCTATGGGTGACCAAGATAAGCCCTGGGCACCCCATGTGATCTGTGGAAGCTGCCGCTCCACACTTGAAGGGTGGCTGCGGGGAGTAAGCAAGGCAATGCCCTTTGCGGTACCCAAGCATAGCGTCGTCCATAGCTCCTGTACCACATTGCGAAGGTCTTCTAATATCACGTCCACCAGAACAGGTATCTATCCATTACTTTACCTTCTGTATTTACAGACTGTGGGTCATTATGTGTCGATTTTTCTTAGTGCTGATGCTCTTCTACATATATAGCTATGCCTATATTTTGTTTCTTTGCTTTGCAGGTTGAAAATGAGGATGCAGCTAGCTCATCTGAGATGTCGGCTGGTGAGGACAGTCATGATGAAGAATATACAGTAACTTTCAGTACAAACCCTCACTTTCCAAATCAGAGGGAATTCGACGACTTAATTAGAGATTTTGATCTGACGAAATCAGGGTCTGAGCTTCTGACCTCCAGACTCAAAGAGTGGAATTTGCTTGGAGAAGACTGCAAGAGCACTGTATACCGAAAGCGGCATGAAGAGTTTGCAAGGTTGTACGATATCAATGGCTCTCTCTGTTATCGCAGCGAGGTTAATGGTCTATTCACAGCTATTGGGTTAACACATGTACCCTCAGAGTGGCGCCTGTTTATTGACAGTTCAACTCGGAGTTTAAAAGCTGTTCTACTCCACAATGGGAACAAATATCCATCTATACCAGTTGCACATTTTGTTCAAATGAAAGAGGACTATGAAAATGTCAAACAACTGCTCACTCAAATCAGGTATGAACAATATGACTGGGACGTGTATGGTGATTTCAAAATGATTGGGTTCCTGTTAGGTTTACAAGGAGGGTTTACTAAATATTCATATTTTGTTTGCCTGTGGGATAGCAGGGCTTCAACTGAGCACTATAAAACAGTTCAGTGGCCTCCACGTGAAGGACTGCAACCAGGAAAGTACAATGTACTCAGGAAACCACTTGTGAAGCCTGACATAGTTCTGCTACCACCTCTCCATATTAAGTTCGGTCTAATTAAGCAGTTTGTAACTGCGTTAGATTTTGGAGGGGAAGTTTTTCAATAGATTCGGGTCATGTTCCCTAAACTCTGAGGCCAAAGTCAAGGCTGGCATCTTTGCAGGACCACAAGTCAAGGCGCTGTTGAATTCAAAGAATCTTGAAGCCAAGATGACTCCGATCGAAAAAGAGGCTTGGTGTGCTTTCCGTGATGTGGTTCATGGGTTTTAGGCAACCATAAAGCACCAAACTATAAGGAGTTAGTGTCAAACTTGATTAAGTGCTATGGCAAAATGGGGTGCCGTATGTCTTTAAAATTACACTATCTGCATTCGCATCTAGACTTTTGTCGTGATAACCTGGGCGATGTGAGTGAAGAACATGGCGAAAGATTCCATCAAGATATTCAAACGATGGAGAAAAGGTACCAGGGCCATTGGGATGCTTCCATGATGGGAGACTACGTATGGTCGCTGATCAGAAAGGATAAGAATGTTCATACGCGGAAGTCGCGTTCTTAAGTGCATTTTTAAGGAACGCACACTGCATAACGAGGCTTGTTATTCTCTTATCGGTTCTCCTCATGATATATATTATATCCTTTGCACCATTTTGGGTTTGTCAAACAATTTTGGCTCAATAAACATTAATTTCCAATAGTGTTTTTATTTTCAGAAAATATTTATGTTAGCCTTCTTTATATATGTACAGGGTGGGCGGAAAGTAGCTCCCTATTTTGGATTGGTAAAAAAATACGTATATTATCCATTTATTTCAGAAGAAATAATATGAAAAGGTAGGTATACATGGTAGGTTTCCTCTAAAATTCAATGTGGGCTCCAACTCTTTCCACCAGCTTCTGGAGCCGCCCAGGAATGGCGTCCACTGACTTTAGCAGGAACTCCGGCGGGATGGAGGACATGACTTCCCGAATTCGGTCCTCCAGTTCTTCCAATGTCCTCGGTTTGGTGCGGTAGACTTCTTCCTTTACCCACCCCCAAAGAAAGAAGTCGCACGGTGTCAAGTCGGGGCTCCTGGCTGGCCATTGATGTGGACCACGACGACCCATCCAACGCCCAGGGAAGTGGGCATCCAGCCACTCACGGACAACAAGAGCGAAGTGCGGAGGGGCGCCATCTTGCATAAATATCAGATCTTTGGGGGTGGGTAAAGGAAGAAGTCTACCGCACCAAACCGAGGACATTGGAAGAACTGGAGGACCGAATTCGGGAAGTCATGTCATCCATCCCGCCGGAGTTCCTGCTAAAGTCAGTGGACGCCATTCCTGGGCGGCTCCAGAAGCTGGTGGAAAGAGTTGGAGCCCACATTGAATTTTAGAGGAAACCTACCATGTATACCTACCTTTTCATATTATTTCTTCTGAAATAAATGGATAATATACGTATTTTTTTACCAATCCAAAATAGGGAGCTACTTTCCGCCCACCCTGTACTTTGACATATGAAAAGTGTGATAACCTATATTTTTGAAACGGTTGATGATAGAGCAAAACCAATATCATTTTTGGAATCAGTGCCCCGAAATCATTAAGGAACGACAAAAAAATCACAATAAACAGAAAATTTTTCAAATTTTGTTACGCAGTGTTATGTTTGTATCAGGTGAATTCGTTAATCATGGTTGGCAACACTGCACGTCGATTCGGCTGCCATCTACCGTACATTGGTTATATGAGTCAGTTGAACATGGCGGCTCGACTGGGACAATGCCCTGCTCTACGGAGCAGTCCAGGACGTTTACGTTTAGTGGCCACTCGTAAACGTTCCAGTGTTGAACAATATGTAGCTGCATTGATTGTTATGCCTTTTTGTATGAAATCTGCGAGCAAAACACCTTTGTGGTCCCAAAACACGGTAACCATCACTTTGCCAGCGGACCTCACAATCTTGAACTTCTTTGGCACGTTTTGCTTCCGGAGTACGGTGATGAACCCATGTCTCGTCTCCTGTGAAAATGCGCTCGAGAAATTCTTGACCACTTCCAGACTCGGAATATCGTTGCAGAAATGACAGGGACCTATTCCAGTCGAGCCGCCATGTTCAAATGACTCATATAACCAATGTACAGTAGATGGCAGCCGAATCGACGTGCAGTGTTGCCAACAATGATTAACGAATTCACCTGATACGAATATAATCAATGAGGGTCCTTTAGTTACGAAATTATACGCCGTGTAAACTTATTTTCTGACCGCCCCTCGTAGTTGCAGTAGACATCGGGCTATACAGGGGTATATTTGTTTTGAAATTTTAATGTATATTTTATTTTCAATTGAAACAAACACAGCTTAACAGTCGTTACATGCATGCAACCTCAACTCTCACTGCATATGACATTTGTCCAAAAATCTGTGAGTTGGCTTGACCAGTGCCAGTGAGTTTAGTAGTATGCTCGAAAAAAGGTAGAGTGCATATGCAATTGCAGTGTTGATCAAATGAGTGCCAATGCCAACCCCTTGTTGCAAGGTGCCAACCCCCCTCCCAGGGGCCAACCCCCAGAGTGCCCAAAAAAGGGGGACTCCCCAAGCTTGCTAGGGGTGTCCACCTAACCTCTTTGGGGAAGAAGTTGGGACGGCCTCATCCCCCAAAGGGGGTATACCTAACCTGAGAGAGAGAGAGAGAGAAGAGAGAGAGAGAGAGAGAGAGAGAGAGAGAGAGAGAGCATCCTACACCTGGAAATTCCAGATGCATAATAGGAGCTCAGGGTAGCATCACTTGGCTTAGAACTCGAAATCCGCCAGTTGGCAGTTGGCTTAATCCGCCAGTTGGGTTAGAAGACTAAGAAGACAGGCGTATGTGTACATATATAACTTTTCAGTTGCCAGATTGCGTTATTCAGATATTCTTGAGAGTTAGATTAGAATTCCGTCAGTCGGCTTAGAAGGCGTAACAAGGCATTTGGTATATATATACACATTTTAACTGCAAACAACACACAGTATAATTAATGTAAAGAACGACGCTTGTGTAGAAGAGCGTTTCGCACAAGCGTCGTTCTTTACATTAATTATGCTGTGTTGTTTGCAGTTAAAATGTATATATGTACGGCATGCGAAGGTGCCCCCTCAGGGCATTGGTTTCTGCTCGTATGTAGGAGAATTACGACTTCTGATTGATCGAGGTCCATGGTGTAATGGATAGCATATCTGAACGGCAATCGGATGATCCCTGGTTCGATTCCCTGGTGGTATCTCATTTTTCATTTGTTCGTTCTCCCTCCTCATCTTGTGCGGAACGCTCTTCTACACAAGCGTCGTTCTTTAATTATACTGTGTGTTGTTTGCAGTTAAAATGTATATATGTACGGCATGCGAAGATGCCCCCCTCAGGGCATTGGTTTCTGCTCGTATGTAGGAGAATTACGACTTCTGATTGATCGAGGTCCATGGTGTAATGGATAGCATCTCTGACCGGAAATCGGATGATCCCGGGTTCGATTCCCGGGTGGTACCTCATTTTTCATTTGTTTGTTCTCCCTCCTCATCTTGTGCGGAATGCTCTTCTACACAAGCGTCGTTCTTTACACACACACACATATATATATATATATATATATATGTATATATATATATGTTAAACACAGACCGTGCATGGAACAAGGAACTCTTCTGGGAAAATTAAATCCACTATAGTCCGAATAAGTAATGGTAAATGACAAATACCATAGTTTTTCTTTTTCATGATGCTAGCCCGACGTGGGCAACGGGTCTCTCGCAAAGAGGTCCCATAAATATAGCTTCCCTCACCAGCTATCTGCAAAGCAGACAGGATCCAGCTTTGGGACATGGATCTAGGGTTTAAAGCAAGCCTAGTCCCACTACATTTAGAACCTCTATATAAGTAAAAGACTCGTTGCATTCACGTCGGATTCAATAAATCAAAGAAAAAGGGGTAACTATTGTATTTTTAGCCAAAAAAAACAAAACTTAAACCTCAACCGGGACATTGAGCTTCCACTTTTCAAGGCACGTAACACGTCCGTTTAATATACACAAACTCAGAATGGTCCCCTGAGAAACTTATATGTTAAACACAGACCGTGCATGGAACAAGGAACTCTTCTGGGAAAATTAAATCCACTATAGTCCGAATAAGTAATGGTAAATGACAAATACCATAGTTTTTCTTTTTCATGATGCTAGCCCGACGTGGGCAACGGGTGTCTCGCAAAGAGAGTTCCTTGTTCCATGCACGGTCTGTGTTTAACATATAAGTTTCTCAGGGGACCATTCTGAGTTTGTGTATATTAAACGGACGTGTTACGTGCCTTGAAAAGTGGACGCTCAATGTCCCGGTTGAGGTTTAAGTTTTGTTTTTTTTTGCTAAAAATACAATAGTTACCCCTTTTTCTTTGATTTATTCAATCCGACGTGAATACAACGAGTCTTTTACTTATATAGAGGTTCTAAATGTAGTGGGACTAGGCTTGCTTTAAACCCTAGATCCATGTCCCAAAGCTGGATCCTGTCTGCTTTGCAGATAGCTGGTGAGAGAAGCTATATTTATGGGACCTCTTTGCGAGAGACCCGTTGCCCACGTCGGGCTAGCATCATGAAAAAGAAAAACTATGGTGTTTGTCATTTACCATTACTTATTCGGACTATAGTGGATTTAATTTTCCCAGAAGAGTTCCTTGTTCTATGCACGGTCTGTGTTTAACATATAAGTTTCTCAGGGGACCATTCTGAGTTTGTGTATAATATATAATATATATATAATATATATATATATATATATATATATATATATATATTCCCATATCCCCATTTATTCCTTAATATCGTTGATGTATACAACCAAAAGCATTAAATAAAACAACATTACATCATTCTGTTTATTTAGACGAGTTAAGGGAAATAATTCATGAAATATATAGGAAATCAGTGGTAGAAAGATGTTCAAAGTAATCGCCTTTATTTGCAATACATTTTTGCCATCTTCCTGGCAATTTCCTGATGCCATGTGCAAAGAATGTCCGTGGTTTAGCGGTAATCCAGGCATCTAGAACAGCATGAATTTCTTCCGCAGATGAGAACTTCCTACCACGAATTGAAGATTTAAGTGGGGAGAAAAGGTAAAAATCAGACGGTGCGAGGTCTAGTGAATATGGTGGATGTGGCAATACTGTAAAACCGAGATCGCGCAGTTTCTGAACAGTTTTAGCAGCTGTATGATGCTTCGCGTTATCATGGAGGTAGTGAAGATGGTGGTATCCCCCATTAAATAGTCGCCGACGTTTTTGCTGAATTGCTACCTTCAAGCGATCTAAATGCTGACAGTAAATATCAGCATTTTTTGTTTGTCCACGTGGCAATACCTCCAAAAGGAGAACACCCTTGCAGTCCCAGTATACCGAGAGCAGATGTTTACGAATGGTCAACGTCCGTTGAACTTCCACATTTGGGATATCACCATCTCCTCTCCAACTCATATGGTGATAGCTGCCATCATTGTCTCAATAGATCCAAACTTCGTCCATTGTAATTAATTGTCCCAAGAAATCATTTGCAGCATATTTCTCCAGCAACTCTAAACATATTTGTTCACGGTTTGCCTTTTGTTCAACAGTTAAATAATGTGGAATCCATCGATTAGATAAATAACGTTTCCCCACCTGAATAAGATGCTGCTGAATTGTTCTGTGACAAACTCCCAGTTCTAATGCAATACTCCTAGTCGTAGCATACTTCTCTGTATCCAGAAAGTTTTGTATACCTGTGTTCAAATCCAGTGATGGTCGACCACAACGTGGTTTATCATCGACATTGAAATTGTTTTCCTTGAATTGAGCCACCCACCGACGACATGTACGTTCATTTGTTGTTTCAGCACCAAGTGTCGAATTTATCTCTGCTGCTATGATCGCAGGTGACATTCCACGTTTCCAGAAGAAATAAATCAGCTTACGTACGTCTCTTCGTTCAAATTCCATGCTTAAAAATAAGCAATAAATGATAAATGCAGCGAGAAATGAATGAAGAGAAAATGATGATGGCTGACGGTTGGGTAGGCTAGGCGCTATGTAGAGCCTAGCCTACGCATAGCCTACGCATAGCCTACGCATAGTGTTGGAAGCACGAGAATTATATATTAAATAAATCAACCGAATTTCAGTAGCCATAGACCTCATAATTACAAGAATATCAGCGTTTATTCATCGGACAAAACTCTGTATACAATCCTGTATGTACGAGCAAATACGCACTTATATACAGGGCGTCCCAAAAAAATGTATACACACTTTAAATACTTATAAAGGCAGTGTTTATTAAAATACATTTCATTTTCAAAATGTAGTAGAATCTACAGACATTATTCAATTGTTTTGTCAACGCCTGTTTTCAAACTGACGTCCGTTCTGGTCCAGGCACTGCTGATAACGCGAAGCAATGGAATCGCAAACATCACGAAACATTTCGTTTGGTATTTGTGTGCATTCTCGTTCAATGGCTGCTCTCAATTCAGCGACTGTTGCAGGTTTTATAGCGTAGACTTTGTCTTTTAAGTATCCCCATAAAAAAAAGTCTAGTGGTGTGAGGTCTGGTGAACGCGGAGGGTATTCTACGAAACCCCTTCGTCCAATCCACATCCACACTGTGCCAAGTACCACTCGCAATACTCCACTCTTCGGTCCGAATCATCTTCATTAATAGCATGGACTAATCTTGGAATGTAACTTTTCCATTGACAGCGCTTTAAAATGCGTTGGACAGACGATTCTGAAATTCCTACCTCACGACTCGCTTGCCGCACAGATTTTCTTGGACTTTGGTGATACGTTTCCAGTACTCTTTCTTGCTTTGTGGGGCTTGTCGATGTCCGTGGTCTTCCGGAACGCTTCTTGTGGACATTCTGAACAGTTCCATCGGCTTCAAACTTATCTCTAATTCGAGTGATGGTAAGTCGCGTTGGTGGATCTGTTTGAAACTCCCTCCTAAACTGTCTTTGCACTTCAACTGCGTTTTCACACTTCCAGTAGCATTTTAGAATGAATTTCCTTTGTTCAAAGCTTAGTCTGACTGCCATTATTAATTCTAATGGGTTTAACTTGGAAAGAAAGAAACATCAATTGAGCTATCAGCTGTTAAAGTGTGTATACATTTTTGTGGGACTCCCTGTATATAACACTGGGGAACAAATTTCAACTTTTTGTCTATTGAATTAGATTTGACAGTTAGTTCTAGGTAATTTGGGTGCGCTGAGCACGAATTTTTACTCGGTTTTGCTCTATCAGGTCCTGATTTTGCTCAACACCCCTCCTCTTTCGTCGTATTCATAAAAAAGTTTTTTTCTCAATACTCGCTGTCTTTTTGCAGTTACACATTATGCAACTAGGTTTTTATCTAGGTATTTGTACCTATTGTTATGGTATTGTTGTATTATGTATATTTTTATATGTAACGCCCTAAAAATATTTTTAATTTTGTCATTTTTAACCCATTTTAATATTAGTAAATTAAGCTAAAAATATCATAGAATTCTAAAATTTTCTCGAGCGTTCCTGTTCTCTGTAGAGTATTCTAGAGGGACAACTAAAATATATAAAAGCGACTCGTTTCCAGAGTTAATCAGTCAATTCAATCAGTCAGTCAGTCGAGTTAGTTAATTAAGTTTGGGCATTAACATAATTTTGAATTGACATATGATTTAGTGAGTAATTTTGTCATCGTGATTTAATATAGTTGATTTAATTAGACGTAATTTATATTGTACCTACTCATCCGTGTTTCTAGTTTAATTTCATAGATTGTAAGTACCTATTTCATAATAAGTACCTATTTAAACTAATTTTTGTGTTTATATTTCAGATTTTCTTAAATTTATATGAATTAAGGGCTTTAAATACCTTTACAAATTGGCAGAACAGTCAAGCAATATGTCATCAAGCACTAGAAAGTTCAAATGCAAAAACAACCCTGATTCCTTCTGTTATATATGTGGAAATTTTACACTTCCACATCAACGAGCAAATATAACTGACTTCGTAAAAAGAGCTTACTTAGCTTATTTTGGCATAAAACTGGGGGACCAAGATAAATCGTGGGCTCCACATAAAGCCTGCACTATATGCATTGAAAGACTGCGACATTGGACGAAGGGTTCGGATTCAAAAATACCTTTTGGAGTTCCGATGGTAAGTTTATGATTTCATAAAACTACGTAATTTAATCACTAGTATACTGTAACTTACCTAAATGTAATTGTAACTTAGGTACATAAACAAAAATTTACAGAAAATGTTTATAAGAATCTCAAATATTGCATAAGGTTGAAACACATAGAAATGTTAAATGTTTGGGTAACTTTTGATAAAATTCATAAAAACAAGTCTCTCGTCGCTTTTGTTAACGCTTTACAATTTTTTTTCCATATCAGGTGTGGCGAGAGCCTACTAACCACGAGACCGATTGCTACCTTTGCTTTGTCAAGACTTCGGGCTTCACTAAGAAAAATAAACATTGTATCGAGTACCCAAATTTCGACACCGCGATACGACCTGTGCTACATTCAAATGAGATCCCCATTCCAAAATTTAAGGGTCTGCCAACTCAAGAATTAGTTGAAGATGTTCCTGAAAATATTGTTATGCACTTTGAGGAGTCAGACACCGATTTTGACCCCAGCGTATTTGAAAGTCAAAACGATCCGCAAAAGTTTAACCAGGCCGCCGAGTTGAATGATCTTGTAAGGGATCTAAATTTGCCAAAAAAGGATGCGGAAATTTTAGCTTCAAGACTTAAAGAGAAAAACTTGCTTACTTCAAACACATACATTTCATTTTACAGAAAAAGAGAAGAAGAACTTGTTAAATATTTTAGAACAGAGGATAGTTTAGTATATTGCTACGACATAGTTGGTTTGTTAAAGAAGATGGGGGTTGAGTCTTACGATGCAAATGATTGGCGCTTGTTTTTAGACAGTTCGAAAAGAAGTCTTAAGTGTGTGTTGTTGCATAATGGCAATCTATACGGCTCGATACCGATTGGGCACTCAACAAAATTAAAAGAAAAGTATGAACATATAGAAAAGGTTTTAAATCTTATCAAATATAGGGAGCACGAGTGGATCATATGTGTTGACTTAAAAATGGTTAATTTTCTGCTAGGACAACAAGGAGGGTATACTAAATATCCCTGCTTCCTTTGCTTATGGGACAGCAGAGCCAAGGAAGAACATTATTTCAAACAAATCTGGCCAGCACGAACATCACTTACTGTCGGAGAAAAAAACGTAATTAATCCACCTTTAGTGAGCAGAGATAAAATCATATTTCCTCCTCTGCATATAAAACTAGGCCTCATTAAACAATATGTAAAAGCTTTAGATACGAACGGCGAGTGTTTCAAATACATAACTTCAAAATTTCCAAGTTTAAGTTATGAAAAAATCAAGGCGGGAATTTTCGACGGTCCACAAATAAGAACAATGATTAAAGACAGCAATTTTCCTAATGTCATGAATGAACGCGAAAAAAATGGCTGGTTCTCATTCGTGGACTTGATAGAAAACTTTTTAGGCAATTATAGGGCAGATAACTACGAAGAAATCGTAAAAAAACTTTTAAGGGACTACAAAGAGTTAGGTTGCAATATGAGCATAAAAATGCATTTTTTGAATAGCCATCTTGACCAATTTCCAAGTAATTTAGGTGATGTAAGTGACGAACAAGGGGAGAGATTCCACCAAGATATCAAAATTATGGAGGAACGGTACCAAGGCCGCTGGGATTCCCACATGATGGCTGATTACTGCTGGTGCTTGAAAAGAGACCTGCCATCAACAAGCAAATACGCTAGAAAGTCTTACAAAAGAACATTTTTGCCACAGTGAAAGCTTCATATGTTTGTTTTTTTATTTTAAGTCATTTCTATCGTTATAATGTAATTTTACTGTAGTTTGAACTGCTTGTATTCATGAAACTTGAAAAAAAAAATTAACACATGACTTAATTTTTTAGTCCTAATTTGAAAAATCTGGAAAATGGCACATAGGCTGTCGACAAGAATCACGACCTGATAGAGCCAAACCGAGTTGAAATTCGTATTCAGCGCACCCAAATTACCTAGAATCAAGTGTCAGATATTATTCATAAAATACGTGTTGCCCAGTGTAATCACCAAAACTTATATAAAAAATAATAATAGTAGAGGATAAAACTATATACCCATATATATATATATATATATATATATATATATATATATATATATATATATATATATATATACTGTATATATATAAACAGCAAAACTTATAAAAAATCAAAATACGTACACTTTATGTTCTACCGCGCTTAACTAAAATACTAAACTCGCACGTGATCGAGTCTACAGTTACATCATTGTTGCTTTGTACTATACAATAAATACGATTTAGCATTATTTCACCCCTATACTCGATGTAAAGGGCCTTCATTTCGCTCAATACTATTTTTGTGCCCACCTTACAAATGGTTGGCAAGTTACCTTTAAACACGGACAGAATATAATCAAATGCACGCACAAAGAGGGCGTCGTTAGCCACAACATCATTATTAAATTCACGTTTATAAACACTCCTTTCCAATCGAGGTTTTTTTCCTTTTTTCTTCAATCGTGAACTCTTCTTCACAACGCATAGCGGCAGTTGAAATAATCTAAGTCGTAACGACAGCTTCTCATTATATAAAGATACAACTCTTCAGGGTGAACAGTGTAGGTGAGCTCTACCCTGTACCGCTCAAGTTCTTTGTAACAAAGTTCAGGATATTTCGAAGAGTCTAAACCTTTTAAATAAGCATCCAGCTCTAGACCATTCTCGCAATATTCATTCCTACATTCGGTAGGATGTATAAAAATAAAGCATATCCGTAACACGTGCGTCTAATATAGGTTTTATTTTGCGGACCCCAACGATTTCAAACATTCTGTCGAGGATGAAGCGGTTTCGCGTGGGAACAAGAATGTTATTATTAGATGCATTCTTCCACATCAGTCGTATACCAATGCATGGCTGATCGTTATTTATAAACAACGTACAACTCAAGGCATGTTAGGGGGCATCACGAATCTGTTCTCTTCTTGTACCTACACCTGCAGGTATTTTATGTCGATCCTCACCCCACTTCTCAACTATCACGAAGACTCTATTCATCTCCTCAACATTTAAATAAACAACATTACGTTTACCAGAGTTTGTTTGTCTACAAGTCGTTTCAAGTACATAGTTAATGGCACCGGTTTTACGTCTGAAGACAAGCAATGACTTCGTCACGGACACGTCGTATACGGCATTGAGAATGCTGCGCAAAGGAAGCTCCATCTTATTCTAGTGTGAGAGTACACAACCAGTCGGGTCAAGCTCTGAGATGACTATGAGCAACCGGTGCGCTGTTTGGCTCCTAAACAGGTGTCGAGGAGTGAGTCATACCATGCGTTAATGTTTCGTGTACGGGTTTGTTCCAGCATGAAAGAATCATGCGAGTACTTGCACCCATTATACCGGACAATTTTTCCGATACATGAGGCAATATCGGTTTTAATGTTTTATCGGATGCGCACTAGACGTTCATTTCCACAAACTAACCACATTAACAATCTGGCGCACTATTTGGGAGAAACATGTGCCCGTACTTATCCTTTTTATTTAACAGTCGTCTCTAAATTCTATTAAAAATTCACACAGGCCTTTAACCACAACCTCACTGCGAACCTCTTCATGATATATATGAATGTAGTGGTAAAAATATTTTAGACTATTCATTATGACGAGATTTACATTTTCAACCGCAGGGTACGCGTACTCGGTATGATGCAGCATGACATAATACCGCTTGTCTACCATTCATCAACAAGACTCACTACCCATACCCGTTGCTTCTCTCCTGCACGCGTTGTTTCTTTCACTTCACGATATATGTACGCTTTTATACAGTTTAGCCCTACAACGTAGTCCATTACATCGTTTGTGCCGCGAAATCCGGCAATGCTCTCGCCAGAATATTCATAGAGTATTTGAACATCTTGTTCCTCAAGCTTCGAGTGGTTCAATGGAGCCGTAAAAGTCTCAAAGGAGGGAGGGCTAAACTGTCTTTCAATATTCACCCCACTTCCGGCTTTACCGAATACTACTTCATAAACGTCAAACACGCAATATGAAAGGTCGCCATCACTATTTTCCGTCTACGTGAGAATTCTTCAAATATACGTCTGAGATCCGTGGCTTGCAGCGGCCAACTGAGCACACAGGGGTAGAGATATGCCCAGGTAGTAGCAGGAGTCAAGTGACCCTTTGATTGATCTTACAGTGGGTGGAGCGTAGGACTTTTTCCTTTACATACGCACACATACACAAAGGAGAAAATGAAACCCTAATTGAAACATTTACATATTCAAATATACGTAATAAATAAACATATCGTTAACAATAGACATATATAACAGTGAAGTACTATGGTATCCAAAGGGTACGGTGTCATAGGTGCCAGGCACCTGGTAACGTTTCCTATAGGTTTTACGACACACCTTTGTGCCTCTAAGTTCCTTCACGCCCTCCAGTTTTTGGGTCCGAAAATTGTGGATCCCTACAGTCAGTTGGGGTGGTTGGTCACCCTCATCTTCTAAGCACAGTAGCTCCTTCAACGATTCAAAGTTAACAACTCGTTGGTTCGCCAGGTTAAGCGTGATGCCCTTCGCCTTCACGATATATTTCAGCTCCTCCCCCACCCTTACCTGTACCCCATAACATTTTGGCCCTGTTGATACAATGGAGTCAGTGCATGCACCTTCACCATACTCATCCTTGATCTCGTCAGTCAACTCTCCGAGGAATTTCTTAATAGGCGACATGTATTCACCCTCCCGTTCTGTGAATATTGCGCAATCTTTGTCAGCGTACAGCACACTCCACCCAAGAGAGTGCAGTAGTCCCCAAAGCTTGATGCGTGCGTATGCCGTTGTGAAGCTGGCTACAGGTGTGTTTGTAACACGTGAAGTATCTGTGGCCAATTCGGAGATGTTGTACTTTATTGTATTCGTGTTACCAACATTCACGATCTCTATGACCTCTTTATCGGTGGCATTGGCATAATCCCACACCTCGTTATAACTTTGGGCCAAATGAACGTTCCCCTTACCTGTATTCTTTGCAAACTTGCCCCAAAGACTATTTAGCACAACTTTGCACTAAAGCGCTCGCTAGGGTTTTTAACAATTTGTGCCCGGTCAAGTTGTATCCCTTCACGGTCACAGTAGCGCTGAATATAAGCCGATTTTTCACCCTCGCTCTCAAACCATCGCGGGTAGCCTGATGCTTCTACTTTATCCTTCAAAAAAGTATTTATATACGGCGTGAAAAGGTTGGGTAGCTTCTGAAACCTCCATACCTCATGTATCTTCAATATTCTGCAACCATGGCGGACGGCTAGGGGACAGCTGAGAACTTGTATATACAGCTCTGATCTTCCGTTGGTTGGTTGAGTGATTACAGGACCCATTGTTCTCCTCTGTGTACTTCACGCACAGGGGAAACATCAGCTTGTGATCTATAACGACGGTTAAGATCGGCATCCATAAATCGCGAGGGGGAGCACGTCTATGAAAAAATGACCGAAATAGTACTTATTCAAATTTGTTGAGAACACTTCGATGGTGGGCAGGTGAGGTCTCACCAGTTTTTCAGATGTTCCTGCAGGGTACGGATTGTTCTTCATCACGTAGGGGTATAAAGAACAGAAGTCGTAGTAATGAAGTTTCACGCCTTCCGTAAGCGGAAAGCATAGCTTGAATGGGTTTATACGCCCTCCAAACAAGTATCACCGCACTTGTGAGGAACCAACACCATTGAACGCTTGATCGTGTTTATTTCTTCACGGTACTGTCCATCTGTTTCCATCCGTGCATCATACTCATGCTCCCACAAGATCTTGTGAGTGAACTGGGTGCCTGTAAGCTGATCACCGGTGCGGTTCCATGCAAGACTGTAGGCAGGAGATTTACCGTGGATATCTCTGACGATGCCACACTCCTCAGAACGTGGGCATCCATGCCACCAGCAACGTTAAAGGAGTACACAGTGTTTAAGCATAAACACAGTTTTACCACATCCTGTCGGGCCTGATATAATACACGTGGACGGGCTTGTGAACCTGAATTTTTCTACAGATTCCATCTCTAACACGTCACACCCCTAAGTGGAACATTTACAAAATATAACAAAATTTAAGTGTTGCTCCCTATATTCCTTTTTTCTTCTTCCACAGAAGAAGAAGTACAAAGCAACAATGATGTAACTGTAGACTCGATCACGTGCGAGTTTAGTATTTTAGTTAAGCGCAGTAGAACATAAAATGTATGTATTTTGATTTTATAAAAGTTTGGCTGTTATATATATATATTAATGGATATATAGTTTTATCCTCTACTATTATTATTTTTTATATAAGTTTTGGTGTTTATATATATAAGTGCGTATTTGCTCGTACATATATTAAATGGTTATATAGTTTCATCCTGTACTAATATTATTATTTAAGAATGTGTATATATATATCTTTCGCTTAATGTGGGTATTTTTGCTGTATATTATTTTTAAATGTATATTTCCAATATATTTCATGAATTATTTCCCTTAATTCGTCTAAATAACAGAATGATGTAATGGTGTTTTATTTAATTTTTTTGGTTGTGTATATATAAACGATATTAAGGAATAACTGGATAGATGAGAATATATATATATATATATATATATATATATATATATATAATATATATATTAGGGTAGAGCGAAAATGGCCGTTTTTTCAACTTTATTTTAAAATCCAAATGCGTAGTGTGGAAAATGTGTCAAATGGTCTTAAATGAAGGCTTCCAAAGTTTAAAACCATTTGGACAAGTCATTTAGGTGCCCCCAGGGCATAGAATTTATGTTTTTTTGGAAAAAAATTAGGTGATTTCAATATTTTTTCATTTTATAAGAAACCCATCCCTTCTTTGCGGTAGCTTGTATTCGGTTCATTATAAGTCCAATCATCAAATAAAATTTACAGAATGAACAATTTTAATTATCTTGAGGTGTCTCTCTCAGGCGTTCAAAGAACCATTATTTTCCATACAGCTCTTTGCTTATTCTGACTTATATAGTATATAAGGTCAGAATAACCCAGAACTCTCCACGAGGAGGTGGCTGTATATCGAGTTCCACCCGTGCCCAGCCCAACCACGCAACCTAGCAAGGCACTTCTAATCAGTCATCAACATTGCTAATAAGATGTCAACGAGTTCTGCTATTATAGCTTATAACGAGTACTGAGACTTGGTGTCAAATTTCAGTATTAGTTTCCTTGAGGCAAGTCTGGCCCCTATGAATCCATCTCTAGATTTCACTCCACAAACAGAAGATGATGCTTCAATTACCAATTTAATTACTCTTTCCACTGCTTGTGTGGCAGGGATACTTCTTGATTTCAAGCTTGCCTCGTTCAGTTAATTGTTTTTCTATTTCACTGTCTGTTAGGCTCATTGTCAAAGGAGGTTCAGTTACTTCAGTTCTTTGCCAATTGATCATCTCGGTGTAATCATTGCAGTCAAAATTCAGTTCGGGAATTTTAAAGTGACGAATTTCGCTTTTATTTTCCTCCCTGGCTTTCTTGATTCTCCGCCATCCAAGCTCTCGTACATATTCCCGTTAATCTTGCAGCATTGATAGAAGGATGTTTTCAGGATGAGCGAAATATGCGTTTCTTTGAACAACTGGACGAATTATATTCACGTTTCTTTTTTTAGAGTTTTTGATAGTTGTATGGTTTTGCAAACATTCCTAGCGCCATAACCGGCAGATGAATGTGATTTTATCTGAAACCACATCGGTGCGTACACTTTCATTATGAATTTAACAATGGCAATTAGATTCTCTGTTGGAACTTCTGTTGATATATATAAACGGAGTATTCGATTTGCTGTTGTTAACCATCGAGAGTGGGACATCTTTCCTGGATTACGGGAGGCAAATCTTCAGGAACATTTTCTGTCGAAACAGCTTTATGAATATCATATAGATATTTTTGGTCAGAACTTAATACCTCTGAATCGACTGACTGTATTTCTGAATCAATTGGCAAGAATTCTTTCAAAGGGAGCTTGTGAGTCTTGAAGTTGTTTGCCAATTACACCTGTAAAGCCATGCGGACCCGTTGTTTTTCCATCCAGTTGTTGAATTAAATGACGCGATGGAAGCTCATTTGCATGTAGTTGGCAAACAAACCATTGTAAAGTTTTTTCAAGTTTTCCTTCAAGTAATGTGCAAACACCGTCCTTGCTGCCTGTGTTTGGTGCCTGTGTTGACGGCTGTCCCATCGCATCCAACTACGGTAATATTTTCAGTCGATATTTTTTCTCCTCTAGGAACATCAAAATACCTGTAGCTATGTTTTGTGCTGATCCTGTTGTTGGTGAGAAATGGCTAAGAAATTTGTATTCAGGTTCGGCAATAACAGCAATATTTTCTTCAAGAACATTTTTGCGGTAGAATTTGAAACCTTTCTTTTCCGATGTAATTGTTGTATCTTTGCGACCATCGAAATAGATACTTTCGATGGCGGTTTCACTTTCTGTTGCTGCCTCTTTTTGTACTATTTCTCTTTTGCGTTTCCTCTCTCGTCGTATTTTGCTGCGATCTATGACTTTGGATGAATTTTCTTCAGAAATGATGCCAATATCTTGCAAGACGGAGGTTGATATAAAGGCAACTGCGCGGTCAGACACTCCTGTTCTATCGCACGCCAGAGCTAAGGCAGGTAAAACCGATTTCTGTTCCGTAAGTTTCTGCTCCTTTTTCTGCCTTTTTTGGGGAGGAATATAATTATCATCACATTCATCAGAGGACATCTCAGTACTTGAGACCGACGTTTCTTCTGATAAATCAACTGCCTTTGATGTACCTTCTGCTAGGCTTCTCAGACTCAGGGATTTTCTAATTGCCGTTTTTTGTAGCCTTCGTGTTTCAATATCTGCTACTCCGATGAACATTTTTCGCTCTGTTCGTTGATCCATCAAGAAATCCCGTTCTAAAACAGGGACTTTGGAAGCCTTCATACAAGAGCATCTTTCAAAACACTTGCACTTGCATGCAGCAATGTCAAATAATTTCTTAGTTTCATTTTTCAATTTATTTATTTTCTCTATAACTTTCATTTTCCCGCTGCCCCTTGAATCCTTTTAATATCGTTCGATAATTCTTGTGGTGTACTTTTAACATATCCAAAATACGTTTTTCTGATAGCACTGGGATAGATGCTTTGGAGTAAATATCGATTATTTTCTTTGTAAGATTCTTCGCAATGACAGAAGGATCTTTATTTGACGTTTGCTTTAGTCGATACCTTTCCCAGAGAAAACACTTCATCACGTCTTCATAAGTTGGAAGTTGACTCTCATTTAAGTCGTTATCACTGCCGAAAATGGGGCACAAGTTTGCTTCCCTCGTACGCGAGGTAGATGGTCTACTTGAGTCCTGCGTCTTGAAAGAACAACGAATAGCACCGTCTTCTGTCACTGCCAAGCTAACACTGGCCTGTCAGGCTGTGAGTCCGTGAGAGAGAGAGTGGTGATGTTGATGTATCTATCTGTATCTGACGTATCTATCAATACCGCTAAGTAATTACTGAAATATATTGACTTGTCCAAATTCTTGAAAATATATATATATATATATATATATATATATATATATATATATATATAATAAATGACATACAGTATTTTGGCATACTTTACCGTATATATATATATATATATATATATATATATATATATTATATATATATATATATATATATATATATATACCAAATGGCTTGTTACGCCTTCCAAGCCGGGTGCCGGATTTCTTTGCCAACTGTCAAGAATATCTGAATAGCGCAATCTGGCAACTGAAAAGTTATGCATACACATACACCTGTCTTCTAAGTCTTCTAACCCAACTGGCGGATTAAGCCAACTGGTGGATTAAGCCAACTGGCGGATTTCGAGTTCTAAGCCGAGTGATGCTACCCTGAGCTCCCTTTATGCATCTGGATTTTCCAGGTGTAGGATGCTCTGTCTTCCGCTTTCACTCTCTCTCTGTACCTCTCCCTCTCTCTCTTTGTCTTAGGTTAAGTATACCCCTTTGGGGGTGAAGCCGTCCCAGCTTCTCCCCAAAGAGGTTAGGTGGACACCCCCGAGCTTGATGGGGGATTCCCCACTTTTAGTGGCACCCTGGGGGTTGACACTTCGGGAGGGGGGTTGGTACCTTGCAACAAGGGGGAAGGGGATTGGCACTGGCACCCATTTGATCAACATTGCAATTGAATATGCACTCTACCTTTTTGCGGATATACTACTAGTTTTTTTCCATACATAGCCTACGGGTGAGGTTACATATGGAAAATGATCGAAAAACTGGTACCAAACCTAAAACTAAACCCAATTACCATTCAAATATTGAGGGCTTCAACTTACTAAAGGCGGATAGAACAACGAGACGTAAAGGTGGCTGTACTATATATGTATCATACATGAAGGTCATATTACAGAGACGATAATAAGTAAATCAAACAGCTTTGTGGAACTCCTAGCAGTGAAAATAGAGAAACTAAAGGTCATACTAATAGTCATCTATAGACCTCCAAACATCTCAACCGAAAAATTCTCGGAGGCAATTGATAACATCAGAAAGCTAATAAAGGCCATAAACCCTCCATCCCCCAATATAATGATCTGCGGAGACTTTAACTTCCCATTTATAAAAATACAAAAAGGTGGATAGGAATGACAAGGGGGTCACAAGAGAGGACCAGGAGCAAGCAAAAATGTTGATGGCTCTCACAAATGAGTTTATGCTGACCCGGGAGATAACAGAAAATACCAGAAAAAATAACCCCCTAGATCTGGTATTCACGAATAACGAACTTGATTGCTGATATAAAAATAACCCCAAACATTATCTTAGACCACAACTTAATCGAGATTTTAACAAATATGTCGACAACATTAAAAGACAATAAACATACTGAGGAAAGAAGCAAGTTTGGGGCCTTTAACTTAAACTCGAAAACTATAAATTGGGAAGCAATCAGATCGCACATAGCCCAAATAGAGTGGAGAACAGTTTTAGAGAATAAAACAACTGAAGAAATGCTAACAACCTTGGAAGAAAAAACGTTGAGAATTTTAGAAAAATATGCTCCGAAATCACATCCAAAAGGAAAGAGGAGCTGGCTAGAGAGGCAAAAGAGAAGAATATTCCGCAGAATAAAGAGAGTGGAGGCGAAGTTAGCTAACTGCGGAGAAAATGGCAAGAAAGTAATACAAGAAAAACTGGAGGGTATCGATAGGTAAATACAAACCCTGATTAAGGACCATACAGAGAGGGAAGAGGAAAATGCAATAGAAGCAATAAAGGAAAATCCAAAATACTTCTTTAGCTAAGCGAAAAGGAAAACATAAACGTGCGGCGCTATTAGGCCCTTAAGGAAGAGAACTAATGAACTAACCGACGATCCAAAAGAAATACCTGAAACATTGAGAGCGCAGTATGAATCAGCTTTCAGTTCCCCAAAAAGTGACAAAGCGATACCTGATATAGATGTATTCTTTGAAGAGAAACTGCAAGAAGAGTGTATAACAGACTTTGATTTTACCTCAGAAGATGTAACGAGATCTATAGGACAAATGAAACCACAATCAGCTGCAGGTCCGGACAACTGAAACGCATTATTGATTAAAAGCTTGAAAATGAAGTAGCTACACCTTTATATTGGATATGGAGAAGATCCCTAGCCACTGGGAAAATACCGAGCATCTTGAAAAGGGCAAACATTGTCTCTCTATATCAGGGGTCACCAACCTTTTTTTTGTTCACCGCCCACTTTTACGATTTTTTGAAAGTTAAAAAAGCTTATCGTCCACCTTAGATCAAAAAGAATAAATAAACATAATCGATAAAATAAAAAATGAAATAAATGTTTAATTACCTTTAATGTGAGCCCACTAGTGGGCGCTACCGCCCAGGTTGGTGACCGCTGCTCTATATAAAGGAGGGGGACATATCTCAAGCAAAGAACTATAGACCAGTGTCATTGACGCCCCATATCACCAAAGTATTTGAAAGAATAGTTAGAGGGAAAATTTATGATTTATTCGAGACACTGGAAAGATTCAACGAAAATCAGCACAGATTCCGATCAGGTAGGTCATATCTATCACAACTAATAGAACACTACAACAATATACTAGATGCACTGGAAGGCAATGACAACTACGATGTCATATACACAGATTTTGCTGACGCTTTCGACAAATGGGATCACGGTATCATAGCACATAAAATGAAATATATGGGAATAACAGGCAAAGTAGAAAAATGGATCGTCCTCAGAGAACGTCTACAAGTCGTCAAAATTAAAAGTATATCATCATCAGAATCGGAAGTACGCAGCTCAGTACCACAAGGGGCAGTACTGGCCCCACTCTGTTTATTATCATGCTAACAGACATACACAGCGGAGTAAACAGCAACAATGTAGTAACATCCTTTGCAGACGATACAAAGATCAACAGAAAAATCAGCGATGTAATGAAGTGGAGGCCTTGCAGAGGGACACGAACAAAATATACAAATGGTCAGAAGAAAACAACATGTCATTTAACATCGAGAAATTTCAGCTCTTGAGATATGGTAGAAAAGAGGAACTTAGACTGCATATTATGCTCCAGATAGACAGGAAATTCTGAGAAGCACGAAAGCGATCGATCTGGGGGTAATATTGACCGATGATGCGAAATTGGAAACACAGAATCAGTTAGCGATAAATGAAGCAAAAAGAGTCGCGGGACACGTACTAAGAACGTTCAAAAGAAGGGACAGGACAGTAATGATTCCCCTGCTAAAAACAGTGATTATACCAAAACTTGAACACCGCTCAGTTTTGACGTCCCCATATAAAATGGCTGAAACTAATAAACTAGAAGAAATTCAGAGACATTTCAG
Source organism: Bathynomus jamesi (assembly GCA_023014485.1). Lineage (NCBI taxonomy): Eukaryota > Metazoa > Arthropoda > Malacostraca > Isopoda > Cirolanidae > Bathynomus > Bathynomus jamesi. Next base: position 467,118 of record JAJOZX010002687.1, on the reverse strand, counting down.
AGCAAAGATTGATGGCTGCAAAGAACTCAACTACTGGGAAAGACTACGTAAACTAAATCTGTACTCCCTGGAAAGAAGAGAGAGGTACACTATAATCTACATATGGAATATGATCGAAATGTTGGTACCAAACCTAAAACTAAACCCAATTACCATTCAAACAACACTGGAAAATAGGAAAGGCAGAATGTGTGGTGTTCCCAAATTAAAGGCCCGGCAAGAGACCTCAACACTGAAGGAAAATAGCTTGTCAGGGGGCCAAGACTTTTTAACCAGCTTCCAAATGACCTCAGAAACGTTACAGTGGTCAAAGTTGAAGTCTTCAAGAGAAGACTAAATGCATGGCTCAGGACGGTACCAGATGAGCATGGTGTACCTGGCTATGTACGGTGAAGACCGCAAGAAAGCAACTCGCTCCTCCACGAAGTCAGACCTAGAGGCGGAGCCACCAGCTTGACCTTCGTGTGAAGAGAGACGAACGCACGGAACAGCAAGGAGGTTAACGAGGTTACGTACTGTATATAGGCGCATGATATATATACATATATCAAGCGCCTCGGTGGTGTAGTGGTTAGCGTCGCTGAATACGAATTCAGCTGTCCTTGGTTCGAGACTCGACAGCAGCCGGCGCGCAGCAAAACCCAGCTGTTCATCCTTCCACACAATAAAGAAAGTGGTTGGTAGATAAATGGGTACGCTAGGTGCCCTAGTGGTTAAGACGCTGGGCTGCTGAGGGGGCGTGGTTCGGATTCCACGTTAAACTGTAGGTCTAAGGTGGAGTGAAAAGCTTGACCTTCGTGAGAATGAACAATTCGGGCGGAAGCTAACCAAAGGTTATACCAAAGATATATATATATATATATAGATATATAAACAAACACTCCATTAACAACAATAGTTCATCGTACAAATTACAGCTCTTCTAACCAACCAACCTACTTTCATACCTTCCAGTGTAACTGATCATACAGTTTTCTCTCAGTATCTGCCGAATAGGAGGTTGACGTAATCATTGTGTATTTATCAGTTGAGGTAATTTTAATTTAATTTAATGTAATTTTAATGATTTTAATTTTATTTTGTATTGATTTAATTTTAATTATTTTTTCATATTTTTGTTTTAAGGTTTTAAGATTTATAATTTACTGATGATGACAAAAGATTTGTCAGAACGTCTGAAGTATAAAAAATAAACGAAATATATATATAATATATATATATATATATATATATATATTATATATATATATATAATATATATATATATATATATATCTCTATATATACACTGTATGTGTGTATATATATGTACTCTATATATACACTGTGTGTGTATATATATATATGTATATGATATTTATTTATATATATATATATATATATATATATATATATATATATACAATATATATATATATATATATATATATATATATATATATATATATATATATACAGTATATATATATATATAATATATATATATAATATATATATATATATATATATATATTATATATATATATATATATGTCTGTGTGTGTATATATCATACACCCCTGGAGTTTACTGAATTGAAATCTCGAAGAGCGTATGATAATGTACTCCTGGATCGAAAGGACCGTCTCAATGTTTTGTCCAATCGACGTTGCCACAGACTACTCCAAATAACTAATTCGGTTGAGTATCCTGTAGATTCTTTCAAAAATCCCAAAAGTCAAAGAACAACGAAACACGTCGGCGGTTATTTATTTAATTAATTTAGGCAAGACGGTTCTTAATCAGTTACAGTAAATTGAATATCTCTTCACAGAAAGTTAATAAACTGATTTCTTCACTAGAAGTTAATAATTCCAATAATAGTTAATCCTTAATTCTAAGATTAATCAAGTTATACGTTAAATGTTGCTTGAGCCTACCGCCTGTCCTACGGTCAGACTCCCAAGCCTAAAATTCCGTATACAACCATAAAACAATTTCCTAACGAGCTGAATTTTACTCTTCAGTCCGGAGACCACTCCTAGACACCCTTGTCCGTTCTGAATCTGATCTTCCAAGCTTCGGATTCCTCCTTATATACGGTAGAATCCTACTTTCTCATGCGTCAGAACCGCGAGGCTGTCGCGTGAGACGCTTCAGTAATCCAGTTTCTCATGGTCGGGCGGAAGTAGGTCGTGTGAGCCTTTGAGCAATTTGAGAAAGCAATCCAGTTTCTCACGGTCGGACTGAAGTACGCGAAAGATCACGTGTGCCTCCGAGCAGTATTTGAAAGAGCAAAGTTGGGTAATCTAGTTTCTACTCGAAAGGTCATTTGAAATGTCTAAGGTTCTCGCAGGTGAAGGTTCCGAGTAATGATTTCTCCTGTTTTTTGGCCTAGGCGGATCGCCATGTATAACATATATACATAGCGATCCCCGAACCTGCACGAGTGTTCCGTTCCTGAAGAAACTAGTCGCGAAATTGTGCAGGTCGAAACTATCTTCCCATAATATAAATGGGGTTAAAAGGATAAAACTTTAAAAAAATCATATAACCTTGGTTAACCTTGGTTTTGCTTCCGCCCGAATTGTTCATTCTAACGAAGGTCAAGCTTTCCACTTCACCTTAGACCTACAGTTTAACATGGAATCCGAACCACGCCTCAACAGCAACCCAGCGTCTTAACTACTAGGCTACCTAGGCTACCCATTTATCTACCAACTAATTTCTTTTTTGTGTGTAAGGATTAACAGCTGGGTGTTGCTGCCCGCCGCCTACCGTCACCGGCTCTCGATCCTGATGGATAGATCGATGGATTCGTAGTCAGCGACAGTAGCATGCAATTGCATGCAATGTCGATCAGTTGAGTGCCAGTGTCACCCACATCCCCTAGTGCCAACCCACCCCCTTGTTGCTAGGTGCCAACCCCCGTCCCCGTCCCCAGGGTGCCAGTGTCACAAAAAACAAGATGGAAGCAAGGGGGAGTGGTTTACCCCCAAGCTGCCACCCAAACCTAAACTAAGAGAGAAGAGAGAGAGAGAGAGAGAGAACATCTTTTTACATGAAAATCCAGACATATAATAAAGCTCTTGTCCTCAGCACTTGGCTTAGAAAGTGTAAATCAACCAGTTGGCTTAGCAGCCAGTTGGCATAGAAGGCATAACCAGCCATTTGGCGTAGTGTATGCATATATATATATATATATATATATATATAATAAACATGAACACCAGAAAAAAAAAAAACATCCTTCAAGGTTTAATAATACCAACGTTTCGGAATGCACTAATTCCATCTTCAGGGCTAAAACAATAAAATGCCAAATCTTACAAAATACAAATTGCTTAATAACAATTTAAAATAAACTTAAAAAATTATAAAAAGTAGCTAAGAAAACATTAAAACTAAAAGGTAAATAAATGTGAAGTTAAAAAGTTACAATTATAAAAAGTCAAAACATTAAAACTGAAAGGTAAATAAAATAAAATAAACTAGTACCTTAACCAAAACATAGTAGATCTATCGATGATTCGTCAGAATTTAGGTCTGGTTTTAGTTTATAAATAAACAAAGACTCCATAATTTTAAGCTTAAGGTCAGAGCTTCCGGCAGCAAGTACCGCGAAATTAGACTGTGAAATTGGGTGGTTATTGTTGTGCGAGTGATTACGTATGAGAGAATTAGGTGGTTTGCCAAGGGGTAAATTTGTAAGGACCGATTTACCGAGATGTTCGTAAATACGGGATTTTAAATGTCTTTTAGTTTTACCTATATATGACCCCATACAGTGGTCACACTTGTATTGATAAACTATGGATGACTTAAGAAGTGTAGGAATAACATCCTTGTATTTAAATAAATGGTAAATCGATTTAGACGGGGTGAATATAATTTTTATACATAGTTGTGGGTAGAATTCCTTGAGCAATTTTAAAAGTTTGTTTCTAATGTTAAAACTTGAGGCTCCCATATAGGGCAAGGTGAAATACAGGATGTCTTTGGGGACTGTAATTAAGTCTCTAGTTGTAGAGCTTATTAGTCTATTTAAGGTTCTGCCTATTGTCGTCTCCACCAGTCTAGAAGGGAAATTATTCTTGGCAAGGAGTTTTCGGATGAAATCTAGTATTTACGAACATCTCGGTAAATCGGTCCGTACAAATTTACCCCTTAGCAAACCACCTAATACTGTCATACGTAATCACTCGCACAACAATAACCACCCAATTTCACAGTCTAATTTCGCCGTACTTGCTGCCGGACGGAAGCTCTGACCTTAAGCTTAAAATTATATAGTCTTTGTTTATTTATAAACTAAAACTAGACCTAAATTCTGAAGAATGATCGATAGATCTGCTATGTTTTGGTTAAGGTACTAGTTTATTTTATTTTATTTACCTTTCAGTTTTAATGCTTTTACTTTTTATAATTATAACTTTTTAACTTCACATTTATTTAACTTTTAGTTTTAATGTTTTCTTAGCTACTTTTTATAATTTTTTAAGTTTATTTTAAATTGTTATTAAGCAATTTGTATTTTGTATGATTTGGCATTTTATTGTTTTACCCCTGAAGATGGAATTAGTGCATTCCGAAACGTTGGTACTATTAAACCTTGAAGGATGTTTGTTTTTCTCTGGTGTTTCTGTTTATTATTAAACTGCGTTTTCCGCGCCACCAATCAATAGCCGATATATATATATATATATATATATATACTGTATATATTATATATATATATTGAAGCATACATACATCGTTTATATATTCCCATCATCCCAGGTATTCCTTACTATCGCTTTTATATATATATATACACACACACACCAAGGAAAGCACTTGTTTCATTTGTTTATTGGATAATAAAACACAACTACATCATTCTGTTTATTTAGATGAATTACTGATAATAATTTAACAACATGAAATATATAAAAAATAAATATACACTCAAAAGTAGTTCAGAAGAAATCTATACAGCAAAAATACACACTTTAAACGAAAGATATATAAATATATATACATTCTTAAATAATAATATTAGTACAGGAGAAATCTATATACATATTTAATATATGTATGAGGAAATACACATTTATATATAAGCATAAAAATAATAATAGTACAAGAGAAATCTACATACACATTTAATATATGTATGAACAAATACACACTTATACAGGGTGTACATAAAGTGAGGTCTATTTTTGTGAAATAATTATTTTTTTCTATTTTTATTTTCAGAAGCCCTTAGAATGAATACAGAAGAGCGTATGGCAATAGTAATTTGGCGAATCGAGGGAAGAAATGCAATGACATCAGAGAGAAGTTTAGAAGGAGATTTCATAAGTCGGGGCCAATAGACAAGACAACACGAAAATTGGTGAACAAATTTAAACGAACGGGATCTGTAAATGATGAAGCAAGATCAGGAGGACCGTGTATGTCAGATCTTACCGTGAATGCAGTACGCAGAATTATCACTGAGGAGCCACGTACGTCCGTTCGTGCTGCATCACACAGACTCGGCCTCCCGACGTCATCTGTGCACAAAATTCTGAAAGTTAATTTGCAGAAGAAAAGCTATCATTTGCAGGTTTTACATGATTTACATGAGGAAGATTTCCCTCGACGAAGTGCTTTGTGTGCTGATCTCGTAGAACAAATCTGGAGTGATAATTTAATGGACAACATTCTCTTTAGTGATGAAGCCACTTTCCATACGTGTGGAAAAGTAAATCGCCATAACTGTCGAATTTGGGCAGATGAAAGACCGAATGATTTCGTCCAAAATTGGGAAAGAGACACACCTAAAGTTAATGTCTGGATGGGTTTAACAAAATCTAAGGTTTATGGTCCTTTTTTCTTTGCTGAAGCTACAGTTACGGGGCTTATTTATGGACATGTTGCAGTAATTCCTTGAACCTCAGCTGATTGGGGATAGGATTGTTAGTACCGTCGTCTATCAACATGATGGTGCTCCTTGTCACTATGCCAAAATTGTTCAGGATTATCTAAATGGACGTTTTCCAAATCGCTGGATCGGACGCGGAAGCAACAGACCTTGGCCAGCGAGATCACCAGATTTAACCCCTTTAGATTTCTTTGCATGGGGCTTTATCAAATCGCACGTCTATCAGACGAAGATTACGAGTCTTGAAAACTTACGTACACGTATACGAACTGCTGCAGATAACATAACCCCGCTTTATGTTCTACTGCGCTTAATTAAAATACTAAACTCGCATGTATCGAGTCTACAGTTACATCATCGTTGCTTTGTACTATACAATAAATACGACTTAACTTTATTTCACCACTCAAAGTTTGCGGGTGCCTATACTCGATGTAAAGGGCCTTCATTTCGTTCAATACTATTTTTGTGCCCACTTTACAATCGGTTGGCAAGTTATCACTCTTTAAACACGGACAGAATAAAATCAAAAGCACGCACAAAGAGGGCGTCGTTAGCCAACAAGTCATTATTAAATTCAAGTTTATAAATATTTATTTCCTAACGGAACTGTTCAACCGTGAACTCTTCTTCACAACGCATATCGGCAGTTCAAATAATCTAAGTCGTGGCAACAGTTGCTCGTTATATAAAGAAATAGCTGTTCAGGGTAAACAGTGTAGGTGAGCTCAGCTCTGTACCGCTCAAGTCCTTTGTACCAAAGTTCAGGATATTTCGAAGAGTCTATACCTTTTAAATACGCATCCGGTTCCAAACCATTCTCGCCTTGTTCAGTCCTACACTCGGTAAACCCGTCGAGCAGAGCAGTGTATGCGTATTCAAGAACCGTATCAAAATAAAGCGTCTCGGTAACACGTGCGTTTAATATAGGTTTAACCTTGCGGATACCGACGATTTCAAACATTCTGTCGAGGATGAAACGGTTTCGCGTGGGGACAAGGACGTTATTATCAGATGCATTCTTCCACATCAGCCGTATATCAATGCAAGGAAGGTCGCGATTCATACATAACGTACAAATAATGGCATATGAGTGTGCCTCACTAATCTATTCTCTTCTTGTACCTATACCTGCAGGTTTTTTATAACGATCCTCACTCCACTTCTCAACTATCACGAAGATTCCATTCATCTCCTCAACACTTAAATAAATAACATTCCGTTTACCAGAGTTTGTTTGTCATCAAGTCGCTTCAAGTGCATAGTTAATTAATGGCGCCGGTTTTACGTCTGAACAGACGCAATGTCACGCACACCTCGTATACGGCATTGAGAATGGTTCTCAACGGAACCGCCATCGTTTTCTATTGTGAGGAGTGCACGTCCAGTCGGTTCAAGCTCTGAGGTGACTATGAGTAGACGGTGTGTGGTTTGGCTCGGTGGGTGGTGTGGGGGAATGAGTCACACGGGCGCGTCATACCAAGCGTTAGTGATTTGTGCACGGGGTTGTTCCAGCATGAAAGAGTCATGTGAATACTTGTATCCCATTATGCCGGGCAATCAGAAAGCGCACCAGACATCTTTGTTCAGAGGTATTCAACATTGTATTTTCTCGAACTACGCACATTTTATTAACACCGCTGCGCTCTATTTGAGAGAAACATGTGTCCATATTTGTCATTTTTGCTTAGCAAGCGATACTCATCCCAAAACTATTAAAACTCACACAGGCCTTTTGCCACAACCTCACTGCGAACCTCATCGTAATATATATGAACATAATGATAAAAATATTTTAGACTGTCCATGATAACAAGATTTACATTCTGAGACGCAGGGTATGCGTACTCGGTGTGATGTAGCATGATATAATACCGCTTGTCACACCATTCATCAACAAGACTCACTACCCAAACCCGTTGCTTCTCTTCTGCACGTGATGCTTCTTTCACTTCGCTGTGTACGTGCGCTTTTACACAGCTCACTCCTATGACGTAGTCCATTACATCGTTTGAGCCACGAAACCCCGCAATGCTCTCCCCAGAATAACCGTAGAGTATTTGAACCTCCTGCTCCTCACGCTTCGCACGGCTGAATATGGCATTAAAAGCCTCAAAGGATGGAGGAATAGGGATTCTTTGAGTGTTCTCACATCTGTAGACTTTATCGAATACCACTTTATGAATGTCGAACACGCAATATCAAAGGCAGCCATTACTTTTTCCGTCTACGCGAGTACTCTTCAAAATACATGTCTGAGATCCAGGTCTTGTTGAGGTCAATTGAGCACGCAGGGCAGAGATACGTTCAGCTAGTGGCCGGAGTCACGTGATCCCTTTGATCGGGCATACAGTGGGCGGTGCTTAGCCTTTTCCTGCACACACGCACACACACTCACACGATGGAGAAATGAAAAGCTAATTGAAACAAGATTTATTTTAAATAAATAAACATATCATCAACAAATAATTTGTCTCTAATTCATGGAATATATTCAATTACGCGTAATAAATAAACATATCGGTAACAAGTAAATAAACACACACACACACATATATATATACAGGGTGTTTGAAAACTTTCTGTACAAATTGTAATGGGGGATAGGCAACACCAAGACAAACCCTTTTCGTCTATAAGTGTATGTCCGCTGACGTCACCATTCGGCGCGAGAGGGCGCCTCTGCAATTGGCTAAAAGGTTATATTGGTGGAGCTGGTACATAAATGAATGAAAACAAGTGTACACGGCATGTTTATTTAAAGAAGGTGCTGAAAGTTGCGACCGGTAGCATCAATGCATGCCCGACAGCGTCGAAGCATTGACCGACGTACACGTCAAAAGATTCCCGGCATTTCGGGAACAGTTCCAGCGGCGACAGCGATTCTTGCTACGAGGTCTTCTTCTGAGTAAATGGGAGTCTCGTACACGAGGTTCTTCATGTGTCCCCACAGGAAGAAATCGAGGCATGTTAAATCGGGCGATCTCGGTGGCCAGACTATGGGCCCACCCCGGCCTATCCATCGGTCCCCAAAAGTGGCGTTCAGATAATCCCGCACATCGTTGCTGGAGTGTGCTGGGGCCCCGTCGTGTTGAAACCACATTCGTCTACGAATAGCCACGGGAACATCTTCCAGCAGTTCCGGCAACGTTTCTTCAAGAAATATCCGATAAACCCGCCCGTCGAGTCGGGCAGGCAGCAGGTACGGCCCAATCAACTTGCCATGGACGATACCCGCCCAAACATTGACGGCGAACCGTTCTTGATGAGCATGCACCCGTGTAGCATGTGGATTTGCGTGCGTCCACACGTGACAATTGTGCATGTTAAACACACCCTCACGTATGAAACAGGCCTCATCTGAGAACAGCACATAAGCCGGAAAATTAGGCTGCACCGCTGTCTGCTGCAGAAACCAGCGTGCGAATTCCACACGAAGAGGGTAATCCCGAGGTTGTAATGCCTGGACTCTCTGACGATGAAACGGATGTAACTTCTGCTCGTGCAACACTCTCCAGACCAGGTCGTGGTTGGTTCACACCGAGGATACGTGCAACACCTCGCGTGCTTGCGCTTGGATTGTCCTCAAATCGCCGTAGGATTTCTTTTTCCATGTCAGGAGTGCGCACTTTTCTCTCCCGACCAGTGTCATGCATGTTTGCATGGAATGTTCCAGTTTCTCGCAGTCGCCGATGCAAATGCGCAAACGTTTGGTGGTTTGGCACACGTCTGTTTGGGAAGCGCTGTCGGTACAACCTCACAGCAGCTCTTCCGTTTCCATTGGCAGCCCCATACACCATATGCATGTCAGCCATCTCAGCAGTCGTGAAGCGCTCCATGTTACGCGTACTACGTCCGATTTAAGAATGCCCGCGGCAAGCGCGAGTCTAGCCCACTTCACCTTTTAGCCAATTGCAGCGGCGCCCTCTCGCGCCGAATGGTGACGTCAGCGGACATACACTTATAGACGAAAAGGGTTTGTCTTGGTGTTGCCTATCCCCCATTACAATTTGTACAGAAAGTTTTCAAACACCCTGTATATATATATATATATATATATATATATATACAGAATTGGCTACAGATACATCACGTGTTACAAACTTTGGGGACTACTGCATTCTCTTGGGAGGAGGGTTTTGTACGCAGACACCTTTTATCATTCGAAAAACTCTCATATTTAAAAAAATTTCAATAGTTGACGAGACAAACCTTCCATTCTTAAAGTCTTCAATTACCCACATCGCAAATAAACACTTTTATAATTTTAAACCTCACAAAGTTTTTCCCCCCTCATCAATAGAAAAGACCTCTCCTACCTTAAAGAACTATGTAAAGACGACTTCATCATTATCTCACGCCCTGACAAAGGTAAAGGCACCGGCCTTCTTAATAAATCGGATTACATTAATAAGGTTAACAACGTTCTTAACGATTCCACCAAATTCAAAAAAATTAATGACAATCCCTTAACAATTTCCCTAAAACTTGAAGACAAAATCAACCATTTCCTCAGAAAACTATATGATCAGAATAAAATTTCGGAAAGCATTTACAACCAAGTATGTTCTTCCGGTTCATCCCCAGGTACTCTTTACGGCCTCCCCAAAATACACAAACCCAACTTACCCATCAGACCCATCCTTTCGGCCTACACCACCCACAATTACAAAATAGCAAAATTCCTAATTCCCACCTTAAATCCCCTAACCCAAAACGAATGTTCCGTCACTAATTCCTATGAATTCTTTAAAGAAATACTGACCATAAATGATTCAAAGAACCTACATATGCAAAGTTTCGACATAGTATCCCTTTACACCAACGTTCCAATTAAAGAAGCCATCGACATCTGTATTAACGACCTACATGCCAACAATCTGAACACAGTCCTTAATTTAACAAAACAAGAATTCAGCAAACTGCCTACGCTTGCCGCTTCAGACATTTCTTTTTTAATCAACAACTTTATCAACAAACTGACTCACTAGCTATGGGATCCCCTTCAAGTGCCACTTTAGCCAACATTTTTCTCAGTCACCATGAAAATAACTGGCTACTCCATTGCCCCACCCACTACAAACCACACCTATATAAAAGATATGTTGACGACACCTTTCTCCTTTTTCACGATGCCAACCACGCCTTCCTTTTTCTTAACTATCTTAATTCCCAACACAAAAACATTAAGTTCACCAAAGAAGATGAATCCAATAACACCCTACCCTTCCAAGATATAACAATAACAAAACAAGACAACAAATTCAGCACCTCCATATATCGAAAACCCACATACACAGGCCTAGGTACTAATTACCTAAGCCACACCCCTTCGCCATATAAAATAAACTGCATCAAAATTTTAATCCACCGCGCCTATTATCTTTGCTCTTCATACTTATCCCTCCAAAACGAAATAGAATTCATTCATAATTTCGGCATTAACAACTTCCCAAAACATCTTTTCCAATTTTTAACCAGAAATTTTCTTAATAATATTTATCAACCCCCATTAAAGCTCCCACCGTTGAAAAAGACGTAAAATACTTTTCATTTCCTTATTACGACCATATCAGCCACAAAATACTTTCAGAACTCCGCCTCCTACTCACCCCTCTTTACCCCAAAATAAATTTTCAATTCGTTTTCACTGACAATAATAGCATCAAATCCTACCTCAACCACAAAGAAAAAACACCTTTGTCCCTTGCTTCGTCCACCATCTACGTTTTCTACTGTGTTCGCTCCAAAGCGAACTATATTGGCAGCACCATTCGCCAATATCAAACCAGAGTGGATGAGCATTGCTGTATTTCTACCAGAACATCGCAACCCTTAAATAAACCCTCTAAATCAGCAATAAGAGATCACCCCCACCTTCACAACCACCCACCACTTCCCTCCAATTTCAAAATTATCAACACAACCGACTATCCAACCGACCTCTGCATTCTGGAGTCCCTACATACCCTCAGTATTAAACCAACTCTCAACGACTATAGTTCTGCCTTTAATTTAAGCATAACCAAATAAACTGTCATATCCTACCACTGAGAAGAAATTCACCATCGCTCCGTCTGGCTCCAACTCTTCTATTATGGACCCCTTCCAACAACCAACCATTCACAACCCTCTGCTCAATTAGTTCCCTTACCCCGACAATAACAACTGATAATTTTGGCAATTTTGTTCGCTCTTTACTTTATATTTGACGATTGATCACTTTTCTCCTCGATTACATATATTTTTTTAAATTTTAATTACTTAAATATAAACTATTAATATCACACGTTTATTTAAATATATTGTGTAAGTTTTCGTTCATTATATTTATTAATTTTTTTGATATGCTTTTATAATTTTAGCACTGATGATGGAAAATGAAAATTTCCGAAACGTTTGTAAATAAACATGTGCCATCTCTTCGTCCTCTTGTTCCTCGTTTAGAGTTATAGTCACAGACTTTTAAAATGGATGCGAATACACCACAGAGAGTAATGAATAGTGACCGAATCACACGCTCCAAATTTATTGATGTGTTTGCGAAGAACGAAACGCTGAAGCTTCCAGCCACGAGACAATGCGGCGCACTTATTCTAAATACGGATGTTAGCGGGGGTGAAGGGCTTCACTCGATTGCCGTCTATTTTAAAAATAGGGAATTAATGTACTAGTTAAACTTACTGGGGTTCATCCCTGGAATGACGCTATTATTGTAAAATTTCTCGAGCAATTGCACATACCTCAAATTATCTGGAGCCCTTATCATTTGCAAGTGCCGTATAGCAATACTTGCGGATGTACTGCCTTTCATTTGCGGTATGTACTGCCATTCATATGGCCCGTGTGAACGAATTTAAATTTTTTTTAAATTATTCGATTTGTGCGACACCGAACGAAATGATGAAATGGTATGCAGCCAGATAAAAAATCAGTTCCCGTTTGTATGCACTCGGTATACTATGTGAAGTTTTACGCGTGTGTGTATATATATATATATATATATATATATATAATGCAACGAGTAATTGCAAAAATATTGTGTAAAATATAAAATGTCTCCAATAATGTTAGTTTGTCTGGCGTTTAAGGACGAGTCTTATGCTCTGTAGTTTATTTAAAATGTTATGGATGCTAATTCTGTAGCTAATTTAAGTTGGATATAAATATATAATGTATAAAAAATTGCTGCCAATATCACTCCTATATGTGTGAGAAACATTGAAGGATATATTACGTAAAATTGTGTTGTATACAGTAAACGCTATTATGTACTATATAATAAAGCGCTCCTCATGGTTCTATCATTTAATAAATTGCTGAAAATAAATTGCTTCTTCTTATGCCGAAACACACACAAGAAATAAAAAAACTCACATCACTTCGTCGATGATACGACAATCGCTGGCTTGAGTATGTAGTAAAACTTCTACCTCCCTATTCAGGTCACTGTCCACGACTTGAGCTTCTTCAAAACTATTACGAAAAGTTTCTATAACACGTTCGAGTTCCTCATCGGTCCTTTAAGGAGAAAAGACACGGTTGTAGGCAGAAATTTTAAAATTATTTTTGGCCTGTTCATACACTTTTCTGAAGAAAGTCTGCAAGCCTATGGATTATGATATAAATAATACATAAAATTAGAAATTTGAGCCCCCTTTAAGAGAAAATGACGAATAGAGAACCCGGGCAAATAATAAACAGTAAGCAATTAGCCTAATCAGGCCATTCACATATACTCTGATGCATTCTTCATGGTGCAGAAGGATGATTAGCTGGGCATGTTACGCACCACCTGCCGACACCGGGTCTCGAGCCTGGTCGAATAGCTTTGCATTTCAAAATGAGTTTATTATGGATTTTATAAAATAATTAAAACACTTGCAAAGGATTGTTCATTAATATAATGAGGATCATCAGCAGACCATGAGCAGAATGACTCACGATGTGTATATATATATATATATATATATATATATATAGACAGAAAGCGGTAACCAGATTAAATCACATTTCCTAATTTTAGTAAAGATTAGACTTTAACTTATAATGTGACTACTTTAAAATGTCTAATTTATGCTCCAAACGTAAAGGTGGAAATTTTGAATGTCCTTTTAACCCTTTGAGTCTCGTTGGCCTCTTCTATGCCATTGCAGCAGTCCGGAAACACTGGGAAAATTAACTGTTTTTTCCCAAGTTTTTAAACCACTTCCTGACCTGTCTATGGATTTTAAATTAGTTACCCACAAATTTCATGTTTTCTTTTACAATTTTCTGTTAAAATTAGCTATAACTTACTTATATTTATCAAGAAACCGGATATAGTCTTAGCTACAATACAAACATGAAATTGGTGGACAAATGTGACATGCAGATAAACGCAATCGATAGTCTTCGACGCACAATAAAATGGTATAAGAAGTTATTTTTTCACCTCATAGATATTTCTGTCTTGAATGCACACCATCTATACGTCTTCAAGACAGCCAAGAAGATGACTGTGCGTGAATTTAGTCTCTCTATTATTCATGCTATACTGAAAAAGCATGGCAATCCTACAAACCTTACTCCCCGTAGACTCATTGCAAACCCACCAGATAGGGTAAAGGCTGCAAATTATAAATCTCGACACCATTTGACTGTCATTGAAAAGAAGGATCCAGGGCAAAGATCCGTGCAAAGACGCTTCATGTCTGCTATAATTCGCAAAGGCGCCCTAAAAAAACGACCAAAGTAACTACTTGGTGCAAGGAATGCCGTGTTGAATTGCTTTGCTGAATACCACACTGAAATTTATTTTTTGGAAAAGGAACTCTATTAGTTATTTTTTTGTACTGAAAAGGAACACTTTTAGTTTATATATGAAAAGGAGTAGTATTTTAGAAAAATTAAATCTTTTCTTCAAAAACAAATTGATTTTTTTGGAGAGTACAAAACTTTGTATTGTGCATGCTTCAGAACTAAAATGTACATTTATATTTATTTTTCATATCATTATCATTTCTTCGGCAAACTTTGGAAACAAGCTTATCTAAAGATAAATAACAATAAATAATAATAAAAAATAAAAAATTACTTTTATTTTAAGAAAATCTACTATGGCCTTCCAAGATGCCATTGGGACTCGCTCGTACTCGGCCTGCATGGCCGTAAAAGAGGCCAACGGGACTCAAAGGGTAAGAGAAAAACGACGAATAACTTTGCACTTCTAAATGAGTTTTTCTTATGGGGAAAGTTAATGAATGCACGGTTAGGCTAATGGGATGCACACCAAATAAATAGCTGCCATATATATTTATAAATATATATTATATATATGAAAAAGAAAAACTATGGTATTTGTCATTTACCATTACTTATTCGGACTATAGTGGATTTAATTATCCCAGAAGAGTTTCTTGTTCCATGCACGGTCTGTGTGTATCATATATATATATAATATATATATATATATATATATATATTTATTATATATATAAATATATATATATATATATATATATATATATATACTCATAAATAATAACTTTAGTAATTCTTAAAACAGATACTTTAGAACGATATTACATTAAATTACAGGGACCGGAACTAGTATTATACTCACATTTCAAGAGTATCATCAGCCGTTGCATCACAAATGTTCGCAGTGGCTTGTGATGAAAGCAGATTTCCCCGGTCGGCAGCGGAAAAAAGATAGAGGGTCGCGCCAGCACTGAAGGAAGGCAGGAAAAAAATCACTCTCTCGTATATATATATATATATATATATGTGTGTATATACATATATATATATATATAATATATATTATATAATATATATATATATACATATATTTTTTTTCCAACTTCAAATACCTGTGGTGAAGAATAGAGTTCTGTTTGACTGGCAGTGTCCATGATGGCTAGTAATGCGTGATATTCACTGGCAAAAATAACAACTGGTATGGCCCGATTTGCTCGTGGGGATCTTTATATGCGGCACGCCGTCTCAATTGTAGCCTGAGATCAGAAGACCAATCACCGAATTGAAGGTTTCCTAAATGGAGGACAATGTCTCTGAGGCGTGAATATATCATATGTATGCGGGTTTTGAACCAAGCAAAATGTCGGAGGCACGATCTAACGCTTCATTTGTTATTTCAAGAATTTCTTATTGGCCGATTCTGAGGGCATGTTCTTATCAGAATTGGCTTTAGCAACCTTCAGACTTTTTAACTGTTTTCAGAGAAGTCAGTATTATGTAAATAATAAATGAATAGATGATTTTTTACTTATTTTGTAATTAAAAACTTATTTAATTGCTTGAATTTCAACATAAAATTTGAACATTATTTAGCATGTATTTAAATTTTTTTTAAAAGTAAATGCAATGTTTTTAAAATCTTCATTGGATAAATTAACAGATTTACATAAATTGAAGAGAGAATTGCTTCTAGTATACGGGTAGATGGAGAGAGAGAGAGAGAGAAGTTTGAGTGTATTATTATTATATGTTAGTATGATTATTATTATTATTATAATTATTATTTTAAATAACGGTGGAGAATACTACTTAGAAAATAAAATTTGGAGTTTCAGAGCACTTTGTCACGGTCTATAACCTGTATGAAGGATTAGCGGTTGGGTACCTCAGATTAGCTCCAAAACACCTGTGAAGGTAAATTCTGGGCTCTTAGACAAGCATCATTTTGAGAGGGCTAAAATAACTTTTCCTTGTCTGTTAAAACCTTTTTTCCCGTGATAATATCCAGCACAATCCTCAAAATTTTTTTCTGACGAGATGAGCCACCTGTTCAGAATTAGGGAACCGAAAATTCCATGCCAGGTGTTCACCCGGGCTTCTGTCTAAAAATTTTTCGATTTAGCCTAATGACGCGTCTCTGCACCTGGATGCTCCCAGTCGCACGGTGGTTAATGAAGCAAAACTCGCCTGCATAGGGTGGGAGGACACGTAAAGTCAAAGTGAATTTACATGTTATTAATTGGAGAAGAACTATATATATATATATATATATATATATATATATATATATATATATATAGATAGATAGATAGATACGGTGTATATATATATGTATATATATGTATATTATATATATATATATATATATATATATATATATATATATATATATATATATATATATATATATATATATATATATCAGTGCCATGTGGTTAGTTTTAATTCGATCGTTTGAGAATGTATAAATTTATTGCATGGTACAAAGCAACGACGATGTAACATGCACACATATAACACACAAACACCTCACACAGAAGCCATAAAACAGCAGATACAACAGCTCAACACAGAAGTAAGCAATAAACTTAAAGGAAAAAACAGAAACATTTAGGTAATTCATAACACTAAACCACTCCACAGATACATCTTGGCTATACAAGACTATAAACAGAATTACCCACTCTAACAGTGGCATTCACACCTCACAAGCGGCTATCTGTCGCAGCCAAACTAATATCCCAACATATACACAACAAGCTAACATTCTAGTTAATCACTACGCAAAGATAAGTCACTTAAACAGAGACAACAACCAGAAAAACGCAGACAGAAAAACAGCCAGGCACAAGAAAACCTACAGACTTGACACGACCATTACACACCCTTCAATACAGACCAGACTACCAAGATCATCAAAAACATTAAGAATTCGAAGGCTACTGGACCAGACAACATATCTAAAATACACCTTAAACACTTGGGCCTACAGGGAATACTAGCTCTCACAAATATCAGCACATATTCATACCAACACTATTATTCCTGATATATGGAAACAAGGTAAAATTATTACACTACTCAAACCAAACAAAAATCCAACAGAACCATCTTCCTATAGACCAATTACTTTACTATGCACACCTTCCAAAGTAACAGAAAGACTAATCTTACAAATTACCAACCCACACATACCACTATCGCCTACTCAACATGGATTCAGACCTCACCACTCAACCACGACATTATTCATTAACCTCACGAAGCACATCATGGTCCAGACGACCAGCTCAACGTACACAATTAGTAACAATAGACATTAGTAAAGCATTTGATGTTATCCCACGTTCCCCTCTCATGCAAACACAAACATGCAAACACAAACATGCAAAATAACACCAAAAGGTGGCTGAGCAACTACCTTTCAGGAAGATACTCACATGTCACATTTAATGGCAAGTCATCCAAAAACAAACTTTTTCCGAACGAGGTTCCTCAAGGCTCTGTTCTCTCACCAATGCTGTTCAACTTATACATGCATGACATTCCAACACCCATAGATAAGAAGCTTACCTTATCATCATAGGTAGATGACATCACTCTAACATCCACCCACAACAACATCGAGAACACTACAAATAACCTACAAACATATATAAACAGTATATAAGACTGGCTCACACACAATAGACTCAAAGTAGCGCCCACAAAATCAACCATCACCTTGCTAACAAACAATAGAAAAGAACATCAGATAACTCCACAACTTCCACTAAGCAACACCAACATTCCACACATTCACAGGACCAAAATACTTGGGGGTCACATACAACACATCATTATGTTTTGCAAACCACATTCAGGACATTAAAAACAAATGTACGTCAAGACTTAACACGCTTAGGGTACTAACTGGCACAAACTTTGAAGACCACCAGGAAAAAACATCACTCATATACAGACAATATATTCGTTCAGTTATGGACTATGCTAGCCTATGCTGGGCACCCATTATCCCAAACACACACATAAACACCTTACAGACAATACAAAACAACGCACTTCGTATCATTACAGGATGTACTCAAACAACACCAATAGATCACCTGCACACAGGAACAAAACTACTGAAAGTTAGGAACATTTGGACATGAGGGGAACACAATTCATGGCAGCATCGATAACTAACACACAACACCCTTGCCACTACATGTACAATCATGCACCAACACCTCGCACCATTAAGGTAGCACCAGAAAGACAGTATAACCAAATACTCCATTCCATACCACTCCCCACAGTACACAAAACACACACACACACCTAACCCACAAAGCACTGACACGACTCTGTCCGAATGCGTCCTAGGGGCGAAGCCGCCTCCCATTGACAGGACAGAGATCAGCCTGAGCAGATCGGATAGAGTTAACTTAGCACGGTTCCGATGTGGACATCAACCCAACTTACAGTTATAAACACACACAGACTAGACAACTCCACAGACGACACCTATCACCTGTTCCAGGACACACCACAAACAATTGAACACATTATGACAGACTGTACCGTTCTAGCACAACACAGAACACAACACAACATCGCTAGTGCACTGAACCTCTGCTCCACTCCGGAGAGGGCGATCGATTACCTGCGTGCCGCCGTCTTGCTCGATCAGGATGGGCTGATCGGCTAACCAACAACAACAACGATGATGTAATATTTTAATTACGCGCAGTAGAACATAAAACGCTTGTGTTTTGATATATATATATATATATATATATATATTACCCATGTAATGGAATTCTTCTGTCCTATTATTTTAAAGTTTATATATTACAGATGAATTAACTAAGAACGATGGAGTTTTTAGACCCGCCTTGGCTCCAGAAAGACGCATCGAACACCTGTATATGGGAAACGTTTCGAAAAGAAATCTCACACTAATGTTCTGAATCAATGATTTACCTTTTCCCCAAGCCATATATATATATATATATATATATATATATATATATATATATATATATATATTATATATAACTTCTGTACATGGATGAATTAGGACGTTTAATATAACTTCTTCCATCGTAGAAAATAAACATCAGCTTGAAAGTATGTAAGAACTAGTTTAAACCAATCAGTATCCGAGTATTGCTCAGCACTCAACCGTTCGATTAGCAAGGCTAAACGACGTTGAGCCTATTCAGTAGTTGGATGGGTGGCCTTTATCTGATGCGTTTAACAACCCCCAAACAATGTTATTATCTATCTCTCCACCTACCTATATAATAATAATAGAAAACTAATAATAACTGAGCCCAACAAGATGCAAGTTGGCGTCATCATTCAATAATACAGTGTTTCTGTGACAACTATGAATATTTTCGCCTTTTATCCCCATTATATTTAAAGATTAGTTGGCAGATTTTGATGATCAGAGAAGAGAATGCGAAGAGAATAAACAGCCTTTCATAAGGCTGGGTTGTTTTCGTATGTGGAAATCTTGTACTATTATTATTTTTGATGCTTATATATAAGTGTGTATTTGCTGATACATACTGTATATTAAACATGTACAGGGTGTCCCATAAGTCCGGCATCATAGGAGAAATTCATATTTTTCTATTTCTACAAACCATAATTCATATTTTTCTTATGTTTGAGATGCCAATTTCCCGTCCACCATTTTGTTCAGTGACGAGGCTGTTTTTTATAAGAATGGTGAGGTAAATCGACAGAACACCCGCTACTGGTCTCAAAACAACCCTCACTGGTATACATCTTCAAAGGAACAAGGTTCATCTCGGGTGATGGTATGGTTTGGCATTTGGAAGGATCGCATCATAGGCCACCTCTTTTTCGATGAACATTTAACTGGAGGCACCTACCTACGTATGCTCAAGGAAGAAGCATTTCCCAGTGTCTTGAACGAAGAAGGAAATTTCCCAACATGGTTCCAGCAAGACGGCGCTCCTGCACATTACAGCACCCAAGTAAGGGAATAACTGTACCAACAGTTCCCTGGTCATTGGATAGGACGTCGAGGGCCTGTGGAATGGACAGCTTGAAGCCCGGATCTCACGCCACTAGATTTTTATCTCTGGGGCCACTTGAAAGGCTGGGTATGCCTTCTATGCCAACTGGCTGCTTAAGCCAAGTGGATGATTTACACCTTCTAAGCCAAGTGCTGAGGTCAAGAGCTTTATTAAGCGAAAAGATGTTCTCTCTCTCTCTCTCTCTCTCTCTCTCTCTCTCCTCTCTATAAGGTTAGGTTTGGGTGGCAGATTGGGGTAAACCACCACTCCCCCTTGTTTGCATCTTCCTTTTTTTTTTGTGACACTGGCCCCCTGGGGGGGAGGGGGGATTGGTATGTTGCAACAAGAGGCGTGAGTGTGACACTGGCACTCAATTGATCAACATTGCATGCAATTGCACTCTACCATTTTTATCACATACTAGTAGCGACGCGAACCACTACAACACCGAGGCGCATACGAGTATAAAGTAATTTTTACCTGAATAATATATTTTAAATCATTGTACAATAAATGTACATAAATAATACATGTAAAATAATATATAACAACAAGTATAAATACGAGTAGTAAAAACTTGTAACGAAACAAATTTCGAAAACATTACTATAAAAATAATGTAATCATCCAGAGGAGCGCGAGAAAGAAGACTCCATATGAGGCGCTCCGTGCCACAGTGACGAGCCCGGTATGGTCTCAAAAATCCATTTTTACGGTACCAGGAAGGCATATCTATTGTCTATCATAGAGTTGCCAGACGTCCTGTATTTTACGGGATAGTCCCGAGTAGTGTGGGCGCAAAATGAACGAGTGCAAGAATGTTGCAATGATATATTGATCAATGTTGCAAATGGGTTGTGCAACAAGGGTGGGGGTTATGCAATGGAGGGGGTATGCAATGAAGGGGTAGGTGTTCTGCAATGAAGGGGAGGGGGTTATGCAAAGGGGGAGGGGGAATGTTGCAAGAGCAACAAGGGTTATGCAACTTGGAGGCGGAGTTATCCCCAAGAGAAAGAGAGAAGGAGAGAGAGGAAGAGAGGTGTTCGCCGGGCAGGAGCCAAGTGCATATTAAGACTTCATCTGAGCGCCCGCTGTCTTATAAGGTGTAAATCCGCCAGTTGGCTTAGAAGGCGTAAATGGCTTGTACAGGTTGAGTTGCCACATTGTGCTAATTATTTAACTAAAGCATATATTATTGACAGTTAGCTTTGAAATCCGTCAGTTGGCTTAGAAGGCGTAAATGGCTTGCTCAGGTTGAGTTGCCACATAACGCTATTTATTTAATTAATTCACATATTCTTGACGGTTGGCTTAGAAATCCGTCAGTCGGTTTAGAAGGCGTAACCAGCCATTCGGTATAATTAATTATCGTTTACAACCAAAAGAATTAAACAAAACACCACTACATCATTCTGTTTATTTAGACGAAATATTGGAATCAGAAATATATAGAAAATAAATATACATTGGAATGATAAAAAAAGTTAAAAAATAATAATAGTATAAGAAATATGAACGAGGAATATGTATATAATAAAAAATAAAAATATAACCATCAATATAACAGTACGGGAGAACAACACACACACACACCACACACACACACACACACACACACACGCGAACCACTACAACACCGAGGCGCATACGAGTATAAAGTAATTTTTACCTGAATAATATATTTTAAATCATTGTACAATAAATGTACATAAATAATACATGTAAAATAATATATAACAACAAGTATAAATACTAGTAAAAACTTGTAACGAAACAAATTTCGAAAACATTACTATAAAAATAATGTAATCATCCAGAGGAGCGCGAGAAAGAAGACTCCATATGAGGCGCTCCGTGCCACAGTGACGAGCCCGGTATGGTCCCAAAAATCCATTTTTACGGTACCAGGAAGGCATATCTATTGTCTATCATAGAGTTGCCAGACGTCCTGTATTTTACCGGACAGTCCCGAGTAGTGTGGGCGCAAAATGAACGAGTGCAAGAATGTTGCAATGATATATTGATCAATGTTGCAAATGGGTTGTGCAACAAGGGTGGGGGTTAAGCAATGGAGGGGGTTATGCAATGAAGGGTAGGTGTTCTGCAATGAAGGGGAGGGGGTTATGCAAAGGGGGAGGGGAATGTTGCAAGAGCAACTAGGGGTTATGCAACTTGGAGGCGGAGTTATCCCCCAAGAGAAAGAGAGAAGGAGAGAGAGGAAGAGAGGTGTTCGCCGGGCAGGAGCCAAGTGCATATTAAGACTTCATCTGAGCGCCGCTGTCTTATAAGGTGTAAATCCGCCAGTTGGCTTAGAAGGCGTAAATGGCTTGTACAGGTTGAGTTGCCACATTGTGCTAATTATTTAACTAAAGCATATATTATTGACAGTTAGCTTTGAAATCCGTCAGTTGGCTTAGAAGGCGTAAATGGCTTGCTCAGGTTGAGTTGCCACATACGCTATTTATTTAATTAATTCACATATTCTTGACGGTTGGCTTAGAAATCCGTCAGTCGGTTTAGAAGGCGTAACCAGCCATTCGGTATAATTAATTATCGTTTACAACCAATTAAACAAAACACCACTATCATTCTGTTTATTTAGACGAAATATTGGAATCAGAAATATATAGAAAATAAATATACATTGGAATGATAAAAAAAGTTAAAAAATAATAATAGTATAAGAAATATGAACGAGGAATATGTATATAATAAAAAATAAAAAATATAACCATCAATATAACAGTACGGGAGAAACACACACACACACACACACCACACACACCACACACACACACACACACACACGCGAACCACTACAACACCGAGGCGCATACGAGTATAAAGTAATTTTTACCTGAATAATATATTTTAAATCATTGTACAATAAATGTACATAAATAATACATGTAAAATAATATATAACAACAAGTATAAATACTAGTAAAAACTTGTAACGAAACAAATTTCGAAAACATTACTATAAAAATAATGTAATCATCCAGAGGAGCGCGAGAAAGAAGACTCCATATGAGGCGCTCCGTGCCACAGTGACGAGCCCGGTATGGTCCCAAAAATCCATTTTTACGGTACCAGGAAGGCATATCTATTGTCTATCATAGAGTTGCCAGACGTCCTGTATTTTACCGGACAGTCCCGAGTAGTGTGGGCGCAAAATGAACGAGTGCAAGAATGTTGCAATGATATATTGATCAATGTTGCAAATGGGTTGTGCAACAAGGGTGGGGGTTAAGCAATGGAGGGGGTTATGCAATGAAGGGGTAGGTGTTCTGCAATGAAGGGGAGGGGGTTATGCAAAGGGGGAGGGGGAATGTTGCAAGAGCAACAAGGGGTTATGCAACTTGGAGGCGGAGTTATCCCCCAAGAGAAAGAGAGAAGGAGAGAGAGGAAGAGAGGTGTTCGCCGGGCAGGAGCCAAGTGCATATTAAGACTTCATCTGAGCGCCCGCTGTCTTATAAGGTGTAAATCCGCCAGTTGGCTTAGAAGGCGTAAATGGCTTGTACAGGTTGAGTTGCCACATTGTGCTAATTATTTAACTAAAGCATATATTATTGACAGTTAGCTTTGAAATCCGTCAGTTGGCTTAGAAGGCGTAAATGGCTTGCTCAGGTTGAGTTGCCACATAACGCTATTTATTTAATTAATTCACATATTCTTGACGGTTGGCTTAGAAATCCGTCAGTCGGTTTAGAAGGCGTAACCAGCCATTCGGTATAATTAATTATCGTTTACAACCAAAAGAATTAAACAAAACACCACTACATCATTCTGTTTATTTAGACGTAATATTGGAATCAGAAATATATAGAAAATAAATATACATTGGAATGATAAAAAAAATTAAAAAATAATAATAGTATAAGAAATATGAACGAGGAATATGTATATAATAAAAAAATAAAAAATATAACCATCAATATAACAGTACGGGAGAAATACACACACACACACACACACACACACACACACACACGCGCGCGAACCACTACAACACCGAGGCGCATACGAGTATAAAGTAATTTTTACCTGAATAATATATTTTAAATCATTGTACAATAAATGTACATAAATAATACATGTAAAATAATATATAACAACAAGTATAAATACGAGTAGTAAAAACTTGTAACGAAACAAATTGTCTATCATAGAGTTGCCAGACGTCCTGTATTTTACGGGACAGTCCAGAGTAGTGTGGGCGCAAAATGAACGAGTGCAAGAATGTTGCAATGATATATTGATCAATGTTGCAAATGGGTTGTGCAACAAGGGTGTGGGTTATGCAATGGAGGGGGGTATGCAATGAAGGGGTAGGTGTTCTGCAATGAAGGGGAGGGGGTTATGCAAAGGGGGAGGGGGAATGTTGCAAGAGCAACTAGGGGTTATGCAACTTGGAGGCGGAGTTATCCCCCAAGAGAAAGAGAGAAGGAGAGAGAGGAAGAGAGGTGTTCGCCGGGCAGGAGCCAAGTGCATATTAAGACTTCATCTGAGCGCCCGCTGTCTTATAATGTGTAAATCCGCCAGTTGGCTTAGAAGGCGTAAATGGCTTATACAGGTTGAGTTGCCACATTGTGCTAATTATTTAACTAAATCATATATTATTGACAGTTAGCTTTGAAATCCGTCAGTTGGCTTAGAAGGCGTAAATGGCTTGCTCAGGTTGAGTTGCCACATAACGCTATTTATTTAATTAATTCACATATTCTTGACGGTTGGCTTAGAAATCCGTCAGTCGGTTTAGAAGGCGTAACCAGCCATTTGGTATAATTAATTATCGTTTACAACCAAAAGAATTAAACAAAACACCACTACATCATTCTGTTTATTTAGACGAAATATTGGAATCAGAAATATATAGAAAATAAATATACATTGGAATGATAAAAAAAATTAAAAAATAATAATAGTATAAGAAATATGAACGAGGAATATGTATATAATAAAAAAATAAAAAATATAACCATCAATATAACAGTACGGGAGAAATACACACACACACACACACACACAATTATATTAAATAATTAAATATATTGAAAATAAACACATACACTTTATCTTCTACTGCACAAAATAAAAAAAATAAAAAATAAGAAATACAAAACGTATAACCATCAATATAACAGTACAAGAGAAATATATATATATATATATATATATATATATATATATATATATATATATATATATACACAATTTTGTTAGATAATTAAATATATTGAAAATAAATACATGCACTTTATCTTCTACTGCACAAAATAAAAATAAAAAATAAGAAATACGAAACGTATAACCATCAATATAGCAGTACAGAAGAAATATATACATATACACACAATTATGTTAAATAATAAATAAATTGGAAATAAATACATTCACTTTGTTCTACTGCGCAAAACACTAAGCTCACACGTAATCGAGTCTACAATTTTATCGTTATTGCTTTGTACTATGCAGTATACGCGGTTTAATATTATTTCACCGCTGAAGTTATAGGGAAACATGTACTCTATATAAATGGCCTTCATATCGTTCAGTACTATTTTTTTGCCCACTTTACATCCGGTTGGTAAGTTATCTTTAAATACGCCTAGAATACATCAAAAGCACGCACAAAGAGGTCATCGTTAGCCACAAAGTCAAATACAAGTTTATAAACACGCATTTCCAATCGAGGGTTTATTTCTACCGACCCGAGCTATTCAATCGTGAACTCTTCTTCACACTGCATAGCGACAGTTGAAATAATCTTCTTAGTCGTTACGACAGCTGCTCATTATATAAAGAAATAGTTCTTCAAGTTGAACGGTGTAGGTGAGCTCAGCCCCTGTACCGCTCAAATGCTTTGTACCAAAGTTCATGATATTTCAAAGAGTCTAAACTTTTTAAATAAGCATCCAGCTCTAGACCATTCTCACCTTGTTCAGTCCTACACTCGGTAAACCCATCGAGCAGAGCGGTGTATGCTCATTCAAGAACCGTATCAAAATAAAGCATATCCGTAACACGTGCGTCTAATATAGGCTTCAGCTTGCGGAATCCGACGATTTCAAATATTCTGCCGAGGATGAAACGGTTTCGCGTAGGGACAAGAGCGTTATTATCAGAAACATTCTTCCACATCAGCCGTATATCAATGCCTGGCCTATCGTTATTTATACACAACGTACAAACAATGTCATATGAGGGGGTGCCACTAATCTGCTCTCTTCTTGTACCTACACGTGTAGAAGTTTTATAACGATCCTCACTCCACTTCTCAACTATCACGAAGATTCTATTCATCTCCTCGACACTTAAATAAACAACATTCCCTTTGTTTGTTTGTCTACAAGCCGTTTCCAGTACATAGTTAACGGCACCGAATTTACGCCTGAACACGCACAACGACTTCGTCACGGACACATCGTACACGGCGTTGATAATGCTGCTCAAAGGAAGTTCAATCGTATTCGAGGAGCGCACGTACAGTACAGTTGGTCAAGCTCTGAGATGATTATGAGCCACATGCAACGGATCGGCTCGACGGGAGGAGTGAATCACACCTAAGCTAATGAAACGTGTACGGCGCCTGTTCCAACATGAAGAGTTGTATCCCATTATATTGGGTAGTTGTTTTGAGAAATTTTCCGATACATGAAGTAATATCGGTTTTAATGTTTTATCACTCCCACTCCCCAGAATACGCACCAGACATTTTTGCTTAGGGGAATTTTCACGAACTAACATTTTATTCACACTCCGGCGCACTATTTGAGAGAAACATATGACCATATTTTTCCTCTTTCTTAGCATGCGATACTCATCTCTAAATTCTGTTAAATACACACGCAGACCTTTTGCCACAACATGAATACTTGTATCCCATTATATTGGATAGATGTTTTAAAAAATTTTCCGCTACATGGGCGGAGCTTAGAATTTTCTCCTCTATACACACACACACACACACACACAAAGGAGAACGTGAAATGCTAATTGAAACACGATTTATTTAAACGAAATATTCAAGTTATATATATTTACAAATACGTGTCATAAATAAGTTAACAAAAGACATATCAAAGATTATGGTATCCAAAGGGTACGGTATCATAAGTACCAGGTGTAGGTGTTACGGCACACCTTTGTACCCCTAAGTTCCTTCACGCCCCCCAGCTTCTGCGCCCGAAAATTGTGGGTACCGACAGTTAGTTGGGGCGGCCGGTCGCACTCATCATCCAAGCACACTAGATCCTTCAACGAATCAAAGTTAACGACCCGCCAATTCGCCTGGTTGAGCGTGATACCCTTAGCCTTCACGATATATTTCATATCCTCCCCCACCCTCACCCGTACCCCATAAGTTTTTGGCCCTGTTGAGACAAAAGAGTCGGCGTTTGCGGTATCTCCATACTCATCCTTGATCTCATCAGTCAACTCACCGAGGAATTCACCAATAGGAGGTATGTATTCACCCTCCCTCTCTGTGAATATCACACTATCTGTATCGGCGTACAATACCCTCTGCCCAAGAGAATGTAATAGGCCCCAAAGTTTATTGCGTGCCTAGGCCGTTGTGAAGCTGGCTACAGGTATGTTTGTAACCCATGAGGTGTCTGTGGCCAATTCGGTATTGTTGTACTTTCTTATGTAAGTATTACCTACATTCACGATCTCCATGACCTCTTTATCGGGAGCGTTGGTATAATCCCAGACTTCACTACAACTTTGTGCCAAATGAACGTTCCCTTTGCCAGTATTCTGTGCAAATTTTCCCCAAAGACTGTTTACACAGAACTTTGCACTAAAGCACTTGTCAGGGTTCTTTACAATTTGGGAACGGTCAAGCAGTATACCTTCACGGTCATGGTAACGGTAACGTTGAATATAGGCCGACTCTTCATCTTTGGTATCAACTCCTCGCGGATACCCTGATGCCTCGACCTTATCTTTCAAAAAAGCGTTCATATATGGCGTGTAAAGGTTGGGCAGTAGCGTGTAGCGTCATGAGCGATCTGGAGGCACATTTCAGGTTTTGTAAAATCAACCTTGCTGATTTCAGAAAAGAAATCAAAAATTTTCTGCAACAAGCAGAACACCTCCTTTTTCGCATGTAAAAAATACAAAATTCTTGTTAATTACAGTTGGCAACACTGACTGACATGGTACTTCTGGCAGCTTTCTAATTATTCTCAGTGAGTCTTCCCCTGGAATTTCTTAGTTCTACGCTAGCTCGCTTGAGAGAAACAAGTGTTTTTTCTGTGCCACAAAAAATTAGTCACCCCTAATAGCACCGATAGTAGGAAGTTCAAGGTCACACAGAGGGCGCTGATGTAGCATTGGTAAGTGACAAGTAGCGGTGACGTAGCACACAGGATCAGATCTGTTTCGTGAGGTGGTGAAGAACAAAGTGTGTGTTGGATATAGTCTGCAAAATGGGTCGTGAAGCAGACGTTACTCAGTGGCAAAAAGGAGCCATCGTGTTTGGCAGAGCCCACGGACACAAAATGTCTGAAGTAGCCCAATTTGTTGGTGTGTCAACGCGTACTGTCCAGCGAGTTTACAAAGAGTGGTGTAGTTCGCAATCAACTGAAAATCGACGGCGTAACTGTGGCCGGAAACAGTTCTCGACAATAGGGGCCGCCGCCATGTTTCTCGTCTAGTAACTGCAAATCATTTTCAAACCAGAGAACAATTGCTCCAAGAAACCAATGAGGTTCTCCAGCGACCAATTTCCGAACGGACATTGCGACGAGAACTGCATGCGATGGACATCTGGAGCAGGGTACCACGGAAGAGGCCGCTGTTAACAGCAAGTCACAAATTGGCACGTTATAAATGGGCTCAGAGGCACAAAAACTGGACTGCGGCAGATTGGAAACGTGTAATTTGGTCCGATGAGTCCCGTTTTTGTTTGTTCTCCAATGATGGGAGGCGACGAGTACATCGCAGGTCCAATGAAGCCTTTAATCCTGAATGCGTCGAAGGTGTTGTTCAGGCTGGAAACAGAAAGTGAAGCGCAGGAATAGACACCCACGGACTCTGGCGGAACTTCGGGACCGGCTGATGAACGAGTGGCAGCAAATCGATGTTCAGTACATGCACAACCTCGTAGAGTCTCTGCCTCGCCGGATTCGTGCTGTTATCAAGGCCAGAGGCGCCGTCACACGTTATTAGGTACATTCTGAGAGGGGTGACTAATTTTTTGTCCGGTGTGCTTATATACATTATACACATTTCTTTGTTTTGTTGTGTTTTACATTGTTTATAAGTTTGTTATATGGCTTAGGGTGTATATTATATATATATATATATATATATATATATACCTATGGATATTTATATACATAATACTTATGTGTGTGCAGTATATATATATATATATATATATAATGGTAAACTTATTGTTTACCAATAAACCAAGCCTTATATATATATATATACTCATAATCATATATATTCTTTATTTATACGTTTGTGTTTTTGTTTCAGTGTTCCTGTGTGATACTTGTTGAGTTTTGCTGGGTGCAATGAGCACGCAAAGAACACGGGGATCTGCCAGCAACATTGTCTTTGGTTCTCCACTATCAGAGCTTCCTCTGTCTGAACTTCCAACCCGTATACAAGTTGCAAGGCATTTCCTCTTCTTGAAGGAGAACAAGTACACCAGCAACAGGGAGATTCTTCCGGAGGTATGCCAAACACTCATTGACCTTTGGAATCGTGCTAACATTCCATCACAGCCAATCAAGAATGTGAAGACCAAGCTGCTCCGATTGATGGAAAAAGGCTCACAAGCATCGAAGCGATAAGGACTGGTGTCATTAATGAAGATCTTCTACGAGAGAAGCATGGACCAATCTCCCATGCAAGATGGGTTACAACTGCCAGCAGAATTTGTCGGCTATATGTAGCGATGGCGCAGCCAAGTGATGAACTGTATTCACTCACACAGTTTGTCGTGTGCCACTATGAACCCATATGGTTTAGCATCAAGTGCCATCCAAGGTGCACAGATGGCCCAAAACATTTCCTGGAGCAAGTCAAGCTGCTACGATTACTGCCACCAGCTAGCAAGACTGTCACATGGCCTGTGATCCAAAGAAATGCATATTGGGCTCACCATGAAAATGTTCTACTGGCAATGCTTGCAGATGCAGATCAAGCAAACCGGAAATTGGCCATCGATGTAATCAAGACCATTCGACGAGCTCCCGAACCTGCTCAACAGCAAGTCAGAGAATTTCGGCCACCAAAGATCAAACAAAGTGCTCAGAATTTGAAAGACTTACTTCCACCAGTGGAGGAGTGCACAATGGAACCACCACTCACGGAGCAGTTCTCTGTCGAACACCTCGATAAGATCACTGAAGAGCCCCTTGTTGTCCGGATACCATGTCAGTTTTGTCACTCCCAAGGTGTAGAACGCTGTGTTAGGATGGTAACTGAAGCGTCTGGGGCAGTGTATGGAAAGGGTTTAAGAGATGGTTACATTAGAGCAGTACTTAAATCCCGTGACTTTATGCCGTCATTCAAAACTAAACAAGATTTTAATGTATCATTTACTAAATAAAACTATCTAGTCTACTACCTACCTACCTACAGTGTATATGTTTATTCCAAAAATAAATTTTTCTATTTTTCCTGAAAAGCAGTACATTGTAAGGGGTCAAATGATAGCTCAAACCCTAGGAAAGCAAGTGTCCAAAAGTTATGGGTAACTAGCAATTTTCACGATTTTCACATGCGAAAAAGGTGTTGCACTTGTCACAAAAAAATTTTGTTTTCATTTTTGAATTTAGGGAGGTCAATTGTACAAAACATGAAATGTGCCTCTTGATCCGTTACACTTTGCCCAATGAAGCTACACGCTATTGGGCAGCTTCGGAAACCTCCAAACCTCAAGTATCTTCAATATGCGTAGCCATGGCGAACAGCTAGATCCAGCTCTGGACTTGTATATACATCTCCAATCTTACGCTGGTGGGTTGTATGGTCACAATCACCATTGTTCTCTTCTGCGCACTTCACGCACTAGGGAAACATGAGCTTGTGATCAATAACGACGGGTAAGATCGGCATCCATAAATCGCGAGGGTGGAGCACGTCTACGAAAGAAAGGCCGAAATAGTACCCGTTCAAATTTGTTGAGAACACCTCGATGGTGGGTAGGTCAGGTCCCACCAGTTTCTCAGGTGCACCTACGGGGTACGGATTGTTCTTCATCACGTAGGGGTATAAAGAACAGAAGTCGTAGTAATGGAGTTTCACACCCTCCGTAGGCGGAAAGTACAGCTTGAAATGATTTGTATGCCCTCCGAACAAGCTATCACCGCATTTGAGAGGATCCAGCACCATTGAATGTTTGATCGTGTTTATTTATTCACGGTACTGTCCATCTGTCTCCATCCGTCATCATACTCATGCTCCCACAAGACTTTGTGAGTGAACTGGGAGCCTATAAGTTGATCGCGGGTGCGGGTCCACACAACACAGTCGGCAGGAGATCAACCGTGGATATCTCTTACGATTCCACATTCAGGACCGGGGTATCCGTGCCACCAGCAACCGTTAAAGGAGTACACAGTCTTCTCACCAGTGGCACGTTTTTCACTTAGACCATCAACCCGAAAAACATGACCATTAACCTTAATGGGTACTTCACCCGTGTTGCAGGCATGCTTTATATATACCCCTGTCTGCTGCTGTAGATGTATGAGCCAGTAAATAGCCTTGTGCCCATAGCTGCGGGGTTTGTTTCTGTGAATAACGGCTAAGGTGTCTTTAGGCATGAAGTTATTCTTGAACACCGTAAAACATAATGAGGCGATGGTGGTTGCGACTTGCAACGGATCGCATTTGAAACGGCCTATGTACATCCTTCTAAAGGCCTGGAAACATACTCTAAGCACGCGCACATCATTCACGCAATAACGCTCACATTCATCAGCTATATTATAAGGATTAGATTCATTAAAACTGTTGTAGTATCGGTCAAAATCTTCACGTTCATCTGTACTCATACATTCATAGTTAAAGTAATGTTTGGGTGGAGGTAGTCCTACGTAATTTAAAGTTTCGCTAGTGAGGAATGTGTAAGGGAAATATCCTTTTGAAACTTCAGCGGCTACGCCCATCACCTTGGGTAGCTTTGCTAATTTACAAGGTGTGAATAATAAAGTGTCTTTAAACTGTACATTACCTCTTATTTGCATCTGTATTAGTTGTTGCCTCTTTTCAAGGGATCACCTGTAAATATCTCAGATGACTCGTGCTCAAGCAACTCCTTATAAAGGAACTGTGTGTCAAATTTTGCCCCGTTATGGGCGAGAATATACACAGTCATTTTTTTGAACTTGTCCGCTAACTTGACAATATAGGACACAAAGAGTTTCACAGGGCTATCGGGCATCGTTTTAAAAACGTTTGTCCGTTTACCACATTTGTGACACTCATCACACTCGATCTCCATACACTCATCACAGATAGTCTGGCTTACAAGTAAATGTGGAATAACCTCTTTGGTTTCAGCGTTCGTGTATGTTTCTATATCGTAGTACACAGTTATACAAGGGCTATTTTTAGGCTTAGCATCTTTCATATAACATACATGCTTTACTCCAACCGCCTTATATTTCTCATGGCATGTAGAACAGTGAATTTCATCACATTTATGCTTGAAATTCCCCAATTATCCATCATATGAAACATACCACATTCACAGATTCTCATTTTCCTGCACGTGCCAATTGATTTATGGAGCTCAAAACAGATATTATTGAAAAATGTGCGTCTACACACATCACAATCCCTCTTCTCAGCTTCAACTACACGGCTTTCACATTTGGAGCTTTTACACTGCTCACATACCATGTGGCAATCTTTACAATGTTTCACTATATCATCCGCAAACTCGATACACCCTTACACAAATCATGATGTCGCCCATATTTTCGACTTTTATCATAACTCGCGTAAAGGTCCCTTATATTACGGATGGGGAGATACGTTGTCCCTGACAGTCCTAAAATAAGTAGGGGTCTTGTACGATCTCTCACACTGCTTTTAAAAACATACACAGTCCTACGACGATCATCCATTCCAAATACAACTATACGAACATTCATTTCCTGTTCTACCCTTCTCAGCTCTTCAGGACCCATATTACAGTCAAATCAAGTTTACAGTCTACAGCTAGTTTACGGGCACGCTCCACTACCGTAGGCAACCAAATTTTTTGACCCTGTATTTAGTACAGTAAACATACGGCCAAGACTACTGCTATAAAGCCGCAACCACGATCGACGTTTATATGCCGTCTATAAATAGCCTGAGAATTGAAGTTAAGAGTATAAGGTGTGGCACTATGAGCAACACGGAATACACGGTCAATATTTACCGTGAAGTTGTCCATATTGAAGGCTATACTACTTTGAGAGGCCTGCATTATACGGCCTAATATATACTCTATATCTTCAGCTGCCAAACGTCTGAACGGTATTACTACCCAAAAATCATCTACATCTCCGTCATCTGACCCGAATCCGAAGGACAGCCTCGTCCTGACTTCACGTTCGTCGCGGTTCTGAAGGGCAAACTCTACAATACGTTCAACTATGCGCCGTAGTCCGTGTTCAACACCATTGCTATACATGGATCTAGGATCAACCCTGACTATATACCGATTTCTAGTCAAGGCTGGTGGGGGTAGCGGTGCGCACCAACTCGAATGTTATGCCATCCTCAACAGAACGAGAAGCTGCTGTGGAGGATGTACCCGGAATTGAATAAGGGGATATATTTGAGGAAGGTACTATTGTGGGGTTGTGTCGTAAGACGTAGAGGTTGGGGCTCTATTACTGGTGGTCTAACAACCGGCCAATCCTGCGCGCTTTATACCTGACGTGGTGGGCTCTTCATCGCCTCCGCTTTGAACTGGCGCGTGCTACAGGTATCGCTGGTGAGGATTCGTCGCGGGGATGGATTCTGTGATCACTACACTGGTCGGGTCTCGTATATCGATGATGGGGTGCTGTACCTCATCGTCATTCACGGTTCTGTGGAGAAGAAAACAAATAAAGGAGCAGCACTCAAAATTTGTAATTTTGTAAATGACCCACTTAGGAGTGTGACGTGTTAGAAATGGATTCTGTAGAAAAATTCAGGTTCACGAGCCCATCCACATGTATTATATCTGGACCTACAGGATGTGGTAAAACTGTGTTTATGCTTAAAATCATTAAAGAAAAGGGAGAGATGTTCTCAAAATTTGTGCATAAAGTTATATGGTGCTATTCGACGTATCAATCAGTGTTCAACGAGTACCAAGATGATATTTTGTTCCACAAAGGTGTATATGACGTTAATTCGTTAAAGGGAAATGAACATACAGTCATTGTAATTGACGATCTCATGTTGGAGATGGATAAAACGTTTGCCGAGACATTTACAGTATTCTCCCACCATCTTAACATAAGCGTGTTCTTCATCAATCAGAATCTATTTTTCAAAAATAGATACATGCGCGATGTGTCGTTAAATACACAATATCTAGTCTTATTCGCGCAACGTAGAGATGTATCACAAATTGGGGTATTAGCCAATCAAATGTTCCCGAATCAGCGTAAGGAGTTTTTGGAAGTTTATAAAGAAGCTACAAGCCCGCGTTACGGATATTTGCTTTGCGACCTTCATCCGCGAAACACGTTTAGGGTGCTTCTAAGAACGAATATATTTCCAAACGAGCCTGAAACGGTGTATATTCCAGAATGACAAAGAGGCTAAAGAAATACCATGAATTAATAAAAATCTATCATCGACTGCCCCGGGCAATGCAGCAGATGTTTCTAAAAATATCGACTCCGACTTTTTAAAATGCATCTGTGAAATCTGTCTTAACGTTATAAATTGCAATGTATCAATGAAACCACCACAGAAGGCTCGCCTACGCCGTTACAAGAACATAATACGTGCACTCGCTCGTAAAAGTCAAACTGTAGGGAAGAAAAAACGAATTATTGTACAAAGAGGAGGGTCATTCCTCCCCATCTTATTTTCAGTTTTGGATCCTTTACTGACTAGATTAATATAATGAAGAAAGTGGTAGTGATTCCACACGAGGTGTATGCTTCACTGCAAAGGTCAAAGAATCCAGACACGGATCTAGATCTCCGTAAAAGCAGGATTAAAAGAATGGAAAGCGAACTGCTAGCCCTATTAAACAGTGAAAAAACACCTGATGTGAAAAGAATCTTATACCAAGAACCTCTGCAGAAATTTCTTCACGAGTACGAAAATTATAAGAACCCGACAGAGATTCCCGTGGTTAGGCACAGCACGGGGAACGATGGACATGGTGGCATAGGACCCGTGTCCGCCGATACAGCTGACCAACCAAAGAATAATGGGTCGGCCACACAACATATCGAGCATGTATTAAAAAGCACCCTCCCTCATACATTGAGGAATAAAGGTTTAAGTCTTTATAATCTATTGAATAAGGACCCCGCCAGACAATGGACCGATAGAGGTGAGATCATTGTGGAAGGAGCAAAGGTAAAGGGATCGAATATCGTAGACATCGTGCATGATCTGGTGAGAAAGAGGGATAGGCCCTCACCATCAGAATGGAAGCATATTAAAGCAAGACTACAACAAATAAAAGTTTCCAAAACAATGATAGGAAATCTGAACAGGTTAAAAGACTTGGAACATGCGACGCACGTGACACAATTGAAGACGCCATCACACCCGGCAGTAACATCTTTGTAGAGGAGAAAGAAGAGGTTAAACAACGGTCAACCCACAGAAGTGCCTCTAAAATACGTAAATGGCTAACATATTAAGAAGACGTTATTATGACATTTCTAACCCAGCCTCCTACGGAGGCGTAGATAGACTGTACAGAAGTGTTTACGGACTAGGAAAAGAAGATATTGAGAGATTTTTGCCTGTGAGAAAAAGGTTTAAAACAGCCAAGACAACAGCTGCTTCAATTGACTCTATTTGGCAAGCAGATTTAACAAACATACAAAGATATTCTGTGTATAGCGATGATTAGCACTACATTCTATTCATAATAGATGTATTCTCTAGATATCTGTGGCTAATTCCTCTGAAAAATAAATCACCTGAAACAGTTGCTAAAGCCACCAAAACGATGATGTTAAAAAAAAACAGGATTCCTGGCTATTTTTTTACGGATATGGGGAAGGAATTTATAGGCTGTGCTTTTCAGAACATGTTGACAGAGTTTAATATCAGCTATTACACTACCATTTCTATACATAAGGCTTCTTTAGCTGAAAGAGTTCAACGTACCATAAAGGAACGCATGCACCGCTATTTTACACATAAAAACACAGATTTCTAGACATTCTGGAATCATTGGCCTCATCCTACAACCGCTCACACCATCGTACGATTGGGACAACACCTAACGAGGTTTTAGAAAGAGGTACGCGTCCAGAGGCGAGAAGAGATGGAAGTGATTTGAGCAAGGATGGACACGTGAGATTTTTAAAGTTAGGGCTTTGGGACCTAAAGGTGAGATAATGATGTATTACGTTGAAGATTTGAATGGGAAAGAAATCGCACGAGGTTTTTACCGCGAGGAGTTGCAGAAAGTTTTTTTTAATTTAGGAAAAAATGTGTTTAAAATTGAGAAAATTTTAGGGCAAAGGTTCAGGAAAAAAATGTAACCGGTGAAATGGCTAGGATACCCAGAAAGCTTCAACACCTATATAAAAGCTGATGCAATAATGAAGCTTAAATAGTATGCAACGCAACATGGCTCCTAACCATTTCTACGTCACACTCCTCCTCCTCGTCCCTGTCTGTACACCCTAACAACAAACTAGCCAACTTTGTAACAGATCTCCATGGACCCATTGAACTGGGTCTGATTCGTATGAGGTGGGGTTATGTGAACTCCAGTTAGCCACCAAATTTTTAACTCTTGAAAATGAGAAAATCATATTTCTGATCCTTAGAAGAATCGATGAGTGCGAAAAATTAGGCATAACCTTGGACAATACTATGCGTTCAGTCCTGTTCGGTGAGGAACGGTACTATAGCAAAAATGAATCGCTAGGAATCGGGCATTATGATACAGCTATGGACATTACTACGGGGTTAAACAAGAGTCTTGAAAGGTCGTACCTGACAAATGATTTACTTTTTGAAGTGGTAAACACAGACACGCCTGCATGCACATTGAAGTTAAAGTCAAAGCTTAGTAGAAATATTAAAAATAAAGAGCTGTTCACCATTGTGGCTGAGGGCCGATATAGCGCAGCCTTCCAAAGAGATACCTTTCACGAGGCACAGCATGACTTGTCTAGCTTAATGTATCAAATGAAGATGGAGAAATTGGGTGAAAGCTCTCAGCCCCCAGACATGTGCTATATTTACAGCAATATAGTGGAGCAACAGTTTGATCGGGATACCCAGGCACGTCTGCTGCGCATTGCCCACATCCCCAACCATAGAGGAAGGACTTTGAGTATTACATATGACAGACTCCATTATGTGAACGTCGCAACTAATCTAATAACCAATATCTCAATATATATAAGAACGATTGAGGGTAAAAATTTCCCATTCGGTGACGGGAGCTTAACAATGAAGCTGCACTTTCGACGCACTGAGTTATAATGGACAGAAAGCCTTTCACCGTCTATCGAGGAGTGAGATACCAGCGTGGTAGTGGACTTGGGTCCATTTTTTCAACCATACTACGTACGGCTGTTCCTTTGCTGAAGAGGGGTGCCAGATACCTCGGAAGGAAAGCGCTACAATCAGGTCTTAAAACTGCAGAAGACATAATGGCTGGGGTTAAACCTAAAGACGCTCTAAAAAAACACTTAAAGCGTACACGGGACGAAATCGTCAAAGATGCAAAGACAAAAATGCGTGGTGGTGGGAAGAAGACTGTCCGGAAGAAGGGATTACCATCACGTTGCATTAAGCGTAAAAGGATATCAAAAAAGAAGTGTTCTAAGCGAATGAAACCTATGGTTGACCATTTTTTTTCACTGATATAAGCTAAGGACATTGATTTCATGAATCATAGTTTGTTTACTATTTGTCGAGAGAGGAGGCACTATTTCCAAATCGTCATGGCAAGCTTCCTCCATCCGTGTAGTTCACAATGCTGTAAATTGGAGCTATCCCTCTTTGACATGCCCCCAACTCAAGTTTCTATTGAACACAGTGACTTTATTACAATTAACCCTTTAAACACAATTAGTTCCCCGAGTGCCCCTATAGAATTCGTGATACCCAACTCAGGCCCTTAATTTTTTTATCCAAGCTGTGTGCGCATGTACCCTAAACTACGTATAGCCCATTCTGATAGGAAGGACTGCGATGATAGTTACTCTGTCTACCCTGAAACAAACTTTCTGCACTCCATATTCAACCAGTGTGACGTATATTTAATTCAGGTCAACATATCGGCAGGCACGGGGTACTATCACCTACGAGCCTATCTGGAAAATGTCCTCAACTTTTCCAAAGAAGCGAAGGATACCTTTTAAGTGCCGAGGGATATTATCAAACTAATGACGAAAGTAGTATAAAGGACAAATTTAAAAATTCTAAAAAGAAGTTATACGAGAGTTTTGGACGCCTGCATACAGATTTCACATTCCAGGAGAAGTTGCTTGTAAATGGGGTGGATATGAAAATAAAGCTCACTTGCACGAATCCTGAGATCTGCTGAAATCTGGATGCTGATCAAGAAGAGGGAGCAAAACCCTTTGTCGTTCACATTATGGAGACATACCTCCGCGTACGGCGAGTGAAATTAAGTTCACCAAAACAAATAGAAATTGAGAAAAATTTACTAAACGCCACAGTAAAATACCCTATTAACAGAGCACAGATCAAACTATAAACGGTGCCTGCAGGGTTGGCATCGAAGCAGATAGAAAATATCGCCCTGGGAAATCTTCTTAAAAGGATATTAATTGGAATGCAGAACCATACTTCGGTGAATGGAAAATATAAAATGAGTGCCTTAAATTCGAGAATTTCGGCCTTAAAAATATAACTCTATACGTTAATGGTATTGCGTTGGGAGGAACATTGGAATATGGATATTTCATCAGACGCTGTGTTACCGCTTTGGGCGAGAGAATATAGTAATCTGGCCCATATTGCAGGTGATTGTGATGAGCTCGGGAGTGGGGTAACGAAGAAAGAATTAATTGATCAATTTAACCTTTATCCGTTTGACATCACACCTGACTTATCTGCTAGCGTAAATACACATTTAAATCCATAACAGAGTGGAAACATCTTAGTCAGGTTGGAATTCACCAAGCCTATAGACGCGCCTATTAGTGTACTAGTATACCTCGAGTCACAAGCCCTAATAGAAGTAGACAGATTTAGGGGCGTTATCACTGACTTTTAAAATGGATGCGAATACACTTCAGAGAGTAATGAATAGTGAACGAATCACACGTTCCAAATTTATCGGTGTGTTTGCGAAGAATGAAACAGTGAATTTGCCAACTACGCGAGATTGCGATAGTCTTATTGTGACACAGATGTCATTGGTAATGAAGGGATTCATTGGTTTGCAATCTATTTTAAAAATAGGGACCGCCTGTACTCTTTTGATTCACTCGGGACTCAACCCTGGAGTGACCCTGTTATTGTAAAATTTCTCGATCAGTTGCATATCCCCGAAGTTGTATGGAACCCATTCCGGCTATAAGGATATTTTAGTAATACGTACGGGATGTACTGCCTTTCATTTCTCATGCATATATCACGTGGTAAAGAATTTATAAATTTTTAAAAATTATTCGACCCGTGTCACACTCAATGAAATGGTATACAGACAGATAAAAAGCCGTTTTCCGATTGTGCGTACTCGTTGTATAGTATGATATTTTGTTCGTGTGTATATATATATATATATATATATATTATTTGTACCAATAATGTTAGTTTGTATATTCTGTAGTTTAAGATGGTTATTGTACTAAAAACATGATTTCTTTCATTTAATAAATTGATGAAAATACTTTGTCTTCTTCCTCCAAAAAAAGATCGAAACAAAAACACACATTATTTCGTTAAAGATGTGACAATCGTTGGGCTTACTGCTCGGTAAATCTTCTACCTCCGTATTCAGGTCCATGACATGGGATTCTTCAAAACGAAAAGATTGTATAACACGTGTCAAATCCTCATCGGACCGTAAAGGAGAAAGAATAATTCATAAGTTCATACTGAATGTTTTTTAATAAAAATCCCAAACATATGCAGTGTATACATACAGTAAGAGTATTACAATGTGAAGATATCTTTGAACCGTTCAGAGAAGCTCATTTAAGAGATAATTCTGAATAACATTTGAATTTATAAAAAAACATGCAAAAGATTGCTATAAAAATTTCAATGAATCAAAACAGGAGTTTAGCATAATTGCAAACTAACCTATAATTGCGGATACCTAAATGAAGTATTTTTAATGTGATGAGATGAATTACTACAACCCTCCATATATATGATGAAATAATCCAGAACAGTGCTCTTTCTGACATGCACTTACATTTCTACGGCATTCCCTTGCGTCGGATCGTAAGGAGCGTCATTGCAAATATCATCAACGGTTTGCGTTGGAAATAATCCATCCCGGTCAGCTGCGTTAAAAAGTTTAATTGTAGACAACGCTACAATGTCACCATCTTGATATAAATCCGGTAAACTGTGAAGTTCTTGATTCATGGCGGAGGGAATGTTTATTCACTGGTGAAAATAACTACTGTGACTCCCAGCTGAAAATAGTTCTTTTATACGCATGATCCCCAAAAGACTAAGACGCGGTTGGTAAGTTTAATGATTGTTTGTCAACGTAACTGGGTTGGGCTATGATAAAATTGCGTACCAATCGTAACACTTATATTATGGGTCCATGCTTTGGACGTCCTGATTGGTCGACTAATGATGTCTTTAAATTCTCTCCGTAGATTTAATGCTCACATCGTGTATTACCCCTTGCAGTCTCTACCACGACAATATTTTACATTATTATTTTTTGCGGTCATTCTATTTGA
The DNA here is from genome assembly GCA_023014485.1 of Bathynomus jamesi. Lineage (NCBI taxonomy): Eukaryota > Metazoa > Arthropoda > Malacostraca > Isopoda > Cirolanidae > Bathynomus > Bathynomus jamesi. The sequence goes on along the minus strand of JAJOZX010002687.1, from coordinate 425,371 downwards.
TCGTCAATTTTTCCCAGTTCAGATGCAAGTCCAGAATTCTTGGATTTTTGTGTGCAGTCGTTTGTGTTCTTTATTTTTCTTAAAGTGCAGTGGACATGCCTGGGAAGTATTGTTCTGTTGAGGAGAAGGCCCGTATTCTTGCGTGGAGGCAAGAAAACGTCCCGATAAAGACGATATGCGAGCGTACTGGTCGGGCGAAGTTGACCATCATGAAGCTGCTGGCGGCGGCTAGAGGCCTACCACCCAACGTCGTACCGAAGCACAATTTCGGTGGTGGAAGGCGAAGGAAGACGTCTAAGGCCACGGATAACCTCATAAAGAGAGAAGTGTTGAAGAACCCTCGACTTACAGCGTCTCAATTGAAAAAGAACCATCCCAAGCTGCTGGAAGCCATGTCTGTTCGAACGATCCAGCACCGGCTGCAGAAGGACTTGGGGTTACCATGCCGTACCGACCGCATGAAGAAGCAGCGTGTTGCCTTTGCAAAGAAATACGTTCATTGGACATCGGCACAGTGGAGGAAGGTGATGTTTTCAGATGAAAGAGTGTTCCAGGTGTTCCAGATTCGATCTGCCAAGGTGCGACGCCCGTCATCTGCTAGTCGGTACCACCCGGCCTACACGGTGCCGACTGAGTCAGTAATGGTGTGGGGGTGTTTTTCTGGTGAGAAGGGAAATGGGGGTCTGTACTTCCTTCCCAAGAATGTGATGATGAACGGTGACCGTTATATTGACGTTCTTAACGACCATTTGTTGAACCACTTCGCCATTCACGGCAGTGAGATTTTTATGCACGACAGTGCCCCCTGTCACAAGGCCAAGAAGGTGACGAAGTGGCTTAATGAGCAGAAGATTAAGGTGTTAGAGTGGCCAGGCAATAGCCCCGATCTCAACCCCATCGAGAACTGTTGGCATTATATGAAGAAGATCATGGCAGAGAAGAAGACTCCTAACCTCGCGAACCTCAAGACGGAGCTGATAAAGGTGTGGTGCAAGGAGATGACATTGGACTACTTCAGGAAGCTCAGTGATTCCATGCCCAAATGGCTCCAGGGGGTCCTCAAGAACAAGGGAGCCATGACTTCATATTGATGTAACTAAGTTTTTAAATATATTTGTTTTTTTATAATGATGTTTGTGCTTTTCCTCCAAAATGGTTAGGTTAAGGCTTAGGTTAGGTTTTTCTTTGGAGGGTGAGGACATCCCACCTTCTCCCAAAAGACCTCCTCCATCTCCTCTCTTAGGTTAAGGCTAACCCTTTGGGGAAGGTCATCCTCCCTTCTCCCCCCAAAACTCCCTCCCCTCTCTCCCTTGGCAGCATTGTGTTGTTGCATAACCCTACCCTCCTTTGCAACATCGATGTTGCATAACCCCTCCCCTTCATTGCATACCCCACCCTTGTTGCATAACCCCTTTGCAACATCTTGCACATTGATAATTATTGCATTGCAACATTCTTGCACTCGTCCATTTTGCGCCTTTACTACTCTCCAGCATTTGAACCAAAAATCCCACGTCAAAATCCCGCGTCAAAATCCCGCGTTCAAAATGTCCCGCAAAAATTATTTTTTAAGCAAATTTTTTAGGGATGAGTTGATTTAGAATTTCAGTATTATGTATAATAATTTCAATTTATTCACGATGTTTAATTGTTAAATACTGTATTATTGTAATAAAAATTTTCTAATTTTGTGTGTTGTAACCGTTGAAGAAATCTAGTTTCAATTTGAAAAGAAATTTGGTCTTAAGAAAAAACCTCAGAAAAAATTTTGGGATCAAGTAAAGATAAGCACCCCCAGCCTTCTTTAATTAGCCCTATAAGGCTAACTAACGAAAATATCACGACCTAACCTAACCAATCGTTAAGTCAACTGTACGCCCTTGACGACTGGTTAGGTTAGGTCGTGATATTTTCGTTAGTTAGCCTTATAAGGCTAATTAAAGAAGGCTGGGGGTGCTTATCTTTACTTGATCAAAATTTTGTCCCGCATGGGCATTTGAAAATTCTGGCAACCCTAGTCTATCATAATACACGATCCTCATATGGCGGGCTCGACTTTATCGCCCAGCAATTTTCCATTGTTTTAGAGGTGGTGGTGGACTATGTGCGCCGATGTAACGACCATGTGTCGTTACACTGTGCGACTGCAACGACCTTTACGGGCGTTTTCTTTAAAAATGAAGGAGGCAAAGGTAAAAACTCATTACCACATTACCATCCTGTGTGTCTTTGCTAGCTTATTGATGATATATATCTATATATATATATATATATATATATATATTGGTATTGGTCTGCTTGCTTTCTACATTGTGCTACCTGAAAAAAAAAAAAAAAAACTTAACGGTCATGGGATAAGAGACATGGTTCACTTCAATAAACCCTGGAGAAAAAATGGTTGGCAACTATGAACTGTTATTAAGTGAATATGCAGATAGTACCCCAATGTATAAAATATACACATTTATCAGTGATCTGTGCATTCTGTAGGACAATACAACACTGTCAACTTTGCTATTTCGTGGCACTGAAAAACTAATGACAGACCTACGTTCACATTTTAATATATAACCTTTTTTCTGTACATGATAGGATCAATATCTCTTTAGAATATTAAAGCAGACACATTTCCCTATAAAATGACGTATTACAAGTGTGGTTTTGCTGAAAATGTTTTTGGCTTGGAAGTTGACATCCCCATGGAATGACCCATTTATCTTCTTTGTCATTAAACTGATTTATTTTCATAATTTATATACTTTTTTCATTAAACACGGCAACTACAGTTAAGAAATTGTAAATGAGTTAGCAAAACTAATAACATATCCACATTTTCTTAAGCCCTAACTGGGTTGCAGATGTTAAAATAATCTTGGTCTTTTTTTCTTTTAACAACTCTGCAATTCATTTAGTATTTAATAGTTTGGGAGCACACACACACACACACACACACACACACACACACACACACACATATATATATATATATATATATATATATATATATATATATATATACACACTCGTATACATATATATATATATATATATATATACACACACTCGTATACATATATATATATAGATATTTCTTTATTTTTTTATTTAAGAGACTATAGCTCATTTATAGAGCATTTATACTCCATCAAAAATCGATATTCTAACCTTCTTTACGCGACCTTCGTGACAGATACCTAACAATTACTTTTTCGATAAATCTTTTATAAGTTCCTGTATTATTCAGTATTAACTGACTCATATTTCTCTCTTTATAAGTTCTGAATCTTCAATATCCCAGAGGAAAAAGGACGGAAAAATATCGGAATGCAATAGTCGAGAAATTTGCGGCATTTGTGCAAAAAAGAGGTGTCGTACTTTCGGTCAAAAAAATTTTGGAACAGGAAGAAGTTTTGACAGGTAGGAATAAAGTTCAAGGTGAGGTGTATATATATATATATTCATATTCTGTGTGACGCATGTACACAGAGTGTAAACTCCTTTGCGGTATTATTTAAAGAAATGGAAGCGAATTCGAGTGTTACAGAAAAGGAGGGAATAATGGGGAAACAAGAGTCCGGAAATGTCCCAATGAAAATTCGGGTGGATGAGAGAGAAGAGGAAATAACGAATAACAATATAATACGGAATGAAGACATAGCTGAAAGTAAAGAGATAAGTAAAAGTTGCGAGGTAGTAAAACTGCCCAACGAGCAAAATGATAAAAAGATAAAAACGATAAACGTAGGAAATAAACAGCCAACGAAAAATAATTATAATATCAAAATTAAGAACATAGAAAATAATTAGATAACAAGAAGTAGAAGCGTGGAAAATACGCTGTAAATACTGCGCAAGCGGGTAATGCAGATATCGGGATGGGCAATGCACCTATGCACATCCCACATTATGCAACACACATTACACAAGAGGATATTGCAAATTTTATAAAAAGTGCAAGGTCCCCCATCTTACTGTCTGCAACACCTATGCAAGATATGGGAGGTGCAAATACGGAAAAAAAATGCCGTTACCATCACCCTCAAAAGAACCCGACAGGTGAGCAGACCAAACCAGCAACAAAGAGGGCTTCCAATTTTTTAGATGTAGCCCACACAATTCAACTATTAAATACCATCCAACAAATACAAAGCCAACTGACAAATACAGGGATCCGAGAGTCGTACAGAAGGCACACAGAAAGACATTACATGCGATATAAGGACAACGGTTATCGAAACAGATAAAGAGAGGCCACAAGTATATAAAAACGAAAGGGAAAAATAAAAATAATCCTAATCAACACTCAGGGCCTTAAATCAAACCATTCCCAGAACAAAATTTTATACCTGAAAGGACTCATGCAAGAAACCGGAGCAGATTTTGCATGCCTCACGGAGACCCATCTAAAGGACTGCCAGGCGAACTGTGAAAACTGTGAGTTCTGTATTGACAAAAAAGAAATACAAATTGACAACTACAACATCCACTGAGCCGACAGAACAGTGAGATGTAAAGGAGGATGTGCTATTTACACACGCGAAATGCATATGGCAGAAATGACTACAACCTCAGACAGCTACGTAGAATGTGTAGCAGCAAAAGTTGAAAAATTAAATATGGTATAATTGTAATGTACAGATCCCCGAACACGTCAACCTCAAAATGCTCAGATTCCATTACAGAGGTAAGAAGCTGGGTAAAAGATCTACATTCTCCAATCCCAATTATTTTTCTCTGCATTGATTTTAATTTTCCATTCAGGAAATATAAAATGAGAGAAAAAATATATGCATACACCAGGACAAGGGGGGCACATGGGAAGACCAGGAGCTGTAAACATGCAACAAGAAATAACAGAAAACACGAAAAAACAACTGCCTAGATTTGGTGTTCACAAACAAGAGCAACCTAATTGATAATATAGAAATATCCCCAACTATAATATCGGATCACAACATTATTGAAATAACAACCAATATAAAAGCAAGAGGAAAGGAAAGAACACGAACAACAGAAAGAAGCAAATTCGAAATTTTTAATTTTCATTCCAAAGCTATAAACTGGGAAGATGTTGCATCCAGCATGGAAGTAATAGATTGGAAAACCATCTTCGAGGCCAAGACAACGGAAGAGATGCTAATGACTTTAGGGGAGAAGACGCTGGAAATTGTGGAAAGACATGTCCCAAAAATACAACAAAGAGGAAAGAGAAGCAGGTTCGAGAGACAAAAGAGATCATTGTTCCGAAAGAGAAAAAGAGTGACTGCAAAATTAAGTAACTGTAAAGAAAACAACATCAGAAAAATATTAAATGATAAACTGCAGAGTATCGATTGCATCATACAGGCACTAATTGAGAAGCATACAGAAAAAGCAGAAGACGACGCTATAGAAGCGATAAAGGTTAACTCAACGTACTTATATAATTTTGCAAAAAGAAAGTCGAAAAACCATACGACCATCGAACCTTTGAAAAACGAAGTCAATGCTTTATCTGATGATCGAAAAGAAGTATTTGAAATATTAAGAGCTCAGTACGAATTATCTTTTAGTCTCCCAAAAACTGACAAACTGATAAGCGATAGAAACGCGTTCTTTGAAGAAGAACTACAAGGGGGAAAGTATAACTGATTTCGACTTTACGACAGATAATATTACACAAGCTCTCGAGAAACTAAAAACACAGTCAGCGGCAGGACCGGACAAATGGAATGCCACACTGATCATAAACTATGAATGCAATAGCTCATCCCCTATATTGGATATGGAGACGATCATTAGACACGGGAGAAATACTGGGCATCCTGAAGACGCGAACATAGACCCAATATATAAAGGAGGAGATCGATCCGAGGGCAAAAACTATAGGCCAGTGTCGCTTTCATCTCATCTCGGTTAAGATTCGGTAGAACACATCCACCAAACTCGATACTGAGATTTATACGGCGAGATAGGGCAAAAAAACAAACAAAAATACTTTGTTCATACTAATTTTGGCAGAAATTCCTATTTATTGAGATATTTAGTTTCAAAATTATTACAGTTTCGATGCCCACTGACATCTTTGTTTTTCTGTATCCACCCGAAGAGGATGCCAGTGGGCATCGAAACTGTTGTGGAAATAAACTCTGTCTATTAGAGTGGGTTTTTATTATCATAACCTAACCGGGCATGGGTAACCCATGATGAATTCGGGACCCAGAAAGGTAAGTACTACCCCTAACCTAAACTAGGCCTAGATGACTTCCCGCTCGGGCCTGCGCGGAAATTTCACGTGACAATGGGGCAGCCGCTGATTGGCTAATGATAATAACATGACTACATAATTACGTCATGTTGTGGAAATATACTCTGTCTATTAGAGTGGGTTTTTATTATCATATTTTGACCTTCACGTAGAAAAGTGAAGTTTTTGCATCCGGTTATGTTAATTGAATGCCCGGTTAGGTCAACTGTATGCCTGGTTAGGTCAACTGTATTCCCTTGACAATTGTTTTGGTTAAGTTGTGTTATTTTCGTTAGTTTTAACGAAAATATCACGACTTAACCTAACCAATTGTCAAGGGCATACATTTGACCTAACCGGGCATTCAATTAACCTTTGTGGTATTCAACGCCATAAGCGATTATACCCAGAACGGTAAGGTTGGGTCATTGTCATGACTCGGAAAGGTAAGTAGTACCAGGTTAGGTTAGGTTACTTTTGCCGTGAACATTACTGACGAAAATAGGTTTTTCTGATGTATTTTATGTTGTTTCAATTGATTCTGGCCTTTTTAGCCCACAATTTCCCTCTTCTTCAAAGCCATGGGGGAGGGTTATCTCCATAACGGTACATTTACTTGCGCCAAAAATGAAGGTCAGATTAAAATGAAACAGCATGAAATACACCAGAAAAACCTATTTTCGTCATTAATTTGGGTGGATGTGTTCTACCGAATTTTTACCCTCATCTCACTACAATATTTAAGAGAATAGTTAGAAAGAAAATCTATGGCTTTTTGGAAACTCAGAAAAAATTCACTGATAACCAACATGGGTTTCGGTCAGGCAGATCATGCCTATCACAACTAATGGATCACTACAACAACATTAGTGATGCACTGGAAAGTAATGAAAACTATGATGTACTGTAATATGCACAGACTTTACCAAAGCGTTCGACAAGTGTGACCATGGAATCATAATACATAAACTGAAATATATGGGAATAACCGGAAAAGTAGGGAAATGGATATATAATTTCCTTAGTGAGCGGCGGCAAGTCGTTACAGTACAAGGAGTATCTTCATCAGAATCAGAGGTCCTCAGCTCAGTACCACAAGAAACATTATTAGCTCCACTACTCTTCATAATCATGCTAACTGACATAGATGAGGACGTTATCAGAGACAGCACAGTAACCTCTATGTGAGGTGGAGAGTACAAGAAACCAACTCACTACTTCACCAGCCCAACTGGAAAGGAGAGGCGACAAGCTTGACCTCCGTGAAATGAAGAATCATTGCATGGAACATTTGAAAGGTTGAAAGGAGTAGCATGGGCGCAAAATGTTAGAGTGCAATGCATTTGCAAATGTTGATCAATGTTGGAAGAGGTTATGCAACTATGGGGAAGGGGTTATCCTCCAAGTTGCAATGAACTCCCCCAGCAAGCTGGGTGGACCTCTTTGGGGGAGAAGGTAGGACGGCCTCACCCTCCAAAGGGGTATACCTAACCTAACAGAGGGTCTTTGGAGGAGGAGGAAGGACGGCCTCACCCCCCCAAAGGGTTATACCTAACCTAAGATAGAAAGGAGAAGGAGAGAGGAGTGTTCGCTTGGCTGCTGCCAAGCGGCGCAATTGAGAGTTCATCCGAGCGCCCGCTGTCTTATAAGATACTAATCAGCCAGTTGGCTTAACTGGCTGAGTTGCCAGATTGCGCTATTTATTTAATTAAAGCAAGGCTTAGAAGGCTTCTTAGAAGGCGTAAATGGCTTCTTCAGGTGTAGATTATTAGGGTTAAGTTGGCAGATTGCTCTATTTAATTAATTAAAGCATATATTCTGGGTTTCCGCCAGTTGGCATAATCCGCCAGTTGGCTTAATCGGCTTAACGTAGAATACATAGAAGGCAGATGTATATATTACCTTTTCATCTGCCAGATTGTGCTATTCAGATATTCTTGACAGTTTGTTTAGAAATCCGTCAGTCGGTTTAGAGGGCCGCCATTTGGTATAATTAAATAATAATAATATCGATTACAACCAAAAGAATTAAATAAAACACCATCACATCATTCTGTTTATTTAGACGAATTATTGGAATAAATTTCACGAAATATATAGAATAAAAAATAAATATACAATCAAACGATGGAATATATATGATCAATAAATAAAATAAAAAATAATAATAGCATAAAATATATATATATATATATATATATATATATATATATATATATCAGTGGTCTCGAAACTTTTTTGATCACGCACCCTTTAATCAGCAAAAATAAATAACACGCACTCCTAATGAACATGAGGATTATATATATATATCCTTTCATTATTTACTAGTAAGTTAATAGTATACAACAGAAATACGATAGGGTAAAGATATATTTACCAATATAATTTAATGAGAAGAATGTGGCTGACTGTGCTTCATAATTTCTGAAAATCTTGGTTTGAGACTGTGATACAGCGATTCGAAGGTCCGGTTCCAAGTTCAGTTTATTTCGATTCCTGGTTTTAATACATATCATAGCAGAAAAAGCCACCTCACACAGATATGTAGATCCAAATGGAAGGAGCGCATCGTTCGATGCGCTTACTAAATCTGGATACTTATTTTTAATCCAATCTACCAATTGTGCAGTTTTCTGTTGAAATTCGGTTCGTAAACTTGTATCTTCCCTGATGTCAATCAACTGTTATTTTACAAAATAATGCGGCGCTCTCGAATTGTGATGTTTAGTTTCCTAAATTTTAATCGCAAGTAAGCGATATCGCGGATACCATCTAGCAAATTCCTAGGAATGACTGTGTGTTAGCGAGTATTTTCTTTCTCAGTCATCTTGAAATTCAAAAACCTTCTACAAAAAACTGATAAATCAGAATCATCAAATTTTCTCTGCGCACCCCCTAGATCGGCAGGCGCACCCCACTTTGGAGACCACTGATATATATAATCCAAAAATATACAAAACGATGTAGTACAACCATCAATATATTAGTACAGGAAAAAAAATATATATATATAAATAAATGCAGTTATATTAAATAATTAAATATATTGAAAATAATAATATTGAAAATAAAAAAATAATAATATACAAAACGAAGGAGTATAATCAGCAACATATTAGTAGAGGAAGAATATACAGGGTGTCCATAAATGATTACCCTGATTAAAGCATGCTATAACTTTTAAATAAACACTCGTATTCAAACACAGTTTTAATCATAAGTAGATAAACATACAAAGTTTTGATACATAGTTAATGAACTTAAGCTTCCACATGTGCACCCCTAGTGGCACGTAAAATGTCTAAACGGTATTCACACTCACGCCACACATTTTGCAACATTTACCTTGTAGGCGTGTAACTTCAAACGTTTGTGTAACACCTTGTGCACCGTAGACTTCGGCAGCTTTAGTTGGCATGAAGCTTGTCTCACCGATTTCCTTGGTGACCGTGTGAAAGCAGTTTGAATGTTTTCCACCATCCAATCGGAAACTGATGGTCTACCACTGCTCTTTCCCTTTTCCACGTTTCCAGTTTCCAAGAATTTTTTCAGCCACGACTTAATTAACTTTACATCAGGTGGATTCTTTCCATACTTTGTTCTGAACCTTCGCTGAACACTGACAGGATATTTTTTCCTGCAAACCACACAACACATTGTGCCTTCTCTGTCACAGACGCCATCTTAACTGAACAGCTACTACAGCGCTCCTAGCGGCGAATGCGGTAGACTAAACACACCAGCACAGAAACTCTATGCGTGTACGAGATCACCTGTAAAAAGAAAACGGATGTAAGATTCGTCATTAAAACATGAGAGCATACTGTTTTCAGGGTAAACATTTATAGACACCCTGTATATATACACACAATTATATTAAATAATTAAATATATTGAAAATAAATATACATCAAAATACTTTATGTTCTACGGCACAAAACACTAAACTCACACGTAATCGAATTTACAGCCACATCATTATTGCTTTGCACTACGCGGTAAATACGACTTAACATTATTTCGCCGCTCAAGTTATACGGATACCAATACTCGATATAAATGGCCTTCATATCATTCAATATTATTTTTGTGCCTAATTTACATTCGGTTGGTAATTTATCTTTAAACACAGCCAGAATACACTCAAAAGCACGCAAAAAGAGGGCATCGTTAGCTATCACGCCAAATACAAATTTATAAACACTCCTTTCTAATCGAGGGTTTTTTTCTTACAGTTCCGAGCTTTTCAATCGTGAACTCTTCTTCAATCTGCATAGCGGCAATTGAAATAATCTTCCAAGTCGTAACGACAGCTACTCATTATATAGAGATACAGCTCTTCAGGGTGAACAGTGTAGGCGAGCTTTGCCCTGTACCGCCCAAGTCCTTTGTACCAACGTTCAGGATATTTCGAAGAGTCTAAACCTTTTAAATAAGCATTCAGCTCTAGACTATTAGGGTGTGTCAATTTTAGTAAATTCAACAATTCAAAAATTACTAATGCTCAAATGATGTCATATTATCTAGCAAACTTAGAAATATCTTTGGTGTTGTTTAAAAAAGCCATTTACCTACTTATATTTGACCATAAAGGTTTGAAATATAACCTAAATATGACTTTAGCATCGTATATCAATGTGCCATTAGGGCATATCATACTTTTCCGAGTCCGAATTTCACTCTGGCTAATATGTATTTTTATGTAAAAATTTAATTCTAAGAGGGGTTTCTTTTCTGCAACTTTTCCCAAAAATCGCGTTATCATGTTCAAAATTGTGGTTTTCTGTTCTATATTGAAATACCGAATATTCAATTGAACACAACCTCATATTTTTAACCCTTTGTCATAATTTGTTGCCATTTAGACACATTACTTTGCTTAACTCTTACACAGGTTTAATACATACATACATAAGAAAAAAATCTAATTCATTTGAATCTTTGTAACCATTTGGGCGCAGAAGGCGAAGTTCAACATCCTCTCAATAGATGGCTCTGAGCAATTACGCCAGTTATAATTGTGAAGTAGAAGTGAGTGGACGCCATTTTTTTCGGTAAGTGTTTTTTGTAATTTTCCTAAGTTTAAACTCCATTATTATATTTGTTTTGACTATAATTTCATTCTAGAAGTATTAAGGAAGCTCCCTGTTTACTTTGTTTAAGTAATATTTTTAATAACTGTGAAGAAAAGACTTTATTGAAAGTTCGTTTCGAAGTGGACACAAAGTTTTCATAGGGTAAATTTCTGTCTATGATAACACGTGTGTCTATTTGGATATATGAAATGAATTTTTCATTACGATTGTTTTTATGTACTGCTATGTATATATATATATATATATATATATATATATATATATAAAATTTTATATATAAATAATTATATATATATATATATTTGAAATTATATATATATATAAAATTATATATATATATATATATATATATATATATATATATATATAGAGAGAGAGAGAGAGAGAGAGAGAGAGAGAGAGAGAGTACTAACTGCCACCCACTAATTACCTTATTAGACTTTTGTTGAGTAATGGACATATAAATTATTTCATTTAGAAATGTTCTTTCAAAAACGATTGCTAAAAATGCTTATATATACCTCCTATGCATATTTCAAATAAAAAAATGAACCTACGCTAAAATTAAATGGTACTGAATGACAAAGGGTTAAGCTCATGTTACACCATTATTACGAATTTTAAATTAAATTTGTAATGCCAAATTCAGTTTCCTATTACCAAAATAAATATTCATTAACAAATTTAGGTTAATTTGGTAATTAAAAATGTCGGTTGGCAACCCTGATTATAACCAAAAATTATATTTCTTGTCTATATTTATGGCGAAAGGACACTAAACATACTGATATGAATTTGTTACAGATTTTACAAGAGCGAGAATAAGCACCGACTAGATGTGATGGCCGAATCTGCCCCCAAAACCAGGAAAATGTCAGGTTCAAAGCTCTCGGATGTTGTGGGCCCGGGAAAAGAGTTCATTCCGAGCGAGGTGCCGACTTGGAGAGCTGTTCTTCAGAGAGGGATTCGTCTGCAGGAGGAAAAGTTCCTCATTCATGATATCCAAAGGTCTAAGTACCCTATCCGAGAGATGACTGACGAGCTGGCTTCACTCGTGATGACTCAGTGGAGGAAGTCGAATGTAAAGTTCTCCCCTCCTGTGACAATCACGGAAAAATCGCTCTCATATAAGATCTTGTTGAAATGGAAGGAGATGACAGACGTTGTGAATGGGAGAGTTAAGTCTGCTACCCAGAAGAAGAGGATGGCTGATCTGGATAAACTCTGTGAAGTCTGCGTTTGCAAGCACCAGATCTTCTTGTGCGGCTCAGAGGGGAGTGGATGCTCAGGATGATCCCTCAAGGCCCATATGAACTGTAACTGTTCTTTGGAGGTGAAGATTCCTAAACTGGACCTTCAGTAGCTATACTACCACAGAGTGAAGACTTCCGAAGCTTCAGGAATCCAGATGTCTTCTGTAGACTTCGAAGACAGCAGGAGACAGATCAAAGCAGCGAAGAGGAAGGAGGCTGAAGAAGCTTCTGCTGTGAAGAGGAAGAAGAAAGAGGAGGCTACTAATGATGAGCTTCTCATGAAAGACTTTGAGGAGGACGAAGAGCCAAACTTTGAAAAAGCTGCAAAAGAAGCCTCTGGCAATGCTGAGGCTACTGAAGCTCCTATGGACGTTCCCGCTGAAGTACCTGCCGAAACTCCAACTTCTGCTAAACGAAACTACATGAAGCTCCAAGGGACAGCTTCAGCAGCTTTGAGGTACAGGGTGGCAAATGTTCCGGCAGCTGCAGTTGCCACTGGCTTCCTGAACGACCTCATCAAGGCCGGTCATCTTTCCAAAGACAAGGCTTACTTGGCCAAAGATGGCATGAAAGTCTGGAGGGCCAAGGAGGAAGTAATGGCCTCATCAGTTGAAGCTCTCACGCAGAGGTCAGAGGAGGAGAAGATCTCTGGGATATTCTTTGATGGCAAGCAGGATAGGAACACAAAGGTGTTGAAATATGACGAAGTGACAGGGAGATTTCATCCTGGCAAAGTGATCGAGGAGCATTACACTATCACGTGGGAGCCCCAAGGAAAGTACCTCTTCCTTTTCACTCTCAAGGAACCTGAAGAAGGAGAAAAGCTTGCTCATAAGATCGCTCAGGGCCTGCATGAGTGGCTTCTGGATCACGGAGCTGACGAGAGCCTTGTAATGATTGGAGGAGACTTTACGAACACCAACACGGGGTGGTATGGAGGCGCCATAGCCCTATTGGAGAGGATGCTGGGTCGCAAGTGCCACTGGATGATCTGTCAGCTCCATGTGAACGAGCTCCCCCTGAGGCACTTAATCATCAAGCTGGACGGCCCTGTTACTCCCCGGTCAGGCTTTAGTGGGCCTCTTGGAAAACTTCTTGAGAAAGTGAATGAACTTGAGGTCAACTTCAACTTCAAACCAGTGGAAGGAACTGAAGATATCATAGAGCTGCCAGTAGAGATAGTCAAATCTCTCTCCACAGACCAGCACAACTGCTATCTTCTGATCAAAGCCATCAAGTCTGGAAGTCTCAGTCCACAGTTGGCTGGTATCAAGTGCGGACCTCTGAACCAATCCAGATGGCTCATTACTGCACAGGCCATGTTGCTGTTGTGGATGAGGGAGCACGGATTGAAGGGGGAGGTGTTGAGGAGGCTCGAGGTCCTCGTGAAGTTCTGCCTTAACTTCTACTTCAAAATTTACTACGACATCAAAGTGAAGCACCACCTCAAATTTGGTCCTGCACACGTTTTTTCAATCCTGAGGCTGCTGAGGAACCAGACAACCTAGGTCAGGAACATCATCTCTGCTGCAGTGATAAGAGGAGCTTACCACACACATCCTGAGAACATCCTGGCTTCATTCCTCTGCAGTGAGGATGAGCATCAGAAAGCTTTTGCTGTGAGCCAGATAAAGAAGATCAGAGAAGGAAGAGACTTTGGTGATACGACAGTGAGGCCCCATAAAAATCCCAAAGTCAATCTGCAAGCCACTTCACCTGAGGATCTCATCAACTGGGAATCAGAGAATATTTACGAGCCTATTTTCACCTGCAAGATGATCTTGACTGAGCTCGAGGACGCTTTCTCTGTTCATACTCAGTCCTGCGAGAGAGCTGTACAGGAAGTCTCAACTGCTTCCCAAGCTGTGTACGGTCACGAGAGGAGAGATGGGTGGGTGAGAGCCAGGATAGACCATCGAGAAATGCTCCCAGTGTTCAGATCGAAGCAGGACGTACTTAACAGCTTTTCGATTCGAGTGGCTGACGAAGAGGCTGAAGCCATCGTTAATGCTCATAAGAGCTGAAAATCCTCATAAGATCATAATATAAGATCTTATGAGGCCACGCTTTACAGGAATCCAGGAAGAACAGGCATGTAAACCTACACGTGGAGGTGGCAAGTCTCCCGCTACTCGATCAGAGTAGAGCTGGTGAGCCGCGCCTATTCTTTGAAGAAAAACTTAAAATTCTTAAGTTTTACGTGAAATCTAAGCATTTTTTCAGCACCCAGAGGTGTTGAAACACGCAAGAAAGCAAGGATGAGGTCAGAAAAGCAGCTTTTAAACTAAATCATATGCAGAACAGCTGCGCGCTTTGGTTTAGGTGCCCTGAGGTTGCGTTAGGCAGCCTTCAAATCAGAAAATCGCGATTTTGACCATGAAAATGAGATTTTTCGGAAAAGTTGCAAATAATAAACCCATCTTAGAATTAATTTTTACATAGGAGTACATATTAGCCACTTTGTTTTTCCAAAATTTCAACCCTGAACCCAGAGTATGATATGCCCTGATGTGCTATTGATATGTGTGGTCAACTTTGGTTATTTTTGGTGTGCAGTATGGGTTCTAAGTTTCACGTAGTCACAAATGCTGGAGTTTTGATTGTGAATGCATGTGTTTTCCCTCCTTTTTGACAATTTTGATTACTTCGTAATGTAAATATTGTGTAAATCAAATTATTCGAAATGTTATGTGTGACCCAAACGTTCTGTATATTTTGATATGATATATGATATGAAATTGTCATTACTTTGAATAATTAAGTCTTGTAACTATAACAACACAACCTTTTATCTGAGCTTATAGGAAGATATTAAGAATTTCAATTAACTTAATTTTATGTAATCATAATCAGTAAGCCTATCCAAATTTCAATGACATTTCTTTTGTTCAAAGGTCCACAGGATGAGCCAGAAAGAAATCAGAACCCGAAGCAAATCAAGTGGTCACCTAAGTCATTTGGTGGGGACTGGGAGGGAACTTCCCCCTGCTGAGCTGCCCACAGCCAGAGGTCTGCTGAGGTATGGTTTGCTGAGGAGAGAGATGAGTGAGGAAGACAGGAGGAATTACCCAGTTAATGACCTGATTAACAACGGCATTGTTCCAGGGCTATTGGCTCAGTGGAGAAAGGCGAACGTTCTATTCACAGGACCTTAATCAACACTGAGGTCAGGAACAGGGCTAAAGTGAAGGCACTGTGGGATGAGGCAGTGAAGGTGTCCATTGGCAATGTGAAGCTAGAGGTCAAAGATAGGTTCATGATGAAACTGGACAAATTGGTGGACATCCTTACCTGTCACTGTGTGATCATGAGCTGCAGTGAGCTTGGGTGCAACCCTGTTTGCAACAGTGAGGTTCACACTGACTGCAGCTGCAGAAGCGAGAAGAAGATACCAGTGAAGGAGCTTGCCTTCATTAAAGGTCAGAGAGAAAAGGTGGGCAGTGTGGGTGCACACCAGATGGATCTAGCTGATCACCCTGAGACCAGGAGACAGGAAGCAGTGCTGCAGAGACAGGAGCAGAGAAGGAAGGCCGAGGAGAAGAGGAGGAGGAAGGCAGAGGAGTCAGCCAAGAAAGAAGAGGAGTTGAGGGAGGAGTCACTGCTGGAGATGGAGTTGGAGGAGACTGGAGATATACTGGAGGAGGCAGAGAGGAGAGAGGAGGACGAAGACTTCATACCAGAGGTTGCGACAACTTCTTCCTTGCCTGTGCCTAAGAAGAAGAAATACAACACTGAAGATATCACCAACATAGCTCTGGCTAGCTTGAGACATCACACTGGGCTGAGAGAGACTGCAGAGATTTCCACTGCTGCCTGAATTGATGCTGGTCTTATCACACAGTTTGACACAGCACTGGTGATTGACCACAACAAGGTGAGGAGGGCTCAGGAGAGACTGACTACGGAGCTAGTCAAGAAGTTTGATGAAGAGATTAGGGAAAATGGCATCACCTGTATCTTCTTTGATGGGAAAAGAGATGACACCAAAGTGATGATGGAAGCTGAGGGCAGTGACAGGCAGTTCCATTAAGGAAGAACACTACACAGTGTGCAATGAACCAGGTGGGAAATATTTGTGACATTTTGTACTAGAGGAAGCTGCAGAGGAGAGAAGTCATGCTGAGGTCATTGCTGATCATCTGGTGAAGTGGCTAAGAGAGAGAGGAGCAGACCAGACCCTTTTGGCCATAGGAGGTGACAGTACTAATGTGAATACAGGCTGGGAGGGAGGAGTAATGCATTATATGGAGGCTAAGCTTAGCAGGAAGTTGGTGTGGATTGTCTGTGACTTGCACACTGGGGAGCTAAATCTCAGACACCTGGTGACTGCACTGGATGGCAAGACATTGAGCAACAACAAGTGCTCTGGGCCCCTAGGGAAGATGTTAGACACGGCCACTAAGCTGGAGATCAACCCAAACTTCACGAGGATCACTGTTGGTCCTCCTGTACCCCATCTAAGTCAGGAGGTAGTCAAGGACCTGAGCACAGACCAACCATATGGCTACAGAATCATCACTGCCATCAGATCGGGAGAGGTACCTCAGAGTCTAGCTCTCCTGGAGATTGGGCCAGTCTGTCACAGTAGGTGGGTCACCACGGCTCTAAGGTTCCGCAGATTGTGGATTTCCAAACATGGGCTGAAGGGTAGGAACCTAAAGAATCTGAGGATGATTGTGGAATTCATAGTGGGAGTCTACATGCCAAACTGGTTCAACATCAAGTTAAATCACAGCTGGGTGGAGGGTCCCAGGCATGTACTGTACCAGCTGGAGCTGCTCAGAAGCCAGACGAAGGAGGTGATAGGAATAGTGATGCCTACAGTAAAGAGGTCAGCCTGGTATGCACACTCTGAGGCTATGCTCCAGGCCATGCTGTGCAGTGAGGTGGAGAAGGAGAGGGAGGCAGTGAAGAGGAGACTGGAAATCAGAGGTGAAGGAGATGAGGACACACAGGTAGGAGACTGCAGGTCAGACCCAGGAAGACTCCTGACATCAACCCAGATGCCACCAAACTTTCGGAGCTTATTGAATGGAACTCTGGCGTGACTGAACCTCCTCTGACCTCAAGGAGTTTCTGGATAGACCAATGGAAGTTCCTGCATGGCCCTCACACACACAGTCAGTAGAGAGATGTGTAAGGATGACAACTGAAGAAGCACAACATGTTTACTCACAAGAGAGGAGGAAGGCGTACATCAGTGGCCAGGTAGCCAGTAGGGAGCTCATGTCCAGGAACAAGAGCAAGACAGACATGGCATCCTTGGCAAAGTTCAAGAAACCTATCTATATTTCTAAGTTTTAATTGTATGTAATGTATGTAAAATGTAGTTGATATAGAATAAAAAATATACGTGCAAAAATTGCTGATTTTTCGTAAATGTCAACTACAAATATAAGTAGCTAGGATTGGTCAAATCTGGATTTTAAAGCCATATTTCGATTTATCACATAAAAGTGCATCATTTGGTCACTAGTAGTCTTTGAAAATCTAAAGATTTCACTTTGCTCCCTAAAATTGACACACCCAACTAGACCATTCTCGCCTTGTTCATTCCTACATTCGATAAATCCGTCGAGCAGAGCAGTGTATGCGTATTGAAGAACCGTGTCAAAATAAATCATATCCGTAATACGAGCGTCTAATATAGGCTTCAGCTTGCGGAATCCGCCGATTTCAAACATTCTGTCGAGGATGAATCGGTTTCGCGTAGGGACAAGAACGTTATTATCAGATGCATTCTTCCACATCAGCCATATATCAATGCATGGCTGATCGTTATTTATACACAACGAACAAACAACGTCATATGAGTGGGCATCACTAATCTGTTCTCTTTTTGCACCTACACCTGCAGGTATTTTATAACGGTCCTCACCCCACTTCTCATCTATCACGAAGATTCTACTCATCTCTTCAACACTTAAATAAATAACATTACATTTGTTTGCTTGCCTGCAGATCGTTTCGAGTACATAGTTAATGGTGCCGGTTTCACGCCTGAACACACGCAATGACTTCGTCACGGACACATCGTACGAGGCATTGAGAATGTTTCTTAAAGGAAGTTCCATCGTATTCGAGGAGTGCACGTCCAGTCGGTTCAAGCTCTGAGATGACTATGAGCAACAGGTGCGCTGTTTAGCTCGGGGAACAGGTGTGGAGGAGTGAGTCACACGGGTGAGACGTGTACGGGTTTGATCGAGATCGTGTGTTTTGGAGGGGTGAGGTACACGGGTGGGCGGCTCAACTCGACGGGGGGAGCGAGCCACACCATAAACTGTTGAATCGTGTACGGGTTTGTTCCACATGAAAGAGTCATGTGAATACTTGTGCCCATTATACTGGACAATCAGAATTTTTCCGATACGTGAAGCAATACCGGGTTTAATGTTTTATCACTCCCCAGAATGCGCACCAGACATTTTCTTTCATTTTCACGAACTAAACACATTTTATTCACAATCCGGTGCACTATTTGAGAGAAACATATGCCCATATTTTTCCTTTTTGCTTAGCAGACGATACACGTTTCTAAAGTCTGTTAAAAATTCGCATAGGCCTTTAGCCACAACCTCACTACAAACCTCGTCATGATATATATTAATATAGTGGTAAAAATACTTAAGATCGTCCATGATGACAAGATTTACAATCTCAACCGTAGGGTACGAGTGCTCAGTATGATGTAACATGATATAATATCGCTTGTCACACCACTCAGCAACAAGACTCACCAACCATAACCGTTCCTTATCTTCTGCACGTGTTGTTTCTTCTACTTCGCGGTATATGTGAGCTTTTATAAAGGTTAGGTCTACAACATACTTCAATACATCGCTTGTACCACGAAATCCCAAACTGCCCTTGCCAGAATATTCATAGAGTATTTGTACCTCTTGCTCCTTCGCACGGTTCAATGTAGCCTTAAAAGCATCAAAGGAGGGTGGAATAGGGAGTCTTTCAGTATCCACCACATCTTCACACTGCCGAATACCACTTCATAAACGTTGAACACGCAATATTGAAGGTAGCCATTACTAGTTTTCGTCTAAGCGAGAAAATACACGTCTGAGCTCAAGGGTTTGCAGAGGTCATCTGAGCACGCAGCGATAGATATATGCTCAGGTAGTGGCAGGAGTCACGTGACAGATCTTACAGTGGGCGAAGCTTGGGAATGTACAAAAGCACGCACGCAAAGAAGAAAATGAAACCTTAATTGAAGCAAATATATGTAATAAATAAACATATCGTTAACAATACATATATATATATGTATATATATATATATATATATATATATATATATATATATATATGCAATCAAGGATTAAGGTGTCCAAAGGATACGGTATTATAGGTTTCAGGCACCTGGTAACGTTTCCTATAGGTGTTACGGCATACCTTCGTGCCCCTAAGTTCCTTCACACACCGCAGCTCCTGCGCCCGAAAATTGTGGGTCCCCACAGTCAGTAGGGGTGGATGGTCGCCCTCATCTTCCAAGACACACTAGATCCTTCAACGAGTCAAAATTAACGACTCGTCGGTTCGCATGGTTAAGCGTGATACCCTCAACCTTCACGATATATTTCATATCATCCCCCACCCTCACCCGTACCCCATTAGTTTTTGGCCCTTTCAATACAAATGAGTCTGCGTATGCACCATCACCATACTAATCCTTGATTTCGTCAGTTAACTCTCCGAGGAATTCCCCAATAGCTGGCATGCATTCACCCTCCCTCGCTGTGAATATTACGCTATCTGTGTCAGCGTACAGCAGCCTCCGCCCAAGAGAGTGCAGTAGTCCCCAAAGCTTGATGCGGGCTTAGGCATGAAGTCCCCAAAGCTTGATGCGGGCGTAGGTATGTTTGTTACCCGTGAGGTATCTGTGGCCAGTTCGGTGATGTTGTACTTTATTATGTAAGTATTACCTACATTCACGATCTCCATAACCTCTTTATCGGAAGCGTTGGCATAATCCCAGACTTCACTATAACTTTGTGCCAAATGAACGTTCCCTTTGCCAGTATTCTGTGCTAATTTCTCCTAAAGACTGTTTAAACACAATTTTGCTCTAAAGCGCTTGCCAGGATTCTTAACAATTTGGGAGCGGTCAAGCTCTATACCTTCATGGGCACGGTAACGCTGAACATAAGCCGTTTTTTCATCTTCGGTATGAACCCTTTGGGGATATCCCGACGCCTCTACCTTATCCTTCAAAAAAGCGTTTATATATGGTGTGAAAAGGTTGGGTAGCTTCTGAAACCTCCACACCTCATGTATCATTTCCTGCTCGACCTTTCTCAGCCCTTCAGGGCCCATATTACACTCAAACTCAAGCTTACAATCTGAAGCCAGTTTACGGGCACGTTGCACAACCGTAGGTAGCCAGATATTATACGCAATTGTAGTTAGTACAGTGAACATATGAGCTAAGACTATTGCTATAAAGCCACAACCACGATCGACGTTTATATGCTTTCTGTAAATAGCATGAGAATTTGAATTAAGAGTATAAGGTGTGGCGCTATGACCCGCAATCTGGAATACTCTGTCAATATGTACCATGAAGTTGTCCATATTGAAGGCTGTACTACTTTGAGAGGCCTGCATTATGCGGCCCAAGATATATTCTATGTCTACAGCTGCCAAGCGTCTGAACGGTATTACTACCGAACAATCATCAACGTCCCCGTCATCTGACCGGAACCTGAAGGACAACCTCGTCTGGACTTCACGTTCGTCGCGGTTCTGCAGGGAAAACTCCACAATACGTTCAACTACTCGTCGCAGTCCAACGCCGTTGCTATACATGGCTCAAGGGTCAACCCTGACCATGTACCGATTTCTAGTCAGGGCAGAGGTGGGGGTAGCGGTGAGCACCAACTCGAATGACATACTTTCCTCCACAGCATGAGAAGCTGCTGGTGTGGAGGAAGTACCATGAACTGAGCAGGAATAAGGGGGTATATGTGAGGAAGGTACTATTGTGAGGGTTGTGTCGTAAGACGTAGAGGGTTGGGGTTCTATTACTGGGGGCTTAACAACCGGGGCAAACCTGGCACGCTTTATATCTGACGTGGAGGGCTTTTCATCATGCTTCAGCTTTGAATTGCCGCGTGGTACAGGTATCGCTGGTGAGAGTTCGTCAGCGGGGATGGAGTTTTTACCTACACGTACATCGAAATCATCTGAATATCGATGATGGGGGCAGTATATCGTCGTCATTCACGGTTCTGTGGAAGAAGAAAAACAAGAATATAAGGAACAGCCCTTAAATTTTGTTATATTTTGTAAATTACCCACTTAGGGGTGTGACGTGTTAGAGATGGAATATGTAGAAAAATTCAGGTTCACAAGCCCAACCACATGTATTATATCTGGCCCTACAGGATGTGGTAAAATTATGTTTATGCTTAAAATCATTAAAGATAAGGGGGAAATGTTCTCAAAACTTGTGCATAAAGTTATATGGTGCTAGTCGACGTATCAGGCAGTGTTCAACGAGTAGCAAAATGAAATTTTGTTCCACAAAGGGGTATATGACGTTAATTTGTTAAAGGGTAATGAGCATACAGTCATTGTAATTGACGATCTCATGTTGGAAATGGATAAAACGTTTGCCGAGACATTTACAGTGTTCTCCTACCATCTTAACATAAGCGTATTCTTCATCAATCAGAATATATTTTTCAAAAATAGATACATGCGCGATGTGTCGTTAAATGCACAATATCTAGTCTTATTCACGCCACGTAGAGATGTGTCAGAAATTGGGGTATTAGCCAATCAAATGTTCCAGAATCAGCGTAATGATTTTTTTGACGTTTCTAAAGAAGCCACAAGTCAGCGTTACGGATATTTGCTTTGTGACCTTCGCCCGCGAAACACGTTTAGGGTGCTTCTAAGAACGAATATATTCCCAAACGAGCCTGTAACGGTGTATATTCCAGAATGACAAATAAGCTGAAGAAATATCGTGAATTAATAAAAATCTATCAACGATTGCCCCGACATTGCGACAGATTTTTGTTAAAAATATCGACTCCGACTTTTTAAAGTGCATCTGTGAAATCTGTCTTAATGTTATAAAATATAATGTGCCAATGAAACCGCCTCAGAAGGCTCGCTTACGTCGTTACAAGAACATAGTACGTGCACTCGCTCGTAAAGGTAAAACTGTGGGGAAGAAAAAGCGAATTATTTTACAGAGAGGGATATCATTCCTCTCCATCTTATTTTCAGTTTTGGGACATTTACTGACTAGATTAATGATTTAATGAAGAAAGTGGTAGTGATTCCGCACGATGTGTATGCTTCGTTGCAAAGTTCGAAGATTCCAGACACGGCTCTACAACCCCGTAATAGCAGGCTTAAAAGAATGGAGAGCGAGTTCCTAGCCCTATTAAACAGTGAAAAGTCACCTGATGAGAAAAGAATCTTGTACTAAGGGGCTTTGCAGAAATTTCTTCATGAGTACGAACTGCAGTGGCGGCTCGTCGGTAGGCACTGCGGAACTGCAGCACCCCTAAATTTTTTATTTACAATTGAAATAATCAAGAACAATATAAGGATGAGCTCACTGAATAACTTTTTCAATAACTTTTGAAACTTTTATTCATTGCTCAATCAATTATTTCAACCCATTCTTAGAGACAGCACCCCTAGAATTTTTAGTCACGAGCCGCCACTGGACTACGAAGATTATAAGATTCCGACAGAGCTCCCGTGGTTATTAGACACAGCGCTAGCAACGCTGAGCATGGCGACAAAGGACCTGGGCTCGACGTTAGAGATGATGAGCCAAAGAATAACGGAAAACAACACATCGAGCATGGATTAAAAAGAAGTCTCCCACATACAATGAGGAATAAAGGCTTAAGTATTTATAATCTATTGAGTGAGGACCCCATCATACCGTGGACCGATACAGCCGAGGTCATTGTTGAAGGGTCAAGGGTACAGGGATCGAATATCGTCGACATTGTCCATGATCTGGTGAGAAAGTGGACAGGCCCTCACCAACAGGATGGAAGCATATTAAAGCAAGACTACATCAAATAAATGTCCCCAAAACATTGATAGGTAATCTGAATAGGTTAAAAGACTTGGATCAAGTCTCTCATGTGTCACAACTGAGTACGCCATCTTCCCCAGCAGTAGCGTCTCTGAAGAGGAGAAAGAAGAGACCAAACGGCCAACCTTATCCAGTAAACGCTATTATGACATTTCTGACCCCGCCTCCTATGGAGGCGTTAATAGACTGTACAGAGGTATTTACGGATTAGGGTAAAAAGATGATGAGAGGTTTTTGCGGGAGCAGGATGCTTATATACTTCATAAACCGGTGAGAAAAAGGTTTAAAACGGCCAAGACAACAGCGGCTTCGATTGACTTGATTTGGCAAGCGGATTTGACAGACATGCAAAGATATTCAGTTTATAATGACGGATACCGCTACAGCCTATTCATAATAGATGTATTCTCTAGATATCTGTGGCTAATTCCTCTGAAAAATAAATCGCCTGGCTATTGTTGTACGGATATTGGGAAAGAATTTATAGGCCGCGCTTCCAGAACATGCTGACAGATTTTAATATCAGTTACTACACTAGCAGTTCTATAAATATGGCGTCTTTAGCTGAAAGAGTTTAATGTACCATAAAGGAACGCATGCATCGCTATTTTACATATAAAAACAGATACAGATATATAAACATTCTTGGGTCATTGGCGTCGTCATACAACCGTTCACACCACCGTACGACTGGCACAACACCTAAAGAAGTTTTAGAAAGAGGTGTGCGCCCAGAGGTGAGAAGAGATAGAGCACCGTCACCACACTCTACACATTTCAAAATCAATGATTACACTGGTCTGCGTTTGAAATTTTTTTTCCTGAGGTAAAGGTTTTTTTAGTTCTTTTATAAATTTTGCATGCTGAATTAAAAAATGTAACTCATTTTGCTCAATCAGGTGAGGTTTTTATGCTATCTCAATTTTAAAAAAATAGATAATTCGAAAATAATCGTTATGAAATTAGCAAGTTTATTTTTTTAAAACGGACTTAAATTGACAGAAAATGTACAAAGTATATAAAAAAATGGTACACGAGTACAGTTAATGTGGACGAAAGGGCTTTCTCAAAGACTTTCGTCTGTCTTCCACAGCTAGAACGTCTCTCCTGAGGCACCAGCAGTAGTCCGCGAGCATGTTAACATCCCAGGGGCCCTGGTACCTCTCTTCCATCACTCGAATATCCTGGTGGAAGCGCTCTCCTTGCTCCTCGCTGACATCACCGCAGTTGTCCGGAAAGTAGTCTAAATGCGAGCTGAGAAAATGCATCTTTATGAACATACGTGCACCAAGAGCCTGGAAGCTCTGCAGGAGCTCCTCGACAACACGTTCGTACTCTGGACTTCGGTGGTTGCTCAGAAAATTCGTGACAATGGACTTGAATGCGAGCCAGGCATTGATCTCATTGTCCTCCAGACTTTCGTCGAATTGAGCATCTTTCATTAGCTCCCTGATCTGAGGGCCGTCAAAAATACCTGCTTTCAGTTTGCCCTCACTGACGCGTGGAAATTTCTGATTCAGGAAAGCGAAAGCTCGGCTTTCTTTGTTGAGTGCTCTGACGAAATTCTTCATAAGTCCGAGCTTGATATGCAGCGACGGAAGTAGAATCATCTGCAGATTCACGAGAGCGTGTGACAGAACGTTGTGCGAACCTGGTTCCAGGCCACGTCTTGCTGGCCAGTCGCGTTGTACTTAGTGTTGCTTGTCTGTTCGGCTGTCCCACAGACAGAGAAAACATGGGTATTTGGTGTAGCCGCCTTGTAGACCCAGCAGTAGTGCTATAACCTATAAATATATATATATATAGATATATATCAGGGCCTAAATATATATATATATATATATGTATATTTGTATTTTTTTTTGTAAACACGAACATATCTTTAGGTCTCCGCATATCATCCAATTGTGATGTTTGTACTTCAAAGCAGTTAGCAAAAGCTCCATATTACTATAACTTTCAGACGGAACAGACGCGACCTTGTTACCATTGTAGAGTAGTACTGCTTTCAAGCTTCTGCTTGAGGAGTCGATGAAGAGCCACCATTCTGTAGGGTCATACGCTAAATCCACAGCTGCAATGAGGCCGTTGACGTTGTTACAGTAAACCAACGAAGCTTCTTCGTCCAACGTGAAATATTCTCGAAACTCTTCTTCGCGGCTGCGATACCAGAAGAATATTGTTTCTGGAGCTAACAAACGATTTTCGTGAAGACCTGATCCTAGCAACTGAGCAGATTCTTTGGACAAGCACAAATCTCTTGTCAAATCGTTCAACTCAGCTTGGCTCAAGAGTTTGGGTTGACTTGTCTCGGCAGTAGGTTGGTATGTACCAGATATGTCACCGTCATCCATTTCTTCATCTGAGTCGGACGACGAATCAAAGTTGTCGGGTGGTGTTGGAATTGGAATTTCTGGTCCATGAGGCACTGGCTTTATGGCAGATGGCACGTCTGGATACTTTACGTGTTGCTTGTTTTTTCGATTTATGCCTAAAAGGAAACAGATAAAGACAGATAAAGATAAGATAAAGACATATCTCATATAGTATTGTCAGGCATATTTTTGTAAGTATAAAATGAAATTCATACTAAATTCATACTAACTTACCGTGTAGGTTTTCATACAGAAATAACAGTCAGTAGCATGATCTCTTCCTTCCCTCCACACAATTGGGACACCAAAAGTAGACACTCTACCTTCTTGTGGCTCCAGCGCCGCAGACTTTCAACGCACGTTTTGCAGCATATGTGAGGGGCAAAGGCTTTGTCCTGGTCACCAAGTTTAACTCCAAAGTAGGCGTGATAGCTTTTCCTCACAAAATGTGTGATGTTTGACTGCCGGTCTGACATAGTGACTTTACCACAGATGTAGCAGAATCTGTTTGGGTCATTCTTGCACATTCTATTCATGCTGAAAAACAGTAATGACAATCGTAATTAGAAATAAGTTGTGTCTGTTTATTATATAGAGCTTGGCTAACACTTGGCTAAAATGTAAGTCTGTTTTAAAAAAATAAACTTGCTCATTTCATAACGATTATCTAATTTTTTAAAATTGAGATAGCATAAAAACCTCACCTGATTGAGAAAAATGAGTTGCATTTTTTAATTCAGCATGCAAAACTTATAAAAGAACAACTAAAAAAACCTTGGCCTCAAAAATGACGCAGACCAGTGTTATATAAGGCTATCACGTTCGGGAAATAAATTTGCGAAGGGATTTGAGCAAGGATGGACACGTGAGATTTTTAAAGTTAGTGCTCTGAGACCTAAAGGAGAGATAATGATGTATTACGTTGAAGATTTGAATGGGGAAAAAATAGCAGCAGGCTTTTACCGCGAGGTGTTGCAGAAAGTGACATTTAATTTAGGAAAAAGTGTACTTAAAATTGAAAAAGTTTTAGGCAACAAAGGTTCAGGAAAGAGAAAAATGTACCTGGTGAAATGGCTGGGTTACCGAGAAAGCTTCAACACCTATATAAAAGCTGCTGCAATAATGAAGATTAAATAGTATGCAACATGGCACCTAACCACTTCTATGTTACACTCCCGTTCTCTTCTTCTCTGGCTGTACATCCTAACAACACCCTGGCCAACTCTGTGACAGAACTCCACGGACCCATTGAATTGGAGCGTGATTCGTATGAGGTGGATTTATGTGAACTCCATTTAGCCACAAAATTTTTAACTCTTCAAAATGATCAGATCATATTTCTGGTCCTAAGAAGAGTCGATGAGTGTGAAAAAATAGGCATAATCTTAGACAATACTATGCGATCAGCCCTGTTCGGTGAGGTATAGTACTATAGTGCAAATATAACACTAGGAATCGGTCATTATGACACAGCCATGGACATTGCGACGGGGTTAAACAAGAGTCTTAAAAAATCGTACCTGACAAACGATTTACTTTTTGAAGTCGTAAACATTGACACGCCTGCATTCACATTGAAGTTAAAATCAACGCTTAGTAGAAATATTAAAGATAAAGAGCTGTTCACAATTGTGACTGAGGGCCGATATAGCGCAGATCTCCAAAAAGATACCTTTCACAAGGCACAACATGACTTGTTTAGCTTAATGTATCAGTTGAAGATGGAGAAATTGGGTGAAATTTGGCCATCCCCAGATATGTGCTATATTTACAGCAATATCGTGGAGCATCAATTTGTTGGGGACACCCAGGCGCGCCTACTGCGCATTGCACACATCCCCAACCATAGAGGAAAAAGTTTGAGCATCACATATGACAAGCTCCATTATGTGAATGTTGCGACTAATCTATTAACCAATATCTCGAAATGTATAAGAACGATTGAGGAAAAAAATTTCCCATTCAGTGATGGGAGCTTAACAGTGAAGCTGCACTTTCGTCGCGTTCAGTTATAATGACCCGAAGGCCTCTCACAATCTATCGAGGGGTGAGATATCAGCGTGAGAGTGGGCTTGGATCCATTTTTTCAGCCGTAATACGCACCGTTGTCCCACTGTTGAAGAGGGGGGATAGATACCTCGGGAGGAAACCGTTAAAATCAGGTTTTAACAAGGTAGAAGACATAATGGGTGGGACTAAATCTAAAGAAGCTCTAAAAAAACATTTAAAACGTACACGGGACGAAATCATGAAAGATGCAAAGTGAAAAATGCGAAGTGGCGGAAACAAGAGAACTGTTAGAAAGAAGGGGTTACCGACACGAGAACGTAAAAGGACATCAAAAAAGAAGTGTTCTAAGCGTATGAAGCCTACTGATCATTTTTTAACTGATATAAACTGAGGACACTACTCTCACATATCGTAGGCTGATTACTACTTGTCGAGAGAGGTGATACTATTTCTGTCTCGTCATGGCGCATTTCATCCATCCGTGTAGTTCACAATATTGTAAGTCGGAACTGTCCCTCTTTGATATGCCCGCTACTCAGGATTCTATTGAGCACAGCGACTTTATTACAATTAACCCATTAAACACAATTAGTTCACCGAGTGCCCCAAGAACTCGTGATACCTAGCTGAAGGCCATACTTTTTTGATCCACATTTTGTATGCACATGCACGCTAAACTGCATATAGCCTATTCAGATGGAACGGACTACGATGATAGTTACTCTGCATACCCTAAAACCAACTTTCTACACTCCATATTCAGCCACTGTGAGGTATATTTAAATCAGGTTAACATCTCGGAAGGTACGGATTATTATCACCTACGAGCCTACCTGGAAAATGTCCTCAACTTTTCAAAAGAAGGGAGTGACACCTTTTTCACCGCCGTGGTCTATTATCAGACTAAAGATGAAAATAGTATAAAAGATAAATTTCAAAATTCTAAAAAAAAAGATATACGAGTGTTTTGGGCGTCTGCATACAGACTTCATGTTCCTTGCGAAACTGCTTGTGAACGGCGTCGACCTGAAACTAAAGCTCAACCGCACGACTCTTGAGAGCTGCATAAATCAAGAAGAGGGCGCAAAACCCGTTGTGATTCACATCGTGGAAACATATCTCCGTGTACGGCGAGTGAAATTAAGTTCCCCGAAATATGTAGAAATTGAAAAAAATTTAATACACGCAACAGTAAAATACCCAATTAACAGAGTACAGATCAAACTATACACGGTGTCCGCCGGGTTAGCCTCGAAGCAGCTAGAAAACGTGGCTCTAGGAGTTCTACCTAAAAGGATATTAATTGGAATGCAGGATCACACTTCCACGAATGGAAAATATAAAAAGTGCTCCTTTAAATTCGAGAATTTCAGCCTTAAAAATATAACTCTATACGTAAATGGCATCGCATTGGTGGGGCCTATGGTTACGGATTACTCATCAGACGCTGTGTTTCCGCTCTGCGCGAGAGCTTATTGTAGTCTGGCACATAATGCCGGTGCCTGTGACGAGCTTGGGTTTGGCCTGACGCAGAAAGAATTTGTGGAAGAAGTTAACCTTTACCAGTTTGATATTACTCCTGACTTATCTGCTGGTGTAAAGGAACACTTAAGTCCACAACAAAGTGGGAACATCTCAGTGAGGTTGGAATTTGCCAACCCTTTAGACGCGACTATTAGCGAATAAACTCCAGAGAGTAATGAAAAGTGACCGAATCACACGCTCCAAATTTATCGGCGTGTTTGCGAAGAATGAAATATTGAAATTTCCAACTACGAGAGATTGGTATGGGATTACCGTGAACACCGACATTGTTGTTAATGTGGGAATTCATTGGTTTGCAATCTATTTTAAAAATAGGGAAAGAATGTACTATTTTGATTCACTCGGCACTCAGCCCTGGAGTGACCCTGTGAAATTGTCTGGAATCCTTACCGCCTCCAAGGATATTTTAGTAACACTTGTGGCATGTATTGCCTTTCATTTCTCCTGCACATGTCACGTGGGAAGAGTTTTATGAATTTTTTAAATTATTCGATTTGTGGGACACTGAAATGAATGATGAAACGGTATGCAGACAAATAAAAAAAGTTTCCATATGTTCGCACTCGTTGTGTTGTGTAAAGGTGTACATATATTTGTAACTATATTGTGTAAATGTGTATATACATTTGGAACTGTAAAATGTCTCTATTAAGGCTTATTTAATGGACGCTAGTTCTGTAAGCCGCTTTGTACATGTTTTCACCATTTAATAAATTAAATGAAAATACAATGTGTTTTGTTCTTAACCCCCAGAAACTTACATTAGTTCCTCGATGACATGGCATTCGTTGGACCGGATGTGAGCGAATACCGTGATCTCTGTATTCAGGCCCATGAGCTGGCTGCGCGTAAAATCTCCAAATCATTTATTCCCCTTTCATCAAAGCTGTCACCAAAAGTTGCTATAACATGTTTGAGCTCCGTATCGGTCCTTTAAGGAGAAATTAACATGATTAGTTCATACTGATTCTTTTTAATTAAAATCCATTTTTTCATAAATCGAATTATGTTCAGAAGTCATAGTTCAGTGTTACTGCAAACTAGGCTATAATTGAGGATACCTGCTAATGAAACATTTACTATAAAATGCGAGTAGACAAAAAACTTACATTAGTTCCTCGATGACCTGTCGTTCGTTGGACCGGATGTGAGCCAGTACCTCGACCTCGGTATTCAGGTCCCTAGGTTGGCTGTGCGGTAAAGCCTCCAAATCATTTATTCCCCTTTCATCAAAACGAAAAGTAGCTATAACACGTTTATGTTCCGCTTCGGTCCTTTAAGGAGAAATTAATATGATTAGTTCATACTGAATCATTTCAAGTTAAGTTAAATTAAAGTTTAATCATGCCTGGTTAGGCTACGCTAGGTTAGGTTATATTAAGAGATGAATGGCAAAACGCTGGGTGTTGGAATCTCCGTTAAACTTTAGAGCTAGGGTGGGATGAAAAGCTTCACCTTCGTCAGAATGAGCAACTTTGGAATCTCCGTCAAACTGTAGGTCTAGGGTGAGGTGAAAAGTCTGACCTTCGTCAGAATGAGCAATTCGGGTATGTCCGGATGAACTGTAGGTCTAGGGTGGGGTGAAAATTCTGACCTTCTGAGCTAGGCTAGGTTATATTATAGCCGGTTAGGTTACGCTAGGTTACGCTATATTATGTCCGGTTAGGTTAGGTTAAGTTAGGTTATAATCGGTTAGGTTATGCTACGTTAGGTTATATCACACCCGTAAGGGCTAGGTTAGGTTAGGTTACATTACGCCCGGTCAGGCTATGCTAAGTTAGGTTAGGTTAGCTTAGTCTATGTCCTGATTAGGCTATGCTAGGTTAAGTTATATTACGCCAGTCAGGCTATGCTACGTTAAGTTAGGTTACGCTAGGTTAGGTTATATTATTATAAACGAGAAAGAGCCCTGAGAATAATTTTTTCGTTGTAGAACAAGAAAAACTCAGAATAAAGCTAGGTTAGGTTAGGTTATATTATATCTGGTTAGGCCATGCTAGGTTAGGTTATATTATGACCCATTTAGGCTAGGTTAGGTTAGGTTATATTATGACCAGGCTAGGCTAGGTTAGGTTATATTATGACCAGGCTAGGTTAGGTTAGGTTATATTATGACCCATTTAGGCTAGGTTAGGTTAGGTTATATTATGACCAGGCTAGGTTAGGTTAGGTTATATTATGACCAGGCTAGGTTAGGTTATATTATGACCCAGTTAGGCTAAGTTAGGTTATATCATGACCAGGCTAGGTTAGGTTAGGTTATATTATGACCAGGCTAGGTTAGGTTAGGTTATATTATGTCCCGGCTAGGGTATGCTAGGTTAGGTTATATTATGGCCGGTTAGGCTCAGTTGTGTTAGGTTAGGTTAGGCTATGCTAGTATAGGTTATATTATTATAAACGAGAAAGAGTCCTGGGATTAATTTTTTCGTTGTAAAAAAACTCAGAATAAAAGGAAAAAATTAGATAACTAAATAAATTATAAACGAGAAAGAGTCCACCATGGTTAGGTTAGGTTAGGCTAGGTTAGGATATATTATATCTGGTTAGGCCATGCTAGGTTAGGTTATATTACGCCAGGTCAGGCTATGCTAGGTTAGGCTAGGTTATATTATGAATCGGTTAGGACTATGCTAGGTTATATTACACCCGGTCAGGCTATGCTAGGTTATATTACACCCGGTCAGGCTATGCTAGGTTAGGTTAGGTTAGGCTAGGTTAGGCTCGGTTAGATTATATTATTATAAACGAGAAAGAGCACTGGGATTAGTTTTTTCGTTGTAGAAAACAGGAAAAACTCAGGATAAAAGGAAAAAATTAGATAAATAAATTATAAACGAGTGAGAATCCACCATGGTTAGGTTAGGTTAGGTTAGGTTAGGCTATATTATTATAAACGAGAGAGAGTCCTGGGATTAATTTTTTCGTTGTAGAAAAGGAAAAAAGAAAAAATTAGATTACTAAAATTATAAACGAGAAAGAGTCCACCATGATTAGGTTAGGTTAGGCTAGGTTAGGTTATATTATATCTGGTTGGGCCATGCTAGGTTAGGTTATATTACGCCCGGTCAGGCTATGCTAGTTTAGGCTAGGTTAGGTTAGGTTATATTATGACCCGGTTAGGCTATGCTAGGTTAGGTTATATTATGACCCGGTTAGGCTATACTAGGATATATTACATCCTGTCAGTCTATGCTAGGTTAGGTTAGGTTAGACTAGGTTAGGTTATGCTATATTATGTACCGGTTAGGCTACACTAGGTTAGGTTGTATTACAACCGATATATTTATATATATATATATATATATATATGGAGGGAGTTGCAATATGAGAAAACGCGCTGCAAATTATAATCACAAAGCAGATATCCTTTCACTTCGTTTTATTACGAATTTTAAAAATTATAATACTTGCAATGAATGAAACGTCGTATATAATCAAGAATTATTACGTAATTACTTACATCTCTGTGACGTCATTAGCAGGAAAATCGTTCTCGCCGTCACAAATTTCTGCAACAGTCTGCGTTGAAAGTAGTTCATTCCGGTCTACAGCGTTGAAAATTACACGCTTTGCCTAGGCATAGAAAGCTTTATCTTCAAACAATTCCGGAGAGATGTAGAGTTGCTGCGATTGGCTCATTGCTAGGTATTTCAAAAGCACTGCTCGATTAAAAACAACTGAATTGGAAGCCTGTGATGAAAATGCCTCCGTTTATAGACGGGGTCGTAATTATGAACATCCCACAATACCCGAATCGCGAGTTTCCTATTGGCTATCGGTGAAATTTGGGTGGGCCACAACGTGTGAGTGATACCATCCACCCACCAGAGGTCCTGGGGCTCCGTCCACAGGGTTGTGATTGGATGTCCCGTGAAATCTGGGGCGTGTCAAATATATCTTGCCCGTTCCAGAGCCGTG
This sequence comes from Bathynomus jamesi, assembly GCA_023014485.1. Classification (NCBI taxonomy): domain Eukaryota; kingdom Metazoa; phylum Arthropoda; class Malacostraca; order Isopoda; family Cirolanidae; genus Bathynomus; species Bathynomus jamesi. The sequence continues at coordinate 391,862 of JAJOZX010002687.1, read as the reverse complement.
GAAAGAGAAATACATTGTTTGGAAAATAAATTGTGCTTTCTGGGGCGCCGATGAGATGGGTGGGAGAAGAGAAAATGGAATATATGAGAGGCTTAACGATGCTTGAAAATAAATTTGTAAATCGGCTTATGTTGGCCCATCTAAAATAGATTCGGAAAATTTATTATTTCCTCTGAAAAATAATTCGTCAGAAACTGGAAGATAATTTTAAAAATCAATTGCCCGTGAAAGCTCGACAATTCTCGTAGGTGTAAAGTTTATGACATCCGTCTAAATAAAAATGGAAAAATCATCTGTGCGTGAAGGCTCGGTCTATCGTACTATATACTGGGGTATTAGGACTCACCTGTGTAGCTGTCAGGTAGTCAGAAAAGGAAGGGTTTTAGTGACAATCGAAAAATATTTGGAAATTCGGGTACAATTCGGCTATGTTTGAGAGAAACGCTAAACTGGAAAATAATTTGCCCGTGAAAAATGGAAGTATCATAAGCGTGTGAGTTTAATCTTTACGATATCTATACCATAAGCTGGAATATAGCTCTTAATATATATATATATGTATATATTATATATATATATATATATACAGGGTGTCCATAAATTATTCACCCCATTATAAGCCTTAATAAATTCGTTATTATAGGAGCTATCTTAAAACGGTTTGCGGCAATTAATAACACAACTCAAGAAATTTTTGTTTTAATTCAGTAAACCTCCACGTGAGCCCCATTGGTAGCACGCAGAACATCAAGGCGATAGATGATTTCGTTCCAAACATTAAGAAGCATGTCTTGCGTGATGGAAGCTAATGTCTCTTCAATCCGGTGTCTTAAATCTGTGATGTTATTAACCTTCTTTGCATACACTCTGTCCTTTGTGTAGCCCCATAAAAAGAAATTCAGAGGCGTGATATCTGGGGAACGAGGAGGCTATGGAATAGGGCCATCTCGCCCGATCCAACGAGAAGGGAACTTTTCATTGAGGAACCTCCGCACTTCTAATCCCCAGTGTGGCGGTGTCCCATCTTGCTGAAAGAACACACGGGGCTGCATATCCTCAAGTTGAGGTGCAGCATAACATTCAAGCATATCTATGTAATTTGTAGCCTTCACAGTGTTCTCATGGAAGAAAAATGGTCCAATCACACGGTTATGGGAGAGAGCACACCAAACGTTTATCTTGGGACTGTTGCGTTCGTGTTTAATAAATTTATGCGGATTTTCTGATCCCCATATACGGCAATTGTGTCTGTTGACTTTACCAGACAGATGAAATGTCGCTTCATCACTGAAAACGACATTGTTCAAAAAATGCTCATCTTCATCAATACGGTCAAGAATGTCAACAGCAAACTGTACCCATTTGGGTTTGTCATTTGGTAGAAGTTTCTGCAAGGTTTGCAATTTGTAGGCATAAAGTTTCAACCTCTTGTGAACCACTTTATGCAATGTTGAACGCGGTATTTGCAGTTCTCGGCTTGCTCGGTGGATGGATTTTGTAGGACTTCGGATAAACGCCTCCTGAATTCCTGCTATCTTATCTTCAGACACACTAGGCCTTCCAGCTCCTTTCTGATGTAGCACACTGCCAGTTTCTTGAAATTGTTTCAGCCATCGCTTGAGTGATTGCTTTGATGGTGGAGTTTTCTGATATTCCTCACGAAAACGTCTCTGTACAGTAATTGGAGTGTTGGTTTCCCACATTCACAGCACACACATTGCTTTCTCCTTCACTGTCATCATTGTGCTCCTAGTGGATGTTCTGCGAAATAAAGAAAAAATTTCTTGAGTTGTGTTATTAATTGCCGCAAACCGTTTTAAGATAGCTCCTATACTAACGAATTTATTAAGGCTTATAATGGGGTGAATAATTTATGGACACCCTGTGTGTATATATATATATATATATATATATATATAATAGACCGGCCCAGGCTCATAGGGGTGAAAAATAACTTTTTCCTTTTAAGTCTCAACCCTGGAATTTGTTATGCGTTTCGAAAGGAAGTTTTGAGTGAAGTTTCAGCCGGATTCCCTAATATTTAGTGGTGCCGACAGACTCTGAAATGTATAGTTTTTCCGCACCACCCAGGAGGTAACTACAACAGGCGCGTTTTTTTTAAGTGGTACCCCCAATAGGCCTAATCCACTTTTTTAATGTTAACTCATGAGGCTGTTGTGCTTCAGGTCTTTATCATTGATTTCTTTGCCTCTGGAAACTGCTCTCGGTGTTTTTCCATGACTTGAAGAAGGTACTGCAGTTGTTGTTCGTTTTCTGTGAGATGACTGTTGAAACTGAATTAATGAGACCGCTCTCTCTGCATTATCGTTTACAACATTCATTGTTTTAACATATTCCTTAGCTAATTTATAGTCGTTTCTGTTATCCCATTCTGCAGGATCTACTTCGAGAAACGTCGATTGAAGGGACAATTTCTCAAAGAAGGAGCGACTTGAGCTTCTGACAAAGTCCGCCAGACTCTTTTCTCTAGTGGGTCATCTTGAGTGTGGTCAAAAGCAATTCGTTTTTCTGGTATTTCTGAACCAGGTTTTTCCAATGCCTGAACCATCTGCCGTTTCACTTGCAAAGTTTTGCCTTCATCAAAAAAGGCAAGCGACACAAGTTCTTCATTTAGATACCAGAGGCGACAGCATAGTGCTTTGCTAGCTATTGCTGAAAGTTCCTTATCATCATATTGCTGAAGCTCTTTTACATACTCCAAATCGGTTCTTGATGCAAAAGATGCGATAGGAGCCGCAAACCATTTTGGAACATAAAAGCGGACAGTATAGCGAGAGAAGTGTTCCATTGCACTCAGTTCCTGTTTTGTCAGGTTGAACTGCGAGCGAAACAATACAACTTTGATGGCATAAATCACTCGCGACATCCACCTACAGCGATATAAAGCCCCAGGTTGACGAAAATGTACTCCTCCTGATAGAACACCACCTTTTTTTTGCCAGTATTGCTCGCGGTAGTATCAAAACACATTGCATGAATACATTCTCGCAAATTCCAATCGTCTAAGCATTCTAGAACTGGTTCTGCAATTTTTCGCCTTCTCCAGAAACAAGTTTGGGTACTGCTAGAAGCTTAGACTTTCCTCCACCGGATACAAGAATAACTAGCCCATCTATCTTTTCATCACCTGTTATATCTTGCATTCCTTTACCATCCCAATGAATGGTAAGCGGAACGTCAGAGGTAAAGGTTTGGTTAATGTAATTTGCAACTTTTTGGCGTACGGCACTACTCGCCCTCTGTATAGTACTTCTGCTCAAAAGAACATTGTGAATGTCATGTCCAAGAGAAGTTGCAGCAGGTGAAAGCACCATAACAGCACTACGATCACTTGTTTTTGTTCGACCTAATGCCATTGCCAGATAAGGTGTTACGATGCGCTTACACTTATTTGATATTGTGCTGCTTGAAGGTTTGGATGTCATTTCAGTAGTGTACGATATGCCTGGCTCTGGTTGCTCATCACTACTACTGCTTGAACTGCTATTACTAAACTGAACTGCAGCTGAAGACAGTTTCTTTCGCAATGTCTCGGCTTCTTTTAGTGCAGCATTTCTTTCATCTCTTTTCCGTTTTCGCATTTGCTTAGCGACCAGTTTGCTATCAATATCAGTCATGTAACCTCGCTTCCCTTTTTCTCTTTGAACATGTACGAATGATCTATCTTCCTCATTTGACATCATTTGTAAAGCATTTGCGTGAGCTATATCAAAAAGGTTATCTAAACTATCTTGGAATTCAGTTCCTTTTTTAATTTGATTTTGATTACGATTTGATTTTGATTCTTGAAGTGATCTGAAGTTCTCATACATTTTCTGAATTTTCGTTAGTACATGCTGTTTGGCTCTAGTGGGTATTTTCGCCTTGTCCCAAATCTCAAAAATTTCAGCATAAACTATGTTGAATGCTTCTGTCAATGTTTTCTTACTGTTTGTGAGACAGAAAAGCCGACGTAGTACATATCCATTGGATGGAAGCTTCTTACTGCCAATTGTGTCAATTGGCTGTTCAATCAGCCATATTTCAGTTTTTCTTCTTGTTACAATTGAATCGGACATGGTGAAGGATAAAATCTGCAAATATTAAGAGAAAACACTTGCGCATCAATCTCTCACTGCGTCTTAAGCAATACTGACGTGAAGACGTGTTTCTACTCAACAGTTTAACATGTGGAGCACAATGCACAAGATTGTGAATAGGCATGGTTTGCACACAATATTTGTACTACGAATTACGGGATTTCTTAAAGTAATTTTACCAGCAATTGATATTTTCGCAATAAATGAAAAATAAAAGAGGCTGTCGGCACCACTGAAAGTGCATAAATATTGTTGAAATTTAGAGTGCGAGTATATTATGATGGTGGTAACAATTTTAATGGGTGAGACTTTCACTTTTCAAAAAAAAGTTTTTTGGGGCCAGTCTAATATATATATATATACATACACACATTTAATATATATATATATATATATATATATATATATATATATATATATATATTTAATATATATATTATATATATATATATATATATATATATATATATAATATATATATATATATATATATATATATATATATATATATATATATATATATATTTAATATATATATATATATATATATATATATATATATATATATTTAATATATATATATATATATATATATATATATATATATATATATATATATATATATATATATATATATATATATGCGAGAGAGAGAGAGAGAGAGGGGGAAATAAACAAGCAGATAAACAACATGACCGAGTGTTGCAATACAGTTTAACGGGGTAATTTAATCATTTAAGACATGGAAAGGTCTGAACTGAAACCCCCAAAAGTGGAAAAAAGGCTTTCAGCTGGGAGAGAGAGAGATGGAAAGGGAGATAGAGAGAGAGAGAAGTTCTGTTTGGAAAATAAACAATATTATTTTATCAATTGTTTTATTATCATCATCATTATATATATATATATATATATATACATACTGTGTATATATATTATTTTTAATGTATATATTCCTCGTTTGTATTTCTTATATTATCGAATGTATATTTCATGAAACTACCTCCAATAATTCACTGGTCGACAAAATCGAACTTTTTATTTGTCACATGAACAAAAATGGGTGGATCTTATAGGTTTTGTACCGCTGAGTTCAAAAATGGCCTCAAAATTTTTCTATCACTCACCAATATTGAGTGAATCGAAAATGAAATGTGGACTAATTTATAGGCGTAATAGCAATATCAAAGTAGAAAATGCATATTGAATTCACCTAAAATGTGGCTACTGATGATTTACGCTTGTATTTCGCCTCTGGGCCATCCCTTGACAATGTCCAGCAGTAGTCATCTAACATGCTGGGCCTCCACTTGCCCTGGTATCGCTTCTCCATCGTGGATATTTGTTGATGAAAGCGTTCCCCATGCTCATCACTAACATCGCCTAAGTTTGTTGGGAAGAAGTCGAGATGTGAGTCAAGAAAATGAATTTTCAACATGTTGCACCCCACGTCTTTGTAGGCCTTGAGAAGTTCTTCAACAAGTGACTCTTAATTTTTGGCCTTGAAGTTTCCGAGGAAATTTGTGTTCACTACTTTAAATGCTCTCCAAGATGCTCCTTTAACTTCACTTAGAGTTTCATCAAACGCGCTGTCTCTCATGATTTCTCTAATTTGCGGGACCACAAATATCCCTTCTTTGATTTTGACCTCGCTGATCCTAAGAAATTTCTGTTTCAAGTAAAGTAGGGAACCCCCCCTTGCCATTTTGATCCATAGCCTTAACAAAATTTTCCATTAAACCAAGTTTAATATGCAGTGGTGGCAAATAACTTTTTTGGATTAAGAAGAGGTGAACTGGTGAGATTTTTATGCCCTGGAATCAACACTTGTCGAAGTGGCCATTGTTTCTTTGAGTAATGGCTTTCCCGTGCTCTGCTGTCCCATTCACAGAGGAAACAACAGAATTTCGTATAACCCAGTTGTAAACCAAAAAGAAGTGCAATCACTTTCAAGTCTCCACAGATATGCCAAGAGTATTTATCATATTGGATATGTTTCACAAGCAGGTGCATATTGTCGTATGATTCCTTCATATGTACGGCATGTGCTAATGGAACTGAAGGGTATTTATTTCCATTATGAAGTAATACAGTTTTTAAACTCAGCTTCGAGGAATCAATAAATAGGCGCCATTCGTTTGGATCATGTTGTTGGCCAAGAGTTTTCATGAGAGGGTAGAAAGTTTATTTGATGCTTGCGGTAAAAAGATATCTTAGTCCCTTTTTCTTGAAGATTCCAACCTTTCAACCTGGAAGCCGAAAGTTCGGATTGACCTTTTGACAATTTCAGATCACAGACAAGCTCGCTCAGGGTCTGCTTGAGATATTAAGTGAGGCTCTGTCGATGAACAAGATGGTTCAAACATTGAATGAACATCGTCCGTCAGTAAACCATGTTGAGGTTCGTCATTACCATTGTACATCAATTTCATTTTCATCATCTAAACCCCACGTTTTCGGTGGCCTTGGTACTGGCAAATGTTTATTATGTAAAACAGGCCTTATGGCTGATGGTAAATTTGGGCATTGTACCATATGTTTAGATTTCGCAGTAATGCCTAGTATATATGTTAAGCAGAAATAACAATCCGTTTAATGGTCTTTCGGCTCTCTCCATATCATCGGAACAGCAAACGGCATTTGACGAGACCCATTTAGCCATCCTGTCAGAAGTCTTAAACACGTAATACAGCATATATGAGGTGCCCACGTCTTGTTCTGATCCCCTACCTTGCAACCAAAATAAAGTTCGTATGCTTTTTTGACGAGAGGGGTGAAATTTCGCCTTTGAAATTTAAGTGTTAACTCTCTGCACACATGACAGAAACAGTTTGGATGGTTGACACACTTGCGTGGCATTCTGTCATGAAATAATACGAACGCACTGACACCAAAAATTATTAAGGAAAATCACGAATAAAATGCACGATGTTCACTGAGGGAAATCAAATGAGTAACTGACAAATGAAAGTCAACAATGACGTGTAGCAACTTATAAACAGAGGAAGAGGAAGGGGCAGACCCCGCCCCCTTCCTATTCTCACTCAAATCCTAAGTAATGTAAATTCGTGTATCACTCTAAAACTGCGGGTGATAGAAAAATTCTGTTTTCATTTTCATAATCAACGTAAAAAATTACACATAGTTCAAGTAAAACTATCTCTGTGACAAAAACTTTGTTGACCAGTGATATAATTAGTTTAAATAAACAGAATGATGTAATGGTGTTTTATTTAGTTCTTTTGGCTGTAAACGACATTATTATTTAATTATACCAAATGGCTGCCTTCTAAGCAGACTGACAGATGTACGTACTTGTGTGTACAATAATAAGAGTTTCGCTGATTGTAAAATACGTGATGAAGAACAATTCGTACTTGGTAGTGTCTCTCTTCAGATTAAGGTCAAGTTGGGGGCCCTGCATCTAGGCACGGTTTGGTGGAGGAGCGAGTTGCTCTCCACCTGGGTTCGAGACCCGGTGATGAAAGGTGACGTGTAAACTAATCTTCCTTTTAAACGATGGAGGGAATTGTTTCTGTTTATATAATTGTTGTGTGTGTGCTTTTTGTACTAATTAGTAATTTTTATAGTTTTCAGAAATTTTAGAACTTTTCTCCGGAACTGTTCATATATAGGCTTTCCTTTGGCTAACCTTTCGTTAGCTTCCACCTGAATTGTTCATTCTGACGAAGGTCAAGCTTGTCACTCCACCTTAGACCTACTGTTTAACTCTTTCGCCCACGAATTATGACATAGGGTAAAAAAGAAATTTGCCTTTGTGTGTGGTTATATAAGAACCAATATGGTTTATTTTTCAGCTACAAAATTGTCTACCCAGTGAGTGAAAGGGTTAACGCGGAATCCAGCAGTCCCCGCGTCTTAACCACTAGGATACCCAGGGTTCCCATTTATTTACCAGCCGTGGAAGGATACAACGTCACCGGGTCTCGAACACGGCGCATATAATCGCGCATATAGTTGCGTGTGTGTGTGTGTGTGTGTGTGTGTGTGTGTGTGTGATATTTTTTGGGCGTATAGGCGGGAGTGTACGTGTATTTGTCTAAAAGTTGTATACACTGTGCCAACTGGCTGATAACACTAGGCAACAAAGATTTTGTTACAGAAGACCAAATAGGTGCTCCTAGCTAATTTCGGTATGCTGATTTCAAATCTATAATTAGATTTTTTCTATCACGTCTAGATTTTGTGTAAAATGCAAATCACTTTTAGTAAAATTTTCTACCACGTCCAGATTTTGGTTTTAATCGCTTAATGCCAGTAATATGAAACTTGCTTTTCAAGGTTAAAGCAATTTTTTTTGCCAACTATATACAAATTCGAACAATTTTGATAAATAAAATTTATCCCGAGTTGGCAACACTGAGTCAAGAGCATAGTAACGGGCAACGGCACATCGTAATAATTACTTTCTACGTTTTTTCAGATATTGTATGGTAATTCAAAATGGCATCAAATAGACGTGCTTGTGTAAATCACCCAGACAACTTCTGCTTTGTCTGTGGACAATATACACCTAAGCCACAACGTAGAAACATAACAAAGATTAAACTTGCCTACAAGTGTTATTTTGACTGTAAGTTAGGAGACCAACAGAGGGACTGGGCACCACATATTTGCTGTGCACAGTGCAATGCAATGTTAATAGCTTGGATGAATGGTAAAAGAAAAGCTATGCCGTTCTCAGTCCCCATGGTTTGGCGTGAGCCGAAAAATCACTTCAATGATTGTTATTTTTGTTTGACAAAGATTGCTGGTTTCACAAAGAAAAACAAATCAAAGATCACGTACCCAAACTGCGAATCAGCAATGAAACCAGTACCACATGATGAAACAAATCCACCACCAGTTCCACCAGCAACGATAACAGACAGCAGTTCATCTGAAGATTCTGCTAGTGATATAGAAACAGGGAAAGATGGCATATATGTTCCAGATGCAAATATTTCCCCACATTTGTTAAGTCAAGCGGAGTTAAATGACTTAGTGCGCGATTTGGAATTACCAAAAGAAAAGGCAGAGTTGCTTGGTTCAAGACTTCAAGAATTTAATCTTCTCCAACCAAACACCAAAGTTTCCCATTTCCGCCATCACCATTTGCAGTTTTCATCATTTTACTTACAGGAAGAAAACGTTTGTTTCTGCCACGATATCAGTGGTCTGATGCAAGGGATTGGCTGTCGCTATGATCCAAAAGAATGGAGACTGTTCATTGACTCTAGTAAAGCTAGCCTTAAAGCTGTATTACTGCACAACGGCAATGAAAAACCTTCAATACCTGTAGCACATGCCACTGGCCTTAATGAGACTTATGAATCGATGAAACTGCTGCTAAGACTCATCAAATATAAGGACCACACATGAAATATTTGTGGCGACCTTAAAGTTGTATCATTACTTCTTGGGTTACAGTTGGGCTACACAAAGCATATGTGCTTTTTGTGTCTATGGAACAGCAGAGATGACAAGAACCACTACAAAAAACATGATTGGCCATCTAGAACTGAACATGTTGTTGGTAAATACAATGTGAAACACCCAGCACTTATTGACCCTCAGAAAGTACATCTTCCACCACTTCACATTAAACTTGGCCTTATGAAAAATTTCGTGAAGGGTATGGATCATCAAGGTAGTGGTTTCCAATATTTAAAGGATAAATTCAAAGGAATATTGACAGATGCTAAGCTAGAAGCTGGAGTTTTCACTGGACCACAGATCCGCAGTGTCATCCACGACTCATCGTTTCCATCTAACCTAAATGAGAATAAACTAGGAGCATGGACATCTTTCGTTGAAGTTGTCAAAAATTTTCTTGGAAACCACAAAGCTGAAAACCACCGTAAACTCGTAGAAAACATGCTTAAATCTTATGAAATAATGGGATGCAGAATGTCTTTGAAAATTCATTTTTTACATTCTCATCTTGACTTCTTCCCGGCCAACCTTGGGGCTGTAAGTGACGAGCATGGTGAGCGCTTCCACCAACAGATCTCAGTTATGGAAAACAGATACCAAGGTAATTTCAACCCAAATATGATGGGAGATTATTGTTGGTTCCTGCAGAAGGAGAGCTCGTCATCCTACAAGCGACAAAGGAAGAGGACACACCAAAGTTTCACTTAAGAACAGGAATTTGCCTTTCAGTAGTAATAACAAAATACTAACGCGCTTTGGGTGGATGGTTGGGCGCAGGGGTGGTAACTCCGCCAGCGGAATTCCGCTGTCTGTCTTAAGCCAGAATAAAGGAGGAAAGACATCCCTATTCACTAATTATTTAAGTATGCTTAACATAAAACGTGGCATGGAAAAGTAGCTTAGACGGCTTTCGTAATAGAAGCGGGTGAGAAAAAAAATGAAAAATAGGGGTTTTCGGTTACACAAAATCTGGACGTGATAGAGAAATTTTGATATCAGATCTGAAATCAGCATCACCGCTTTAGTAGGAATCAGTAGTTCACGTGTCTGTAACAAAAAAAAAAGTTGAAATTTGTTGCCTAGTGTAATGCCTGTAGGCACTGGCTTCTACGCCAACTGGCTGATTATGGACTTATAAGACAGCAAGCGCTGGGATGAAGTCTTAATATGCGCTTGGCTTGTGCCAAGCGAACACCTCTCTTCCTCTCTCTCCTCCTCCTCTCTCTATTAGGTTAGGTATACCGCTTTTGGGGGTGAGGCCGTCCCACCTTCTACCCCAAAGAGGTCTCCCCCAGCAAGCTGGGGGAGTTCATTGCAACTTGGGGGATAACCCCTCCCACATAGTTGCATAACCTCTTGCAACATTGATCAACATTTGTAATTGCATTGCACTCTAACATTTTGCGCCCACACTACTAAAGGTACTGTATGTCGAATAGTTTAACGGAGAACAATACTTAAAACACTTTGATGATTTCTCCAAGTTTTATACCGTATAAAAAATTGTAAAAAGTCTTAAAAAATTCTTTGGTTTCTTTCTTTTGTGATTCACTAATTTACAGTCATATAAATACATACGAGTGCCTCAGTAGTATGGGCATGTCGAGATGTGAAAATTTTCGTATGTGGTGCTCATATAAAACGGATTATAGTGGATCATCCAAATTTATAATGGTTTATTCAGATTAACAAGGGCTTAATTCGGTGTTACTCTGGTTTATCAGACCAAAGATTTTTTTCTAAATTTAGGAAAGGCAGATGACGGGCATTGAAGGGTAAATAAAGGATCTATTAAATTACAGAGAAAGTCGAGCGTCCCTTGCGGAACCCATATTGACGATCTGAAAGAAGATTCTGAAAAGAAAGGTGTTTAAGAATCTTCCTATTAAGGAGAGATTCAAAAACTCTAGAAAGGCAAGAAATCAAAGCAATTGGACGATAGTTAGAGGGGTGAGGACATGGAGGAACAGCACCGGAATCGTCCATGGTTGAATTGTAAGCGAAAGTTTGAGCGAAGAGTTCACTTTTGTCAGGAGAAGAGACAGCAACTGGAAAAGAGGAGGGAAAGAAGAGGAAGTAAAGATGTTGAAGAGGTTCTTAGCTAGATGCCAGAAAGAGCGAGAAGAATTAGAACTAGATAGATTTTCACATTTTTATCGGATGAAGGAATTTTTGACGAGTCGAAGAACAGATTTTTCACAATTTCGGGCAGAAATATAAGCTGAGTGAGAGTCAAAAGTTAGATGGTGATGGTACCTTCTGAAAGCCTCCTCTCTGTTGTGCAGAGGATTAGAACAAGTAAAGTTAAACAAATTTTTTTTGCATTTGTAGTAGGAATAAAATATGGAATGTACGTCTCCATGCACGAGAGAATCACCTTCGTGATGCGCGCAGCACATTCGGAAGCAATAATTCACAGGTCAACAAAAAAACTTTTTTTTTTCGTTGCCAAGGAAATTCGTACGAATTTAGGGTATTTTGGGGTTGCTGAATTCCAAAATGAAAGTAGTTTTTCCGATTTGGCTCTAGTTCTTGAGATAATGAATACCCTCAATTAATAGGAAACGTAACCATAACGCGTGCATATGGGAAACTACCGGAACATTCTAGATGGTGAGACCGAATAAAATGCCATTATGTATTTCATGTGTTTACTTTTGTATGATTTGAGACAATTTCAATGCGATTTGTAAGTAGGCTCCGCCTGAACATTAAATTTTTTGCATTTTTACGTGTTTCAATGGGGTACCAATTATCTCATAAATTAGAGCCAATCTAGAAAAACCGATGTCATATTCGGAATCAGCACCACAAAGTTACCCCAAAATCACTCTAATATGATTGGCAATAAAATGAGTGTTGACCAGTGTAATCATTCCATGGGAATTCACAGAAGTACTGCCCATGGGCCTCCCAATCAGCGGCTCCGAAGTGCCAAAGGCGCCTCTTCTTGGGAGGATCCAAAGGCCAAACTGGAGCGATAGGACAGGAAACAGATATAAGATTGTGATCGGAGGAGCCCAAAGGAGAAAAATGTTTCACAGAGTAAGAAGAAGGATGAGAGGTAAGAAATAAATCCAGAATGTTGTGCCTATCTCCAAGGCGATCGGGGATACGAGTAGGGTGCTGTACAATCTGCTCTAGGTCATTTAGGATAGAAAAGTTGTAAGCTAGTTTACCAGGGATGTTACTGGAATGGGAGGAAAGCCAAAGGTGGTGGTGAACATTGAAATCTGCTAAAATGGAGATTTCAGCACAGGGAGAGCGGGAAAGAATGTAATTTTAGGAGAAAGGTAAACAGCGGATTTTGAGTCCGCAAATCAAACAACACATTTTGGTTTCTCTTGCGGAGTTGCCATTTTGTTTCGATCAATCATCAATGGCTCCCAATCAGGCACAACAGGAAATAAGAGAAAAAACTTGATGTGTTATGCAATAACATGCAAAACAAAATATTACTGTGTATTCTTTGGATTTCATTTAATTAGAGTTTATAATCGGGAAAGGACTCTGTGTACATACTATATATTTGGATTCTCAAAAGGCTCACGGAAAAAGGGGTTAAGTTCTTATTTGGATTGATAATAATTGGTGAACTGTTTGAAAACAGAGGGTAGTAATTAACGGGAAAGACTCAGGGTAGGCTCTGTTACTAGCGGTGCCCCGCAAGGGCCAGTTTTGGTAGCAGTATTTTTCATAATATATGTTTACGATCTTAGTGTACTGTATATTTAGTGAGTAAAATTTCTGGATTTGCTGACGACACTAAACTTGCGGGTAAAGCAATTAGTTTACTAGATATTGAAAGTTTACAGCGCAATCTTAACATTTTAGTATAGTGGTCGAATAAGTGGCAAATGGAATCTAACGTAGATAAATGTAAAGTCATGCATGCACTGTAGGTTATCACAACAGTCACTTTAACTACACTTTGGGAAATAGTGTATTAAACAAAGCCTCGTTGGGGGGGGGGAAGATTTAGGTGTCATTGGTACTAAGAATTTAAAGTTTTCAAAGCAATGTTTATTTGCGAGCAGTAAAGCTAATTGAGTATTTGATTCTATTTATCTAATTTTGAATACAGATCTAAAGATATTGTTTTGCCATTAGAACATATAAGTTGCTTGCTGACCTCGTTTAGAATCTGCTGTACAGTTTGGTCGCCCTACTGTATAGGAGTAAGGATATAGAAATGGTAGAAATGATTCTGCGCCGCACAAAAGAGCTTACTCCAGCGTTTCGAATTAAAACATATCAAACAAAGATAGTCTTAAGGAGCTGAATTTGCATACGCTTAAAACTCGGCGTTTGAGAGTCGAATTAATTCAGGTATTCAAAAATTTTAATCCTTTTGATAACGTAAATTCTAAGAATTTTTTTTTACCAAGACGATAGGAACATGATGGGAAACAATGGTTTTAAAAAAAAAGAGGCAAAAGATTTGAGACAAACGTTGCGAGGGGCTTTTTTTTACCTAATATAGTCGAGAGGTGGAATAATGTAACTGCGGAGATCGTGACGAGCACTTCAGTTAATATGTTTAAGAATATGTTGGATAGGTATTTTAGCAGCATAAACTTGCATTAAAGGGTGGGTAAATTGGGGGGTCTTTTCCGTTTTTGGGATAGCAGCGAATTTTAATGAAAATTGGTATACTAATGTAGTTTTGGTCACTAATTTCAAAAATAACTTTCTTTTTTTTGGAGAAATGAAAAACAAACATGTTAGAGCACTTTAAATAATTAATATGAGTTTTAACTAGCTTAAACTAGTTACAGAGGATTGTGTTAAATTTAGCCAGAGTCACAAACTGCTACTGTTTATGAAAAAGTGCTCTAAGTGTGGGAAAGTGTCTTCCTTTGATAAAAATACCCAGTTCTTTCGTTGCCAAAAGCGTCGGTCAAACGGTAAAAAGTGCAACTTTACGAAGAATACGTTTCTTGAAGGATCCCGGCAGATCTGTAAAAGTAGCAGAAAAACTCAAGAATTAATGCCCAGTTAGGTCAATTGAATGCCCGGTTAGTTCAATTGAATGCCCGGTTAGGTCAACTGTACGCCCTTGACGATTCGTTAGGTTAAGTCACGATATTTTCGTTAAAAACACATTAATTATTTAAAGTGCTCTAACATGTTTGTTTTTCATTTCTCCAAAAAAAGAAAGTTATTTTTAAATTAGTGACCAAAACTACATTAGAATACCGATCTTCATTAAAATTCGCTGCTAGCCCCCAAACGGAAAAGATCCAAATTGGGGACGTGTCTGTTAGTTAGTATAGGAACTAGCCCGATTTTCCTTTCTGTTTTAAATATAGTAGATGCTGATTGAGTCTGCTTACAGAGCACTGGGAGTTCTCAGATGATAACCGTTGGTAGAGACGGGAAGCTTGATGAGAATTCTGGGAAGCCTAAACCTCAAAATAGTTAATTATTTATGAAGGATGGCTACTCTTTAGGTACATAGTGTTTATTTATTGAGTAGAAGCAGTGATATCCCTTTAGATGTAAATGTAGCAGGAGGCGCTGGTCTGGTCTGGTTACAGTGCACTAGGTGTTATCAATGTGAGAACGCTTGGGAATCAAATTTTCCGAATAAGCCTACAAGAATGGTCATAAGGGGAGTGGGTTTGGGTGGAGTTGGGGATGGTGGTGTAGTAGGAGGCGCTGGTCAGCTCTGGTATTGGGTCATTGGGAGTTCCAAAATAATAGGCTATTTTAACTTTTTTTATATTTTGGTTTACATGTTTCTAATAGAAGGGAATTCTCGGGATTCTCCGAATAGCAATATTAAAATATTTTGGGAAGCTACTCCTATCACCCTCTTTTTATTGTTTCTTTTGCTCCTTCATTTTTTACTGTTATTAAAAGGGAGAGTTAGTCATGATACGGCAGGGTTCTCATGTCTAAAAAATAAAAATCAGAACCTCAACTCCAAAAAATAAGAATTCCGTTCCTAAAATTAGAATATCCATAATACATCGTTTTATTCTGATAGTCAAATGAAATGAAAAATTGAAAAATTCAGAAATAAGAACAAATATGTTCTTAGAAATAAGGACACTTGAAAACCCTGTGATAAAGCAGAAGTAGCAATGTTCCCTTTGCCAGTAAATATAGTAGGAAGCGCTGGTCTGTTCTGGTTTCAGAGCGCTGGGAGTTCCCAGATAATGCTTGATGGGATCTCTCGGGAGTCCAAACTTCCGAATAGATATTTTCAATTTCAGGAATGCAACTTGGGTACAAAGTGCAGAATTGTTAGCACCTTTCAGGACAATTGCTGTGTATTTAACCTTGCTAGCTAGAGAAAATTTTAGTTTTATGTGGAAGTAGTGATGTTCTATTTTACAATAAATGCATTAGGAGGCGCTGGTCTAGTGTGGTTTCAGAGCGCTGGGGGTTTTCAGATGATGGGAAGCTTGATAAGAACTCTCGGGAGTTAAAACTTCAAAATAAACTTATTCTTGTTCAAGGAAGTTACTTACTAAACTAGAATTTTAGTTTTAAATAGTGTGAAATGGAATTTCATAAAAAAATTGCGCATATGTAGGCTACTCTATCGGTGAAATTCTTAAACTGGTGGATACTAGCCAGCTGGAGGTGACTCTGGATCAGTGTTCTAAATACTTCCTAATTACTCTTTGTAATACCTATGCGAAGAGCGTAATATAAATTATTATATGATAAATCTTTCTTGGAAAAGGGGAAAATAATTTTTTTTATGCATTGATACACGCTTTCATGGGAATGGTATGTGTTAATTAGCTGGAGGTGCTTCTGGATCAATGCTCTCTTATCTAAGTAGTTCCATTGCGAAAGATGGCAATGCAAGTAATAAATTTTTTATTAATGCAAGTCTCTTGGCACATTGGCTTCGGCACTCAACAGAGAAATGATGCAACGATGAAATAATAACTTCTTGTTCATAATAAATAAAAAATTCTTTAAAAAAATGCATAATGTAAAATAGATTAAGTAGTTTAGTATTTCATGCTATCTTTTATTTTTCGCTGTCTTCTAATGCGTAACTGGGTACACGAGATCAGTGTACGCATGGTGTGGACGAAGTCAAAGCTATTCTCTTCATTATATTTTTCCTACTTTCCTATAAATCTTTTTTCACAACTATTTTCTGTCAGTAGTGGTTGCCGGAGGAGAGAGAGCCTCGTCTGTGAAAGCTTTACAGAACATAGTATAAGTTTTCAGTATTTCATTTGCTTTTTCTATTATTTCTTTATTTCCTGTACTTCTTTTCTGGGCTAATCTGGAGTGGATCTTAAGATCTCTGGGAACAATCCAAGAATAAGCACCCCCAAATCAATTTAGGGTGCTTTATTTTGGATTGGGGTCGAACGAGTGTGCTTATTCTTGAATTGCTCTAAAATGGAGTTAAAATGGAGTTAAAATGGAGTTAATTGCTCTGAAATGGTTAATCCCGGTTGGGTTAATTGCACGCCCTTGACGATTGATTAGGACCGTTAGGTTAAGCCGTGATATTTTCGTTAGTTTTAACGAAAATATCACGACTTAACATAACCAATCGTCAAGGGCGTGCAGTTGACCTAACCTGGCATTCAATTAACCTTATTTCAGTATTTTTATTTTAATTATGTTTTAAGTTTTTTATTGGAATATCCTTCGTAAACATTAAAATATATTTTTTAAAATTTTATATGTTAAAATCCTTTAATTTGGATTGAGGTCGAACTGGGGTTCTGTTTCTTGGATTGGGGTCTAACTGGGGTGCTTTTTCTTGGATTGGGGACTTTGGGGTGTTTATTCTTGGATTGCTCCGATCTTTGTTAGCCCGTAACTCTAACTCTGTATATTCTGTATATCAAACTTTCAAAATTATTATTTTTTTGAAGTTGATATTACATTGTGTAGTCTCCAAAAAAAATTTGGTTGAACACCATTTTTAAAATGTGACCTGTCAAGAATATAATCAGTCCTTGTGCGAAAAACAAGCATTAAACTTAGGTTTCTCTCACAATACCATTTTTACTTTCGATTATGTAATAAATATCATACAACATGTGTAAAAAGTTTAATAAATAATGAGAGTAACTTATATTTATACCCAAAGACTGATATGCGTCACAAGTCACATTTTAAGAATAGAGTCAGGCCAAATTTTTTGGGATCACCTGAAGATCAGGGCCCCCATGTATTCTTGTTTTTTGCTTTACAGTACCAAATATAATAATAAATTAAATTGAATGCCCGGTTAGGTCAACTGTACGCCCTTTACGATTGGTTAGGTTAAGTTGTGATATTTTCTTTAGTTTTAACGAAGATATCATTTGGTAATTGACGCTGGGGGCCCTGATCTTCAGGTGATCCATTTTTTGCAACGACTGTAAATAAACGTGAAACCACGCTATCATATTCCATAAAATTTGTTAAGTCTCCGATGCTAAAAGAGAAAGCGTACAGTATTTCAACAAACTACAGGATGATTCACTCGCTGGTAGCCCCAGAATATAACTAATATATTCGCTGGGGCTACCAGCGAGTGACTCACCCTGTATTACTGCCAATCAGAGAAGAACTGCAGGAACACACACACACACACACACACACACACACACACACACACACACACATACATACAAAGGATTCTAAATCACTTCATTAAAAAAATATGCAATACAAAAATATCTGTCTCACTGTCCATTCACTTTACTCATAAAATGGGTAATATATAATCGGTACCGAATACTGAAGGAATAATCGATTACCGATTAATCTGTAAATGTATATATACCTACGAGTGTGTATGTATATATATATATATATATATATATATAGTGAAATTGAAGAAAATCATTGACAGTATAAAAAATTCTTCCGTTAGCCGAATGACAGTACTGATATTCAATAAAATTATGTTAATGACCAAATTCAATATTGAATTTGAATAGATTGTGAATATATTTGAAAGAATCACCTGAAAAGCTCTCTTTAACAGTTGAGGTCTTTGGCTTTTGCCAATATCTAATGATTATTGCTGGTACACACTTCGACAGACTCATCCCTTAATGTGTTTTTCCTTTTTTATAAGTACCAGAGTTTGGTTCGGTATCGTATCTACTTTTTATCAAAGTTTTCCATGTATTGCAATTCTATGTATTGTATTTTTTTTCCTCTCATTTTTAGTGTTTCGCGATATACAAAAACCCGAAATCAAAAGAAATCAGTTTAAATGGATTTATCTCATAAAATTTATCGATGCGTACACACACACACACACACACACACATATATATATATATGTATTTATGCAGGAAGGAGGGGCCAAGGGCAAATGCCTGCAAGAGCGCTCCTCCCATAGAAGAAGAGAGCCAAAATCAAGGTCCGGGGTTTTCGAGATGTCCAGACACGCTGCGTTTGAAAGATGGAAGGTCATAGCGAGGAGGAAAGATGGATTGAGGAAGATTGTTCCAGAGTTGACCGGTTGAGTAGATGAAAGACTGAAAATACCGATTAACCCTTGCATTAGATAGATGGACAGAAAAGGAAAGAGAAAATGAAGAAAGTGTGATACTGCGTGCTCTCCTTAAAGGATGAGGCATGCTGTTAGAGAGTTCAGAAGAGCAATGTCCGTTATGATAGCGATAGTAAAGAGAGAGTGAGGCAACATCGCGGCAAAGAAAGAGAGATTGAAGACAATCAGTAAGAGAGGAGAACTGATGAGACGAAAAGCCTTTGATTCCATACGGTCAAGTATGGCTGTGTGGGTTGAACCAACCCACACATGAGAAGTGTACTCTATACATGGGCGAACGAGACCCCTGTACAGAAACAGCAACTGAGTGGGAGTGAAGAAACAGCGGAGGCGGTACAGCACACCTAACCTCTTAGAAGCTGTTGTAGAAAGAGAGTATATGTGATCTTTCCAGGAAAGATCACGAGAAAAGGAAATGTCAAGAATGTTAAGAGAAGAGGAAGGATTGAGTTGTGTGTTGTTGACGGTAACGGGATAGTCGTGTGGAAGATTGTGACTAGTAGACAGATGGAGGAACTGAGTTTTCGAGTCATTGAAAGCCACAAGGTTTTCTCTGCCCCAATCAGAGAGAGCAGAAAGATGAGAGGTCAGGTGCTCCATAGCCGTACTACGTGAATGATTGAGTGACTGTTGAGAGGGACGCTTTGGGAAGCGGTTGAAGAAGTGAAGAGTGGAATCATCGGCATAGGAGTGAATAGGAGAGGAAGTGCGTATTAAAAGAGCATTAATAAATAAAAGGAAAAGAGTGGGTGACAGGACAGAACCCTGAGGAACACCACTGTTAATAGCTTTAGGAGAAGAACAGTGGCCATCTACAACTGCAGCTATACATCGGCCAGAAAGGAAATTAGAGATGAAGGCACAAATAGAAGGATAGAAACCGAAGGAGGGCAGTTTCGAAATTAAAGATTTGAGGCAGACTCTATCAAAAGCTTTTGATATGTCTAGCGCAACAGCAAAAGTCAGAGTCAGAGAGATATGCAAGAAGATCGCCACGAAGATCCCTTGCGGAATCAATACTGACGATCTGAAAGAAGATTGTGAGAAGAAAGGTGTTTAAGAATCTTTCTATTAAGGATAGATTCAAAAACTCTAGAAAGGCACGAAATCAAAGCAATTGCATGATAGTTGGAGGGTTGAGAGCGTTCACCCTTCTTTGGGACAGGCTGAATGAAAGCGAACTTCCAGTAGGAAGAGTAGGAAGGAAAAGTATCACATGAGAGACAAAGACGAAAGAGTTTGCCTAGGTAGGGTGTCAGCACAGAAGCACAGTTCTTAAGAACAACAGGGGGAGCACCACCAGGACCATACGCCTTCCTAGAGTTGAGCCCAGGTAGGGCAGAGAAAACCTCTTTAGAAGATATTCTAATTATACACAAAATAAAGTCAGAGGGGGGAGGAGATGGAGGAACAGAACCGGAATCGTCCATGGTTGAACTGTAAGCGAAAGTTTGAGCGAAGAGTTCAGCTTTGGCAGAGGAAGAGACGGCAACTATACCATCGGAATGGAAAAGAGGAGGGAAAGAAGAGGAAGTAAAGTTGTTGAAGACGTTCTTAGCTAGATGCCAGAAAGAGCAAAACGAATTAGAATTGGATAGATTTTCACATTTTTGTGGGATGAAGGAATTTTTGGCGAGTCAAAGAACAGATTTTGCACGATTCTGGGCAGAAATATAAGCTGAGTGAGAGTCAGGAGTTAGATGGCGACGGTACCTTCTGAAAGCCTCCTCTCTTTTGCGGATAGCATTAGAACAAGTAAAATTAAACCAATTTTTTTTTGCATTAGCAGTAGGAATAGAATATGGAATGTACGCCTCCATGCCAGAGAGAATCACCTCTATGATGCGTCAGCACACCCAGAAGGGCCCCGGCCACGGAAGCAGTAATTATTCCACGGGAAATAACAGAAGTTCTGCCTAAGGGCCTCCCATTCAGCGGTGCTGAAGTGCCAAAGGCGCCTCCTTTTGGGAGGATCCAAAGGCCGAATTGGAGCGATAAGACAGGAAACAGATATAAGATTGTGATCGGAGGAGCCCAAAGGAGAGAAAAGTTTGACAGAGTAAGAAGAAGGATGAGAGTAAGAAATATCCAGAATGTTGGGCCTATCTCCAAGGCGATCGGGGATACGAGTAGGGTGCTATACAATCTGCTCTAGGTCATTTAGGATAGAAAAGTTGTAATCTAGTTCACCAAGGATGTCAGTGAAATGGAAGGAAAACCAAAGGTGGTGGTGAACATTGAAATCTACTAAAATGGAGATCTCAGCCAAGGGAGAATGAGAAAGAATGTATTCCACTTTGGTAGTGAGGTAGTCAAAGAATTTTGAATTGTGAGTAGAATTAGGAGAAAGGTAAACAGCGTAGATGTATTTAGTTTGAGATTGGCATGTAAGCTGTTGTATAGAATTTGGAAGATTCAAGTTCGGAATACGAGAACAAGTTAGGTCATTGCATACATATACGCAACATCCACCTTTGGAGTGAAATTGAGTATAGAGAAAATAAGAGGGTACAGAAAAGAGGATGCTGTCAGTCGTCCCAGACACCTGAATTTCAGTGAGGAAAAGAAGATATATATATATATATATATATACACATACAATTTACAGAACTAGGGAATTAGAGGCTAACAAATACCCTAAGTTCCATTCTAAAATAACCAAAGAAAGTAGGGTGAATAAGAGAAAAAAAAATTGAAAGTAAAGAATACACCATGTTTGCACTTATAGACGTGTTAAGCTTTCACGCAGGAATGGTAGTAATAGTAAAGTATAGAACAGAAAATGCTCTCCCTCCTCCATGAACCACTACTGATAAAAGTAGTTGTAACAGAACCTTTATTGGAAAGTAGGGAGAAGTATAAGGAAAATAATAGCTTTAGAGTTTATTCACACCATATGTACACTTATCTTTTGCACCCAATTACGCATTAGAGGACAATAGAAAATAAAGGATAGCATGGAACACTGAACTACTTAATCTAATCTATACACCTTCCATTTCTTTTAAGGATTTTTTAAAATTTATTTATTGTATACAAGAAGTCATCATTAAATCGCTGCATCATTTCTTCGATAAATGCCAGGGCCATCGTGCTGAGATACTTACATTTACAAATTAATTACTGTAATTACATTGCCATCTTTCGCTCTGAAATTATTTGGGTAAAGGAGCACTGATCCAAAGGCACCTTAAACCGGTCAGCAGATCCCAATTGAAGAACTTTCACGATGAAGGTCTCCGAGGCTCACGATGTAATTTTTTTTTAAAATTTGGTAAAGATTGTTTAGTGTGCAAAATGTATTGCTGCATGTGTAGTGAAGAACAAAGGGAGAAGTGTGTGTTTGAGAGCATGCTGGACTGCTCACAGGGTAGATGAGACAAAGAAAAAGATCAGTTGAAGAGGACATTGAGAGGAGAAACTGGAGTTCCAGCACTCCCTGTCTCCTGCCTAACGTTCTCCCAAAAGTACTTCCCTGGTCCATACTGTGTCCTTCGCATAGGAATTACTTAGCTAAGAAAACACTGATCCAGAGGCACCTCCAGCTGGCTAGCACCCTCCCCCCTAGGTTGACTGATACGTGTGTGTGTGTGTGTGTGTGTGTGTGTGTGTGTGTGTGTGTGTGTGTGTAAAACTGAAAAATAAGAAGTGTATATTAATTTTTATTTTTCACTTTAATTTTAAGATTGGTGCGAGTTTGAGATTTATAAACACCGTAAAGACAACTTGATAAAGAAGATTAAGTACCTGAATGGAGATGTGATGGAACATTTTGCCAAATCCCGGAAAGACACTTTGAAAAGTATGTATGATACTTGTAATTTAATGGTGTACCATTAGTACAAAAGTCGGGATGCACTGGGCTGTAAAGTAGTTGTGTCCCAGTTTATCCCTAGTTTGGTACCCGATTATGCAAACTGTTACATACTGAAGCCTTACTTAATCAATAAATTAATTTTTTTGAGGAAGCGCAAATATTATATGTATGCCTCTCACCCAATGCTGTACCCCCGATTTCTTTTTATATTTGCATCTAGAAAATTTTCATTATGAAATCATTTTCGTCATACTTTATTTCGCATTTCTGTAGCGTATCGATACAAGGAAACTTTAGACTCTTCTTCCACAAATAATAATGCGAAGAAAGAACAGTTTCTGAACGAAGAACTCTATGAATTTTACCACCAATTTCGAGCCGATGGTCTCAAGTCTCGTTTTATTGGTCTCTTATTAGCGAAACAGGAGCGAAACGTTGGGTCTTTGTCTCCGGAGGAAGGCGAATCGCACGAGTTAAAAAAAAGGTGGAGAGCGAGTTTAAATCTTTTCAAAAAGAGCTCAGAAAAAGATGCAGAAGCTTTCAAATCGGAAGACGAGAAGGAAAATACTCTGACGGTGCAGAGATCTCTGGAGGGAAAACAGAAGGAGAATGCTGACAGCTGTGATGACAAAAAGGAAGGCGAAAGAAGTGGGAAAAGATGGCCATTGAAGCAAAGCCCAATGATTTCATTAGATAAACAGAAGATGGGAATAATGGAATACATTCAAAAGTTAGGCAGAGAGCATTTAAAGAAGAAAAAGGTTAAAAGTTCGGGTGAAGAAAAGAAAGTTATTTTAAGAGAATTTTACCATGGTCGAAAGGATCGACTAATAAAAAGGACCGTTCTTTTCGACTCCATTGGAAATTTTAACAACAAAAAAACACCACTGGATAAGTGTACTGAGGTAGGAGCTCGCTAATTTACTACTACTACTACTACTAATAAGAATAATAATAATAATTATAATAATAATAATAAATTTGGCGTAATAAATAAAAACAAAAGTATTTTTTAAATAACGTTTAAAAATGACAAAATATATTGTAATTAATAAACGCAATCGAATATTTTGACGACAGTTTTTATTTTTACAAGTATTTACTTAGCAGAAAATTGAAGAAGAATTTGAAAGGAATGAAGACAAAATGAGCAGTGGAAAAATGATTCAGAAACGAGTTTTTAACAATGTTGAAGACGAACTTACAATTATTTATCATTATGACGAAGACAGAATCCTTCAGGGGTCGCATTCCATCGTTCTTCCTAAGGATCGCAAAGCAACGTCCCTTAGTCATGATATGATTCGATCCTTTGAGGTAAGAAAAGAAATGGTTTCGGTTCATTGGAATTTTACATTTATTTATTCCTTTTTTTTTAACAAAAAATGTACAGTAAAATACAATTTGGATTTGTTGATTAAACGTGTTTTCCCAAAGATTAAATAAACCACTGGTCTCATCCATTTGGATATACAGGGTGTTTGAAAACTTTCTGTACAAATTGTAATGGGGGATAGGCAACACCAAGACAAACCCTTTTCGTCTATAAGTGTATGTCCGCTGACGTCACCATTCGGCGCGAGAGGGCGCCGCTGCAATTGGCTAAACGGTGAAGTGGGCTAGACTCGCGCTTGCCGCGGGCATTCTTAAATCGGACGTAGTACGCGTAACATGGAGCGCTTCACGACTGCTGAGATGGCTGACATGCATATGGTGTATGGGGCTGCCAATGGAAACGGAAGAGCTGCTGTGAGGTTGTACCGACAGCGCTTCCCAAACAGACGTGTGCCAAACCACCAAACGTTTGCGCATTTGCATCGGCGACTGCGATAAACTGGAACATTCCATGCAAACATGCATGACACTGGTCGGGAGAGAAACGTGCGCACTCCTGACGTCGAGTCGGGCAGGCAGCAGGTACGGCCCAATCAACTTGCCATGGACGATACCGCCCAAACATTGACGGCGAACCGTTCTTGATGAGCATGCACCCGTGTAGCATGTGGATTTGCGTGCGTCCACACGTGAGAATTGTGCATGTTAAACACACCCTCACGTGTGAAACAGGCCTCATCTGAGAACAGCACATAAGCCGGAAAATTAGGCTGCACCGCTGTCTGCTGCAGAAACCAGCGTGCGAATTCCACACGAACAGGGTAATCCCGAGGTTGTAGTGCCTGGACTCTCTGACGATGAAACGGATGTAACTGCTGCTCGTGCAACACTCTCCAGACCAGGTCGTGGTTCACACCGAGGATACGTGCAACACCTCGCGTGCTTGCGCTTGGATTGTCCTCAAATCGCCGTAGGATTTCTTCTTCCATGTCAGGAGTACGCACGTTTCTCTCCCGACCAGTGTCATGTATGTTTGCATGGAATGTTCCAGTTTCTCGCAGTCGCCGATGCAAATGCGCAAACGTTTGGTGGTTTGACACACGTCTGTTTGGGAAGCGCTGTCGGTACAACCTCACAGCAGCTCTTCCGTTTCCATTGGCAGCCCCATACACCATATGCATGTCAGCCATCTCAGCAGTCGTGAAGCGCTCCATGTTACGCGTACTACGTCCGATTTAAGAATGCCCTCGGCAAGCGCGAGTCTAGCCCACTTCACCTTTTAGCCAATTGCAGCGGCGCCCTCTCGCGCCGAATGGTGACGTCAGCGGACATACATTTATAGACGAAAAGGGTTTGTCTTGGTGTTGCCTATCCCCCCATTACAATTTGTACAGAAAGTTTTCAAACACCTTGTACATAGTAACACTTTATCTATGTTAATTATTATTTTTAACCGAATTTACTCGTGGTGCACAGCCGGATTCGAACGCAAACAATCCTTCCTTGAAAGAGTTACGAAAGTTAATGGCGAAACAACTGGAGGATAAGTTAAAACTAGAGCAAGAAGTCATCAAAGGAGTCGAGGAAGTGAGGACTATTTCCTTGAAAAGACGCGAAGAAGAAGAAGTAAAACTAGTGTCAGGAATCTTCCAGTTCGATCAAAACGAAGGGCTTTTAAAATTAATAAATGAGGTATGAGCACGATATCATCTTCACAAAAAAATTTACGAGTTTCCTGCGCACTAACAAATTTTACTATCATTACATTTCTAAAAATAGCGGAGATATTCTCGTGTTGCTTGAAATAGATAGCGAAAGGAATAAGGGACGTTTTTTATCAGAATACCTTTTCCAGTAGTTTTATTAATTATTATAGTAATGGTTAAAATGTTTTTAGTTTTTTTACTTAATTCCAGGGATTGAACTTGAATTTAATTTTTATACTTATACTAACTTTTGCCAGCGCCTGCAGGTCAGCAGTAGGGTTCTCGTTTTCAGAGGTTTTCACTACCCCGGTTTTCCGGGACAAAATCGGCCATCGTCCCGGGATCCCGAGATTTCCCAGTTTATAAAAAAATAATGAAAAAGTCTTAAAATGTTTAAGCATTAGCTAAATCTAGATTAGATAGTTAATATTAGGTATAACTATATAAATATTTTAACACAATAATCAGGGAGTTAGTAGAGCAATAGGCCACTTTAGTTGGTCTGAGCGTGCCAGTTTCTTTCTCTCGTTACTGATTATTTATTAATGAATGATTACACCAGCATACAAATGAAAAAAATCTGTTTTTTATTTGAAAATAGGCGAAATAATACAATTTAGGGGGGTGCTGATTCCAAATCTGGTCTCAGTTTTTGCTATCACATCAGATTTTCTCACAAATTCAATAATAAAACTACCTGATTTCATGTGCATGATATAAACATAATATAAAATGAAACATTTAGAAACAAATTAAAAACTTTCAACTTCACACCAAAAGAACTTTATTTATTTAAATCTGAGTGAAAGAACAGTAATACAATAAAATTCACAGAAAGAATCATTTTAGATTACTTTTCTTTGGATATATACAAGTAGTATGATGGCATTTGGGGAGAGGAAGTTGGGGTGCTCTGAAATCGTGCCCATGGAGGTGCCCTGAAAACCTTCGCCTCCCTTATAAGGGGCCCCCTTTCTTAAGGTCCTCACCCCATTTATAGAGTCTCACCGTCCTTAATGAAGGACATTTGCCCCTTGAGGGCCTCCTTGCGTGACCCCCTGCTCCTTGGGAAAAAAAAAGGATTCGTCTTCACATTCCTTCTAAAAAAAAATAAATAAATAAAAAAGGATTCATCCTTACCTTCCTTCAAAAAAAAAAACCCTCCTCATCAACTTTCACGGTCTTCCGAAACAAGCAAACATTCGAGTACTTTTCGTTCCGGTTCGTTGCCCCGATTTTTCCAATACCATATTATCTCTTCAAATGTATTACCGCTTTCGTATGTTAGCAATTGCGAACCTCTCAAAATAGAAACTCAGACTAAACACGTTTTAAATCAATAACAATTTCTTTTTTTAATATTTGTATTATATGAGGTTAAATAAAAATATTAAATAAAATTAAAATAAAACATTTTATTTTCAATTATAGGGTAACTTTTGCTTTTCCTAATTAAAATTCAATTATTCTACACTAATATGAAATGAAGTGAAATGAAATAAATTGAAAAGGCTTACTGGCAGACTATAGTCCATATGACAAATATTGTTAGGCTACATTATGCAGTTAGACTAACAATTAAGTGTTTAACCGGCAGACCTATTATTATTTACCTTCAATTACCATCTTAAACCTTATTATTTGTTTATCGTTATTATATATATATATATATATATATATATATGGGATGAATTTCACAATTAAACAAGTGAAAAGAGTGAATGATGCAAATATATACATATGTTATAATATTATAATGTTTCAGACCAACAAAGACCATAGGATCCACTCATGTCTGGTCTACCAAACTGTGTTTTTAATTGTGTATTGTGCATGTCCTCCGTGGTGGCGGAGGGGACCTACGATTTTACGTGGGTTCCGAACAACAAAACCTTACTTTTACTACCTTAAACTATACCCAATCTATCAACATATGCGTCTAATCTATTTTTAAACATGTTTATAGACGTGCTACTAATTACTTCTACCGGCAAACTATTCCAACTATTTACTATTCTATGCCTAAAAAAGTTTTTGGCAACTGCTGTCTCGCACCTTCTACTTGTCAACTTACACCCGTTATTTCTAGTCCTATTATATTGAGATATTTCGAAAAAGCTATCTCTATCTACGTTATCGAACCCATTCATAATTTTGAAAACCTGGATTAGATCACCCATCAGCCTCCTAGTCTCGAGTGTAGTCAATTTTAACTCCTTAAGCCTATCCTCGTACGACTTTGACCTAAGCGACGGAATCATCTTAGTTGCTCGTCTTTGAACTCTTTCGAGTTTGTCTATATCTTTGCGCATATGCGGATTCCAAAATTGGATCGCGTACTTCAAATGGGGTCTAACTAATGATTTATAAAGAGGAACTATAATATCACGCGATTTGTACTAAAAATTCCGAGCTATAAAACCTAACACTTTGTTCGCTTTATTGACTGTTGCTGTACTTTGTTTTGCTACTTTTAAATCACCAGTGACTATAACTCCTAAATCTTTTCCCTGCTCTACGCTTGTTAACTCTTTCTCTGACATACTATACGCAAAATTACCGTTACGCGAATTTATATGTAAAATTTTGCACTTATCGACGTTAAATCTCATTTGCCATGTCACTGACCAATCAACGATTTTATTCAGATTTTCCTGGATTTTACTTCTATCTTCGTCATTAATCGCCCTACCACCCAGCTTCGTGTCATCCGCAAACTTTGAAACTGTACTGACTAGGCCGACATCTAAATCGTTAATAAGCACACCGGACAAAAAATTAGTCACCCCTAATAGCACCGATAGTAGGAAGTTCAAGGTCACACAGAGGGCGCTGATGTAGCATTGGTAAGTGACAAGTATCGGTGACGTAGCACACAGGATCAGATCTGTTTCGTGAGGTGGTGAAGAACAAAGTGTGTGTTGGATATAGTCTGCAAAATGGGTCGTGAGGCAGACGTTACTCAGGCAAAAAGGAGCCATCGTGTTTGGCAGAGCCCACGGACACAAAATGTCTGAAGTAGCCCAATTTGTTGGTGTGTCAACGCGTATTGTCCAGCGAGTTTACAAAGAGTGGTGTAGTTCGCAATCAACTGATAATCGACGGCGTAACTGTGGCCGGAAAACAATTCTCGACAATAGGGCCGCCGCCATGTTTCTCGTCTAGTAACTGCAAATCGTTTTCAAACCAGAGAACAATTGCTCCAAGAAACCAATGAGGTTTCTCCAGCGACCAATTTCCGAACGGACATTGCGACGAGAACTGCATGCGATGGACATCTGGAGCAGGGTACCACGGAAGAGGCCGCCGTTAACAGCAAGTCACAAATTGGCACGTTATAAATGGGCTCAGAGGCACAAAAACTGGACTGCGGCAGATTGGAAACGTGTAATTTGGTCCGATGAGTCCCGTTTTTGTTTGTTCTCCAATGATGGGAGGCGACGAGTACATCGCAGGTCCAATGAAGCCTTTAATCCTGAATGCGTCGAAGGTGTTGTTCAGGCTGGAAACAGAAAGTGAAGCGCAGGAATAGACACCCACGGACTCTGGCGGAACTTCGGGACCGGCTGATGAACGAGTGGCAGCAAATCGATGTTCAGTACATGCACAACCTCGTAGAGTCTCTGCCTCGCCGGATTCGTGCGGTTATCAAGGCCAGAGGCGCCGTCACACGTTATTAGGTACATTCTGAGAGGGGTGACTAATTTTTTGTCCGGTGTGCTTATATATAAGAAAAAGCAAGGAGCCCAATACAGAACCCCGTAGAACGCCGCTCGCTGCATTAGCCCAAGACGACTCCGCTCCATGAACGACCACCCTCTGTTTCCTACCTCGCAACCACTCTTCTATCCAATTTATTACTACACCCCTGATTCCATGAGCCTTAGTTTTTTTAATGAGTCTTTTGTGCAGTACGGTGTCAAACGCTTTTTTAAAATCTAAATACACTATATCAACCGCCCGATGACCATTGTAAACGTCAACCACGCATTGAAAAAATTCTAAAAGATTAGTTAAGCAAGATTTGTTTAGCCTAAAACCGTGCAGCGTATTTCTAACCAAGTTATGCAATTCTAAGTGTTCGGCGATACGATCCCTAATTATTGATTCCAGTAGCTTACCTACAACAGACGTTAAACTGATTGGCCTATAATTTCCCGCCGCACCTTTATCGCCTTTCTTAAAGATAGGTGTTACATTTGCTAACTTGAAATTATCTGGTACGCACCCCTCAGAAATAGACGCATTAAAAATCTTTGTTAGCGGCAGAGCAATGCTTTCTTTTAATTCTTTTATTTTGTCTGGGATATATGGAATCAATCCGGACCCGGTGATTTACGAGTTTTCATTTTATCAATATAGCGCATTACCGCCCCTTCACTAACCACAATATTATCCAAAATATTACCATTATCAAAAGGTATTATGTGTATGACCGTAGGGATATTCGTTACATATTCTATAGTAAAAACTGACGTAAAGAATTCGTTTAGCGAGGTAGCCATTTCCTTGTTTTCAGAAACTAGATCTTCTTTAACATTTTTCAACGGCCCCAAGACACTTTTTACTGGATTTCTATTGTTGACGTATTGAAAGAATCGCTTGGGGTTTTCTTTACCGTCACGAGCTATGGAGATTTCAAATTCGAGCTTGGACTTTTTTATTACATTTTTCGCTTCACGCCTTAGAGATATGTAGTTGTTTCGTAACCACAAATTGTCTTTATCGCACTTATGTAGCCTATATGCCCTATCTCTACTCTTTATAATGTCTCCTACTCTAGAAGTAAACCACAAGGGCTTGTTGTTTACTTTCGCACGCTTAATTTTGTACAGTACACTTACGGTACATGTACGGTACGGATATTCGTTACATCTTCTATAGTAAAAACTATATATATATATATATTTGATAAATTTACTGATTCAATGTACAGTAATTGCATAATTCGTTGTTAAGTACGTTAATTATAATCGGCAACTCAGTTCACAATCTTGCCAGATTTTCCAGGCTAATTATTAATAAATAATCAATTTTAAACGTATGTACCTTTTTGCTAGTGAATTATCTGTAACGAGACCTAGTTAATTATTATTGTTAACAATTATTGGCTATAAACTACACAGGCCTGCGAATGAGAAATTTGTAAGAGCCGTTTTCTTACTAATAGTTGATTTTATAAAAATCAATTACTCTGATTTCGAATAAGGCATGCATTTTCCTATCAAGTAAGGATTTTCTGCAAACTGGATGGGAAAAGCAGCTACATAAATAAATATTATTTATTTCAATTTACATTAGGTACCTATTTCGTTTTGTTATGCTAATTACAAATGCAAACAACTTTAAAAAGAAAGAATGATATTAAAGTCAATTACATATCCATCTTTATTTAGCCCGAGTTTTCTTGTGGGCCTACGCGCTGCTCCTTTTTTTATGTAATAATGCACCCAATTTCAACATCCAGCAGTAAGCAGTCGTTATGCAGACGGACGTCACACCTTCAATGATATCTCGGTAGTTTTTAATCAAAATTAAATTGACTCAGTTTTAATGAAAACTACTGACATGTGTAATATGAAATCTGATATTTGTGAAATTCTGTACGAAATGTCGAAAAATGAATATTATTTTCGGAACCAGCGTGCAAAACTTACTATACAGGTGATAAATTATTTCGAACACCAAAACCATCTACTAGCCACTATTATGCATTCATATTCAGAGATAACTGCAGACACGTCTCCATTTATAGTGTTACAAATGTAAAATTTAATTTCAAAGCGCTTTATCATGTAACATTGGAGGATATATTTTAAATGGCGACTCTACCCCAATCTTGCTATATATTTCTCGCAGTAATTGTTTTCAGACTAGCAGTTAAGTTTAACTTTCTTTTAACGACTATTAATTGTTACTAATCTTGTTGTTATATATATATAATACACACAGTCCGTACATGGAACAAGGAACTCTTCAGGGATAATTAAATCCATTATAGTCCGAATAAGTAATGGTAAATGACAAATACCATAGTTTTTCTTTTTAATGATGCTAGCCCGACGTGGGCAACGGGTCACTCGCAAAGAGGTCCCAAAAATATAGCTTCCCTCACCAGCTATCTGCAAAGCAGATAGGATCCAGCTTTGGGACAGGATCTAGGGTTTAAAGCAGCTTATCCCAGCTACATTTAGAACCTCAATATAAGCAAAAAAGCAAAAGACTCGCTGCATTCACGTCAGATTGAATGCATCAAAGAAAAAGGGGTAACTATTATAATTTTAGTCAAAAACCAAAACTTAAACCTCAAGTGGCAGAATTGAGCGTCCACTTTTAGAGGCACATAACATGTCCATTTCAAGATGGGAATGAACTCAGAATGGTTCCCTGAGGTTTTTTATGATACACACAGACCGTGCATGGAACAAGGAACTCTTCTAGGATAATTAAATCCACTATAGTCCGAATAAGTAATGCTAAACGACAAATACCATAGTTTTTCTTTTTCATGATGCTAGCCCGACGTGGGCAATTCTGCCAGTTGAGGTTTATGTTTTGGTTTTTGGCTAAAAATATAATAGTTACCCCTTTTTCTTTGATGTATTCAATCTGACGTGAAGGCAGCGAGTTTTTTGCTTATATTAGGGTTCTAAATGTAGCTGGGCTAGGCTGCTTTAAACTCTAGATCCTGTCCCAAAGCTGAATCCTATCTACTTTGCAGATAGCTGGTGAGGGAAGCTATATTTTTGGGACCTCTTTGCGAGTGACCCGTTCCCCACGTTGGGCTAGCATCATGAAAAAGAAAAACTATGGTATTTGTCATTTACCATTACTTATTCGGACTACAGTGGATTTAAATATCCTAGAAGAGTTCCTTATTCCATACACGGTCTGTGTGTATCATAAAAACCTCAGGGAACCATTCTGAGTTCATTCCCATATATATATATTATATATATATATATATACGTATATGATACACACAGACCGTGCATGGAACAAGCAACTCTTCTGGGATAATTAAATCCACTATAGTCCGAATAAGTAATGGTAAATGACAAATACCATAGTTTTTCTTTTTCATGATGTTAGCCCGACGTGGGCAACGGGTCACTCGCAAAGAGGTCCCATAAATATAGCTTCCCTCACCAGCTATCTGCAAAGCAGACAGGATCCAGCTTTGGGACATGGATCTAGGGTTTAAAGCAGCCTAGCCATGCTGCATTTAGAACCTCAATATAAGCAAATGACTCGCTGCCTTCACGTCAGATTGAATACATC
Source organism: Bathynomus jamesi (assembly GCA_023014485.1). Taxonomy (NCBI): domain Eukaryota; kingdom Metazoa; phylum Arthropoda; class Malacostraca; order Isopoda; family Cirolanidae; genus Bathynomus; species Bathynomus jamesi. The sequence goes on along the minus strand of JAJOZX010002687.1, from coordinate 358,688 downwards.
AAAGAAAAAGGGGTAACTATTATATTTTTAGCCAAAAACCAAAACTTAAACCTCAACTGGCAGAACTGAGCGTCCACTTTTCAAGGCACATAACATGTCCGTTTCAAGATGGGAATGAACTCAGAATGGTCCCCTGAGGTTTCTTATGATACACACAGACCGTGCATGGAACAAGGAACTCTTCTGGGATAATTAAATCCACTATAGTCCGAATAAGTAATGGTAAATGACAAATACCATAGTTTTTCTTTTTCATGATGTTAGCCCGACGTGGGCAACGGGTCACCCGCAAAGAGGTCCCATAAATATAGCTTCCCTCACCAGCTATCTGCAAAGCAGACAGGATCCAGCTTTGGAACATGGATCTAGGGTTTAAAGCAGCCTAGCCCTGCTACATTTGGAACCTCAATATAAGCAAAAGACTCTCTGCCTTCACGTCATTCTGAGTTCATTCCCATATATATATATATAATAAGTAGGTTTGGGTTAAAAAAAAAATTCTTAATAGATGCAATTAAAGAAAACGGGATATGGAGTTTGTGGGAGGTTAGCATTTTTAAATAGATTCAGTGGGAAATAGGTACTGAAAGTTGATAGATTTTTCACCAAGAATCTTACTATTTGCAGTCATAATTAGCGCCTATTCACATTACCTTAATTATCACTTCTCTACTTTATCGACTGTTCACAATTCCTCATAATTCTCATAATAAACGTATTTGTTCTTTTCACTTTTCTTTCGCACCAGTCAGTCACAGTATTTACATCAATCACACAGAACGTACATGCTTATTGATTTTGTCACAAGCTGTACCAAACATGTCTTCAGAAACTCAAACGTACCGTTATACAACGTTTAAAATGTTATAATTTAATACTTTGATGTCAGATCTCGTATGAAAAACATCATTTTCTGTACAAAAGGCCACAAAAATACTTTCAATCCTAATATATGTACGTATAAAACGCACCATACGCTTTTCCACATGTATTAAAAACGTAAACCTGAAAGTTGTATCATCATGCGAGCTTAGATTCTGCGAAGACGTAAGTGAGCCCTTACATTTAATTTAAAATTATTTAACAGACCATTCGAGAGAACTGTACACCGACCTCATTATAACTTCTGGCACATAATACCCCGCCATGCATATTTACACGAGTCGAATTTAAATATATATATATAAGGAGTCTCTATGCGTCATTCCAACAGAAGACAGGAAGTGTCTGAACCCTGTTTTTCCCATCACTGTCCTCCTCAGCTGGTCTTTTTACATGTTTCGTCTACCCTGTGAGCAGTCCAGCATACTCTCAAACACGCGCTTCTCACTATATTCCTTACTACAATGCATGCATCTTACACACTACACAGTCTTTTCAGTAGCCTCGGAGATTCAGCAATTGGCCCCTCCTTCCTGCCTGCATCGTATATATTACCAAGCAAGTCTCTCTACAGTTTCCAGTTTCCTCATTGTCTAAAATTTATAAAGTTCTTTCTTATTGCTTTCCTTATTGTACCGGACATCACAACGGATTTTAAATGGTATTTAAGTATTATGTTCAGCAACATAGCTAGATAACCGCGCCACAGCCTAGTTTCTTAGCATAATCATGAAACATGAAACAAGATTATATTAATATATATATATATATATATATAAAGGGTTCCAAAAACCTTACCCCCCCCCCCCCCCCCCCATTTGCAGCTTACATGTTTACTTATATCGAAATAGTTTTTAGTGATTATAAAAATATATAAAATTCTTTATTTATTGCTGGTATTAAAATTACTCCAGCTGATAAAGTGATAATATAATGGCTTCTCAATTAATTGGTGATTCGGAGAGGCAACGTGTGATAGATCGCATACGAGCAATAACATTTCGGGAAGCTCGTGATGCTGGAGCCACCTTTATAATACGTTCATGGGTTGCCAAAAAGTTGCGAAGAAGTGAGGATTTCGTCAAAAGAAATTGGAATAAAACTTTGGATGAATGTGAAATGGATACAACCAAATCTGGGCGCCCAAATTTGCCACTCTCTCAGGAAACAAAGGACATCATTGAAAGCGGTACGCGTAAGCGGAAAAACAGCTGTGCTAAACTTTCTAGAGAGATCGAAGTGTTGAGAGGAAAGAACGTTAGTGGTGAGATCATTCGACTGTACAGTCATAGGCAAGGTTTAAAGCCTTGGCATGAACTTCCAAAGCCAAGAAAAACTCAACTTAACATCGATGACAGAATGTGGTTTGCCCATTATCTTGAAGATTGGGATGTGGATGATTTCATGCATTTAGCTGTCTCCGATGAATTTTTTGTTTACGTAACACGTCGGCCTAACTACCAAAATGATCGAGTGTGGGCCACAACACCAGATGAAATCGATGACAATGAACATTATCGCGAATTATTAAAAAGTCCAGACTGTGTTGGTGTGTTTGTTTTGTTCACTGCAAAGAAGCTCATGTGGGTGCTGAAGCCAAATGGTCAGAGTTGGGATGGAGAGTATTTTCGTGATATTATTCTATCCCAGCATGTCATTCCTTTTCTAAGAAACCCAAACAATGTTATGGATGTTGATCAGGTCACACTTCTGCACGATAAGGCCCCCTGCTTTAAGGCATTAGCTACTCAACAGTGGAAATGAAGAATGGCCAGGAAATTCTCCTGACCTGAACGTCTGTGAACACATTGGATCAGTTATAAAGGACAAGGTTGAATGTCTCTTGTTTCAAGAACCTGCAGCAAACCGATTTTCGAAGGATACAATGACGCAACACATTGAAACTATTTTAGCAAATTTGCGTAACGATGAAGATCTATTCACTTCACTTTTGGCAAGCTACCCAAAGCGAATTCAGGCTGTCTTGGAAGCCAATGGCGGGAACACCAAGTTTTAATTGTTTCTCATTAAATGCAGAATTAAATTCTCTTTTGTAAGGTATGTTTAGTTTTACTGTACCTCTAATGGTTTAGGCCATGGGCGGGGGGGGCTAAGGTTTATTGGAGCCCCGTAGTTGCTTGTACCCTGTGGTGAATGGACGTGCTGTTTGGCTTTCTCTATTTAACACCCAAATTAGAAGGGAATAATCTACTCGGCGGTTTATTCTGTTTGCACCCGAAAGTGTATAAAGTATCAGTGAATCCGTGCATATAAATTATAAAGTGAAATTCATTAAAATTAAGAAAGTGCAGTACAGTTTACATAATTTATCACAAGTTTTAACGTATATATTCAAAACGAAATACGGTTGGCATTCGAGAAAGTTTGAAACAAGGCAGGAAAAAGGTAATAAAACGCAAAGGTCAGAAAACCCTCGAAATACCCTCGACCATCAAAAGGAAAGAAACAGAAATAAAAATAAAAATAACTAAATAAAGAATTTGTGTGGGTATTTCTTTTAACGCTAATTAAGGAATAGCATGGATATGGGTCCAAATTCTCACTTAATCTGTAATTTGTGCAATCTAGTAACACCGGAAAACTTGGCGATTAGATGTGATTTCTGCCAGCGACTAAACGACTTTATCTGCCTGAATTGGAATGATAGGGAAATAACTCTTGTCTCGGACGCGAAACACGTCGTGGGGATCAAATTTCTATGTGGCGCATGTACACAGACCATAAATTCTTTCGCGGTCTTTAAAGAGATAGCAGACTCGAAAGTTACAAAAAAGAATGAAATAATGGGGACACATGGGTCCGGAATGATCCCAACGAAAAACCGGGTGAATGAGAGAGAAGACGAAATAACGAATAACAGCATAATAACGAACAACAATTTAATAGCAAATAACGATATAAACAATATAATACGGAAGGAAGACATAGATGAAAGAAAAGAAATAAGTAAAACTTGCGTAGACAAACGGTCCAACGAGCGAAATGATAAAAAGATAACTAAAAACGTAGAAAATAAACAGCCAAAGAAAAATAATGATAATGTCAAAATTAAGAACTTTGAAAATAATAAGAAAAGAAGCAGAAACGTAGAAAATATTGTATGTAAATACTACGCGAAAGGAAACTGCAGATATCGGGATGGGCAATGCATATATGCACATCCCACATTATGCAAAACGCTTTACACAAGTGGATACTGAAAATTTGATAAGAAATGCATGTTCCACCATCTTACGGTCTGCAAAACTTATACAAGATATGGGAGTTGCAAATACGGAAAAAAATGCAGATACCACCACCCTCAAAGGAACGCAACGAGTGAACAGAAAAAACGAACATCAAAGAAGAGTGCCAATTTTTTAGACGCAGCCAACACATTTCAGCTGCTAAATTCTATCCAGCAATTATAAAAGCAGCTGACAAGTATAAATATAGGAATCCGAGAGCCGGACAGAAGGTACGAACAAAGGCACTTCATGCTTTATCGGGACAACAGGTACCGACAAAGATAAAAAGAGGTAAATTCTCGGAGGACCACAAGGCAAAGAAACCAGCACCCCTATTGGAAAACAAATCGGAACCACCTGTATGCGAAAAAGAAAGAGAAAAAATAAAAATAATCCTAGCCAACATAGAGGCACTTAAATCAAACCATTCCACGAACAAAGTTGTATACCTGAAAGGACTCATGCAAGAAGCCGGAGCAGACTTTGCATGCCTCACGGAAACTCATCTAAAGGACTGCCAGGCGAATTGTGAAAATTGTGAGTCTGTATTGACAAAAAAGAATACAAATTGAAACTATAACATCCTCCGAGCCGACAGAACAGTGAGACGTAAAGGAGGATGTGCTATTTACACACGCGAAAGGCACATAGCAGAAATGGCTATAAGTACCTCAAACAACTACGTAGAATGTGTAGCAGCAAAAATTGAAAAATTAAATATGGTACTAATTGTAATGTACAGACCCCCAAACACGCCAATCTCAAAATTTTCAGATTTCATTACAGAGGTAAGAAATTTAGTAAAAGATCTACACTCTCCAACCCCAAATATTTTTCTCTGTGGTGATTTTAATTTCCGATTCATGAAAGCTATAAACTGGGAAGATGTGACATCCACCATGGAAGTAATAGATTGAAAAATCATTTTCGAGGCCAAGACAACGGAGGAGATGCTAATGACGTTAGAGGAGAAGACGTTAGAAATTGTGGAAAAACATGTCCCAAAGATACAACAAAGAGGAAAGAGAAGCAGGTTCGAAAGACAGAAGAGGGCATTGTTTCGAAAGAGAAAAAGAGTGACTGCAAAATTAAGTAATTGTAAAGATCACAACATCAGAAAAATATTAAATGATATAAACTGCAAAGTATCGATGTCGTCATAGAGGAACTAACCGAGAAGCATAGAGAAAAAGAAGAAGACGACGCTACAGAAGCGATAAAGGCTAACTCAAAGTACTTCTATAATTTCGCGAAAAGAAAGTCGAAAAATCATGCGACTATCGGACCTTTAAAAAATGAGAACAGTGATTTATCTGATAATCTAACAGAAGTATCTGAAATATTAAGAGCTCAGTATGAATCATCTTTCAGTATTCCAAAAACTGACAAATTGATATGCGATAGAAACGCGTTCTTTGAAGAACCACAAGGGGAAAGTCTAACGGATTTCGATTTTACGACGGATGATATTACACAAGCCATATGGAAACTAAAAACACACTCAACGGCAAGACCGGATAAATGGAATGCCACACTGATCAAAAACTGCAAGAATGCAATCGCTGAGCCCCTATACTGGATATGGAGACGATCACTAGACACGGGAGAAATACCGGGCATCCTGAAGAGCGCGAACATAGTCCCAATATATAAAGGAGGAGATCGATCAGACGCAAGAAACTATAGGCCAGTATCGCTTACATCCCATCTCACTAAAATATTTGAAAGAATAGTTAGACAGAAAATCTATGACTTTTTGGAAACTCAGAAAAAATTCAACGATAACCAACACGGGTTTCGGTCAGGAAGATCATGCCTATTACAACTAATGGAACACAACAACAACATTATTGATTCACTTGAAAGTAATGAAAACTATGATGTACTATACACATTACACAGACTTTGCTAAAGCGTTCGACAAGTGTGACCAGGGAATCAGAACACATAAACTGAAATATATGGGAATAACAGGAAAAGTAGAGAAATAGATATATAATTTACTTAGTGAGCGGCGGCAAGTCGTTACAATACAAGGAGTATCTTCATCAGAATCAGAGGTCCTCAGCTCAGTACCACAAGGAACAGTATTAGCTCCACTACTCTTCATAATCATGCAAACTGACATAGATGAGGACGTTACCAGAGACAGCACAGTAACATCCTTTGCGGATGACACAAAGAACAGTAGAAAAATAAGAAACCCAGAAGACATAGGTTCTCTACAAACCGACATAAACAGAATCTACAAGTGGACGGAAGACAACAATATGAAGTTTAACATCGAGAAATTTCAGCTATTACAGTACGGAAAAAGAGAAAACCTACAATCCATGGAATATTATACCCCAAATGGACAGGAAATTCAGGGAAATTCCAGAGCAAAAGATTTAGGGGTTGTAATGACAGATGATACGAAATTTGAAACACAAACTAAGATAGCAGTAAACAGAGCAAAGAGAATAACGGGTCAGATATTGAGAACCTTTAAACGAAGGGGTAGGAATGTAATGATTCCTCTACTGAAAACCCTGATAATACTCAAATTGAAATACTGCTTGGTCCTAACATCCCCATATAAAAAAAAAGACATAAGACAGCTGGAAGGTATCCAGAGAAGCTTCACAGCCAAGATTAATGGGTGCAAAGAACTAAATTACTGGGAAAGGTTACGCAAACTAGACCTATATTCACTGGAAAGGAGAAGACACACACACACCATTATTTACACTTGGAAAATAATGGAGAAACTAGTCCTTAATCTTACTCTGAACCATATAACTCACCAAACAACGGTGGAAAGTAGAAACCGTAGACTGTGTCGTATTCCCAAATTGAAGGCGAGACAGGAAACATCCTTAACCCTGAAAGAAAATAGTTTTGTTGTGAGAGGACCAAAACTGTTTAATCAGTTGCCCAAAGACCTGAGAAACACGAAGGGAGTTGCAGTGGAAATCTTCAAAAGAAGACTAGACGCCTGGCTCAGAACAATCCCCGATGAGCCGGGCGTACCAGGCTATGTGAGGTGGAGAGCGCAAGACTCCAACTCACTACTTCACCAGGCCAACTCGAGAGGAGGGGCGACAAGCTTGACCTTCGCGAAATGAGATATCATCACGCGAAACCTTTGTAAGGTTGTAAGGTAAGGTAAGGTTATATATTATTGTGTGTATATATATATATATATATATATATATATATATATATATATATATATATACTATATACACATATACACAGTATATCATATTATGTTTATATTTTATATATATATATATATTTATATATATATATATGTAGGGGAATGAACTCAGAATGGTTCCCTGACTTTTTTTATGATACACACAGACCGTGCATGGAACAAGGAACTCTTCTAGGATAATTAAATCCCTATAGTCCGAATAAGTAATGGTAAATGACAAATACCATATTTTTTCTTTTTCATGATGCTAGCCCGACGTGGGCAATGGGTCACTCGCAAAGAGGTACCAAAAATATAGCTTCCCTCACCAGCTATCTGCAAAGCAGATAGGATCCAGCTTTGAGATAGGATCTAGGGTTTAAAGCAGCCTAGCCCAGCTACATTTAGAACTTCAATATAAGCAAAGGACTCGCTGCCTTCACATCAGATTGAATACATCAAAGAAATAGGGATAACTATTATAATTTTAAGCCAAAAACCAAAACCTAAACCTCAACTGGCAGAATTGAACGTCCACTTTTCAAGGCACATAACATGTCCGTTTCAAGATGGGAATGAACTCAGAATGGTTCCCTGAAGTTTTTTCTGATACACACAGACCGTGCGTAGAACAAGGAACTCTTCTAGGATAATTAAATCCACTATACTGTAGTCCGAATAAGTAATGGTAAATGACAAATACCATAGTTTTTCTTTTTACCCCCTTACCCATAGTTACCCCTTTTTCTTTGATGCATTCAATCTGACGTGAAGGCAGCGAGTCTTTTGCTTATATTGAGGTTCTAAATGTAGCTGGGCTAGGCTGCTTTAAACTAATGATGTAGCGAAGCTTCGCATTCGCATTCGCAACCGCGGAGCCTCCGCAAAAATTTTAGATTCGCATTCGCATTCGCATTTTTTTAATGCGAATTTTCGGAGCTGAGATTTGCGGAGAACGGGACACACATTTTCAGGTGCGGCCTTCAATGCAGGAGCATTTTTAAAAACGGTTGAAGTGGTAAACTGACTTAGGCCTAGCGCTCTTGCAATGTAGTTCGCACCTTCACTTCTGTCATGTCGCTTTATTATGTCTAACTATGAACTTTCAATTCTCAAGTGGTCAGGATTTTAGACATTCTGATTTTCGAGAGTTTACTGTATATGACATTGCAAAGTCGAAATCACCGTTATAATTATTTCATAGTCCATAGTCCATACTCTTTCGAGAATGAAATCTGTGTTTGTTGAAAAAAGTTGAATGCCATTTCTGTATTCATCAAATTATATTTCTAAAATAAAACTTATACTGACGCAGAGGAAATTTCTTTAGCTTTAAGGCAATATAAATTTTATTACAAAATTCAATTTAGAAATGTTTTTAATATGTAAATATCAGAAGTATTTTTTTGTTCAAGTGCTTTATTTTTAATAATAATGCTCATATCTCTTTTATTTTAACAGATATTGGTATTATTTTTTTCCTGAATAAGTTTAAGTACTAGTGAGAACATATGTGAAAAAATCGTTGTAAAAAATTGAATAAATGTTTTTGCTATAAGCATTTTAATAAAATAAAAAAACACAATTTTCACGAAACTTTGGCAATTCTGTAGCGACCTGACTCGTGACATGCAGGCTTTTACTTTACCGTCCGTTCTGTCACAATAAGTGCAATACATCTTCAGTCGTATCATTATTCAAAATTTCAAATATTAACTTCGTCGACTACAGTTGTTTTCACGCCATCACTCTCAACTTCATCATGAGAAAATGAACAGTTTGGAAATTCTTCTCAAAGAAAGCTGGTGATACTGCGAAGTGCTTGTTATGCTAACGCAACTACTCTCGAAAGGGACGAACCACATCAAACATGAGAAATCATCTGTATTCAATTCATCCAAAAGAATTTAAAGAACTGGGTGATGCTGAAAACGAAGCTAAAGAAGATTCAAAGAAAAAAGAAGAACCGACGCCATTACAAAAGACGAAGTCTGACATTAGACAGAAAAATCTCGGATTTCAAACAATTGAAAGCTGCTACCAGAAATTGAAGCCTTGGAGTGATGACAATCAAAAATCTAAGACGTACGACTACCGCATGGCAGAAATGCTAGTAATGGATGATTTGCCGTTTAGTCACGTAGATGTCGGTTTCATGCGGCTTATGGCGGAAGTTGCTCCGCAATACAAGATCAAGCAACGACAATTTTACGCTGATCTAATATGCAACAGCATGTACCAAGGTGTGACTGGGAAGATTCAAGATATTGTGGACGAAATCAAGGAATCATTGGTATCCTTTACAACTGATACATGGTCCGACACATCTGCTGGAGTAAGCTTCCTTTCGCTGACCTGCCATGGAGTTGATAATGAATACAAGAGGACGAATTTGATGTTCGGCGCTGAAACTTTGGACGAACGGCACACCGGTGCATATATATCGGAAAAGTTCGACCAAATGCTCGAAAAATGGAAAATTCCTCATTCGTCTGTTAATGCCGTAATGCGTGACGGCGCTGCAAACATGAAGAAAGCGATGGATCTATCAGGCGTCAACAACATTGATTGTACTGCCCACAAGCTACAGCTCGTTGTAAAATCAGGCTTGTCGGCTCAATAAAATGTTCAGAATTTGCTGGTGAAAACCCGTTCAATTGCGACACATTTCAACCACTCCGTTGCAGCAAAGGATGAACTGAAGAAGATTCAGACGCGTTTGGATTTACCGAAATTGAGAATGATTCACGATGTCGCCACAAGATGGAACAGTATTCTGCACGTGATGGAAAGAGCTGTTCAGTTGAAGGACCCACTAAGCTTATAGAGCACTGCGAATTCCAAAATACAACAACTATCGAATGTTGATTTCGCTCTACTATCTAGCTGCACGAATATTCTCAAGCCTTTTGACGAAATCACGAAGAAACTCAGTAGCTCAGCATCTTCCATATCAGACGTCATTCCTCTGATATCCTCATTGAAGAACGTGTTAAAACCAGAAAACAGAGATGATGTTGAAGTCAGAACAATGAGAGAAATTATGTACGACGAAATAGAAAGAAGATTCGCTGAAATCGAGACCAATGACTCCTATGCTTTGGCCACTTACTTAGACCCCAAGTACAAAGCAAAGATGTTCTCCAGTACTGCCGTCACCAAGCGTGTCCAAGAAAAAATAGCGCAACTTTGCGATGACCTGGCTAAGGCACAATCTGAAGAACCAATGGAGAAGAGAATGCGCGCCAGTACGTCTGTGTCTTCACCATCAAATTCAAAAGCTGCCTCAATCATTGAATCCATGACATCGCTACTGGCCGCCTCAAACAGTGACGAAGAAACAGGAGAAGCAATCAGCAGAAATTCAATCAAATTTGTTCAAGAATACCATAAAGAGAAAAGAATCGCCCAAGACGAAAACTCTTTAGCGTGGAGGAGAGAAAACCAAGAAAAGTACAAGCTTTTAAGTGTACTTGCTAAGAGATTCCTTGGATGTCCTCCAAGTAGCGTCCCAAGTGAGCAACTATTCAGTGGTGCTGGCCTGATCTATGACGAGAAAAGAAACCGCTTGCGAGGAGATAAGGCAGAAAAATTGCTCTTTCTTAAATTTAACTTGCCAACTATTGCGTTTAAATATGTAAAACTGTAATTATGTACTTTACTATTTTATTGTAATTATACATTATTGATATGTAAGAAATTTATTATATTGTGTATAAAAACAGTTGTCAAATAATAATAGCATTTGTATTTGTTTTACTTTCTCGTTATAAAAATAGTAATCGTTGTATTTTGGTTTATATAGCGTCCCTTGGTAAAATTTCAGAAAATAGCCACATTTTTAAAATCATTCAAGATTCGCATTCGCCTCCGCATTCGCGCGAATCTCAATTTTCAGATTCGCATTCGCATTCGCAGATTCGCAAAATTTCAGCTTCGTACATCACTACTTTAAACCCTAGATCCTGTCCCAAAGCTGGATCCTATCTGCTTTGCAGATAGCTGGTGAAGGAAGCTATATTTTTGGGACCTCTTTGCGAGTGATCCGTTGCCCACGTCGGGCTAGCATCATGAAAAAGAAAAACTATGGCATTTGTCATTTACCATTACTTATTCGGACTATAGTGGATTTAATTATCCTAGAAGAGCTCCTTGTTCCATGCACGGTCTGTGTGTATTATATATATATATATATATATATATATATATATATATATATATATATATACACTAGGGCGGAGCGTTTTTACATTTTTTTCGATTTTCGTTTTGTAATAGCCCGGAGAAGTGGCTCTTCCACGTCAAAAGTGAATGTGTAAAATCTCAGAGATCTGGAATATCTTCTGCCTCCGCACGCGCGTTGAAAATCCAAAAAATGCGCCAAAATACGCATTTTTCAATATTTTCTTATAGTTTTAATTTTCATCCTACCTTCTTGTAATAGTGAGGAAAAGCATCCTAAAGGTTTATTTTCGTCTATTTTTAAATATTTTTGTCCTGCGATAATTTCTTCTGCCTCCGCAAACGTTCCAAATTACGGGAAAATTGACATAAATAGCGTATTTTATAATGACGCTTTTATGGTCAACTTCGGCCCTACACCACAGTTTATTCGTTAATTATGTATTAAGTAATGCAATTAACAATTCATTATATCATATTTTAGTAATTTAAGAAGTTTATATATTTGAGCAATTAAATAATTTAGGTCCACCAATGCAGTTTACTTTGCATATGCTTGGTTTATTTTTGATGACTTATTATGTAATATGCATGCAGCTCCTCGCTTATTTCGTCAATATTGAATGTACTATATTGACAAAATAACCCAGAACTCACCACGTGGAGGTGGCTGCATTTCGAGTTCTTCCCTGCCCGACCCAACCACCCTACCTTTATCGGACTTAGGCTAGTTACACACTGTAGTCACTTTTTTTTCCATTCTTAGCATTTTCTTTCTGGATTCTAATCTTGGTCTGATAAATCCATCCCTTGCCTCTGAACCGCATACTGCAGCTGAAGCCTCTGTTACCAGCTTTATATGCCGTTCAACCGCTTGGGTGTGGCAAGGAAAGCGTGGGATGAAATCAGGTACATCTCCTGATGAGATATAGTTCAGGATGTCGGAGCGTGATAGAACTTTTGTCAGAGGAGGCTCTGACAGCTCACAAGTTTGCCAGTTAATCATGTTGTAGTACTCACTGCACTGAAAGTTCAACGTGAGCAATTTAAACACTCTCACTGCGGCTGACTCAGAATCTCTTGCTTTAAGGATTCTCCTCCATCCTAATTCTCTGATATGTTTTGCTTCATCGTGAATCATACTAAGGAGAACATTCTCAGGATGAGAAAAATAGGAATTTCTCTGAATAACACGATCAACTATTTCTATACAGCGGGCACTCAACGACCTCGAGAGTTGTATCATTTGATAAAGATGTTTGGCTCCCTGTGTTGCTGAAGAATTTCTCTTGATTTGAAACCACATTGGAATATAAACTTTCATAATATAATCCACGATACACTTAAGGTTGTCTGAAGGTTCTTCAGTTGAAACGTAGAGACGAAGTATGCGGTTAGCAGTTGTCACCCATCTGGAGTGTGCCATTTTTCCTGGTTTCCTTTGAGCTAGAGAGGGAGTACATTCACCTTTTGACACAGCATCATAGATTTCTGCCAAATATTTCTGATCTGTGCTCAGATCATCTCTGTGAACTACAATTTCTTCCGCTTCAACTGCTTCAAACTCGACAACAGGTCTCTTTTCACAATCAACTAACTCTTTTCCTAGAGGCCCCGTAAAACTCTGAGGGCCTGTTGTTTTACCATCACTATCAGTCACTATGTGCCGCAAGGGAAGTTCATTAGTGTGAAGCAAGCAAATCAGCCACTAGAGTGCTCTCTGAAAGTGCTCTTCAATATTTCTTATCACTCCTCCTTTTGGTCCTGTATTAACTGCTGTCCCGTCACATCCAATGGCTTTAACTTCTGAAGTATCAATCTCATTTGAGCGAAAAAAATCCAACATTGCAGAAAATAATTATATTCTGTGCTGAGCCAGAAGCGGGAGTTGCATGCCCAATATAATGCGAGTTTGGTTCTTGAAGCAAAGTGACATGTACTGCCTGCCAACTTTTTCTTGCACTGCAGTTCTGTCCTTTCTTCCATCGAAATAGATACTCTCCATAGTTTCTTCTTCGTAATCTCTCTTTTGAATGATAGATCTCACTCTTTTTCTAGCTCTTCTTACTTTGCATCTGTCTGTTACTGAACTTAAATCTTTTTCGTTTATAATTTCCACGTCTTCAAGAACAGCCCAAGCAATTATAGCAGCAGACCTGTCTGACACACCAGTTCTGTCACAAGCTATAGCCAAAGATGAGATTGTTCCATGATGAGATTGTTCCATCGATTTGATTCTCTGTGTCGGTTCATAATCAGACTCCACTCCTTCTGTTTCACTTGATGTTGATGACAGTGTTTCAGTTGCTTGTCCTTTACTGGTAGATGGTTTTGGTTCATACTGTTTCATTCTCTGTTGTCTTCTAGCAATAGTTGATAGATCTTTACGAGTTTGTGAAGCATCAAGAGAGCCTATTGCCAATTTTCTTGTTGTTCTCTGATCTTCAAGGAAGTCTTGTTCAATTGCTGGAACCTTGAGATGGTTTTCACATGAACACTTATCCAAATTTTCACATTTGCAAGCACCGATGTCAAATAATTTGTTTTCTGCCTCATTTTGAAATGTTTGTAATTTAATTTTGAATGAGTCACTATCTTGTTTCCTTTTTATTGACTTTAGAAGGTTTTGACATTTTTCATGGTAATTTTTAATCATTTGAACGACACGGTTATGAAAAACAGTAGGAATAGAGGCTGTTTTCCACAAATCTTCGAGAGTTTTTGAGAGAACACCCGGAAATTCTGCAACCGTAGGCTCTTTCTTCGATGTCTTCAGATTCAACCCTATTTGATGAAAATATTTCATGACGTCCTTATAGGTTGGAAGGCACCTCTTGTCTAGATCAGCTGGAGCCCCAAATATAGGGCAACTTAAAGAAGTTCTTGTTGCTTGAGCTGGTACTGACATTGTGAAAAACACAGTAATTAATATAAAAATTAAGAAATTACTCCTAAAACGTAAAATATTCTTGCATTCTGCAGAAGTTTTGTATATTACACCAACTTATTATGCACTAAAATATGCAGTATATGTCCACATATGCGTGTTGTCGTGTTCCAAAGATGTATTAACAGCAAGAGCAACACAATCCACATCTTACCCGAAAAGTAGCTAGCACAACACTGTGGGGAAGTGAGAGAAAGAAGGCCTGGTAGAGTGTTGTGAGTCATGACTCATCAGTCATCACTCACTGACTCATTACCGTATATGGCAGTGACGAACAACACACCATACCAGGCTGTGGGGAAGCTTCTAGAACGATGTGGGAGTACTACATGACGTACAAAGTGAATTTATTAGCGTATAGGCTGAATATGCAAAATACGTGATTTATGCGGATTTTTCTGTATTTTGGAACGTTTGCGGTGGCAGAAGATATTATTGCAGGACAAAAATATTTAAAACTGTCTAAAATAAACCTTTAGGATGCTTTTCCTCGCTATTACAAGAAGGTAGGATGAAAATTAAAACTATAAGAAAATATTGAAAAAATGCGTATTTTGGCGCATTTTTGGGATTTTCAACGCGCGTGCGGAGGCAGAAGATATTATTGCAGATCTCTGAGATTTTAAACACTCACTTTTGACGTAGAAGAGCCACTTTTCCGCGCTATTACAAAACGAAAATCGAAAAAAGAGTAAAATCGCTCCGCCCTAATATACACGGCAAAAGTAGTTTGAAGATTTATTCCATCTCACGACTGACTATAATTATACACTTTAGGTGAGTAGTGTGGCCGCAAAATGGACGAGTGCAATGCAATTGCAAATGTTGCATAATGATGCAAGAGTGCCACCCCCATAGTGCCAACCCCCCATAGTGCCACCCCTTGTTGCAAGGCACCCCATAGTGCCACCCTCACCCCTTGTTGCATCCCCCTTTGTTGCAAGGCACCCCCGAAATGGGGTTGCAAGAGCAACAAGGGGTTATGCAACTTGGAGGCGGAGTTATCCCCCAAGCTGCAATGAACTTCCCAAAGGGGTATACCTAACCTAAGAGAGAGGTGTTCGCCTGGTAGTAGCCAAGCGCATATTAAGACTTCAGCCGAGCTGCGTTGTCTTATAGGGCCCCTAATCAGCCAGTGCTTCCGGGCATCATCAGCCAGTGCCCTAGGCATCATCAGCGAGTTGTCTTAAACAGCCAGTGCCTCCGGGCTCCATCAGCCAGTTGGCACAGTGTACACGGCACACCCATCTATACTGTTTATGTGTGGAGGCGGGTTCGAGACCGTGCGAGGTTGATTACCAGGGTGACTTAATGATCCGTGTTAAACCGTAGGTCTAAGGTGGGGTGTAAATCTTCACCAGAATGAACAATTCGTACGGCAAGCAAAGGCGAGTCTATATATGCAAATTTCCGGAAAAAAGTTCATCTAAAAATCGTGATTGCTGGCCAGGGCGTCCTAATGATCCGTGTTAAACCGTAGGTCTAAGGTGGAGTGTAAACATCTTTCCACGGTTTAGGGGCAGGACCCCGTTATTGAAACACTCGATCATGTTTATTTCTCTCTCTCCCCACCAGTTGTCGTATCTGGTTGAGTTGCCAGTTTGTACTATTTATTTAATTAAAACATATATTCTGACATAATCCGCCATTTGGCTTAAAAGGTTGAGTTGCCAGATAGCAATATTTATTTAATTAATGCATATATTCTGGTTTACAAATCCCGCTTTAGAAACCAACCAATTGATATAATTAAATACCGTGTACAAACAAAAAGGAATAAATAAAACGCCAATACATCATTCTGTTTATTTAGGCGAATTAATGGAAATAAATATACAATAGGATATATATATGATCACCAGAATGAACAATTCGTACGGGAAGAAAAGGCGAGCCTACATATGCAAATTTCCGGAAAAAGTTCATCTAAAAATTCGTGTAAGCATTTCCCCGTTTAAAAGTGGGTCTAAGGTGGAGTGTAATGCTTCACCAGAATGAACAATTCGTACGGGAAGCAAAGGAAATCTTATATATGTAAATTTCCGGAAAAAAGTTCATCTAAAAATTCGCGTAAACGTCAAACTACATTAATTATCTCACTCTCCGCCTGACTTAAGTCCAATATTGCGGTCTTTTTCATCTGTAATTTGCTGATATATATATATATATATACACAAATTTTTTATTACCTAAAATGCGTTACCATACACTCATTCCTTTCCGGCTACCCGCGTCCGCCCTTACCTCAGATTCGAGAAGGTACCGTTTAAATTAAACCTTAAACTTAGAGTTCTCACAACTTGGACGCTATTACTGTTTAATTATATTCACTGACAATTAATTGGTTAGAGGTAGTAAAAACAAACCACGCGTTAAATAACTAAGTAAATAGTTAGAAATAAATTTGTTTAATTTAGATTGAAGTTGGGTAGATTTATATTTAGAATTAATAAATAAGTTACTTTTCTTTAATACTTTAAAATATAAAAAGCGCAAAGAAAAATGGTAAATAAGGAATGATTGTTATGCTATGATGGATCAGGCAAAATGAAGGGACCCACCTTTCTTAACAGATTTCAAAGTTTTGGATACTAAGCTTGGATTGTACTTATAGAAAATTGTTAAGATTTTGTTCCAAGATAAATCTTGGTTTTATTAGCAAATCTCTGATTTCCAAGATTCGAAATAAGATACGCATTTTAAATTATACCTCACATTCCAACCTCAACTCTCTCTCTCTCTCTCTCTCTCTCGAATACAAGATCAAAATAACAAAACGTTTCACGCCTCACCACGAATGGTGACATCTGATACATGCCATAAATCTTTACACCTTAGATTCGTCGGTCAATAAATGCGCAATTAGGTTAAATTATGTTCCAATCTCCCACGAAATATTTTTGAGAACGATGTAAACATCTTGTGAAAATAACATTTATCATTACTACAGAGCTTACTAATTAGTACAAAAAAACACACACACATACATATATATATATGTATGTGTATATCTATATATATAATATATATATACAGGGTGGGCCGTAAGTTTCCATACATAGGAAAAATAAACATTTTTTTATGGACAACCATTTTTATTTATATAATATGCTCTACATGGTTGCGATTGTTTTGAAAACACATTTCAATACTTGTTCCCCACTGTTGATGAACACGCATTAGCACAGTTGACGTTATGCTTGTAATGGCGTTGGTGATACGTTCCTTTAGATGATTTATGTCTCGTATCTTTTCCTGATACACCATGGCCTTCAAGTGCCCCCAAAGATAGAAATCAAGGGGGGTGAGATCTGGGGATCTGGGAGGCCACTCCACAGGACCACGCCGACCAATCCAAGCATCCGGAAACTGCTGATCCAAATACCGACGCACGTGAAGACCATAATGAGGTGGAGCTCCATCTTGCTGGAAGTAAACTGGGAAGTTACCTTCCTCGTTTAGCAGGGATGGGAAAATCTCTTCTTGCAACATGTTAAGATACCTTTCGGCATTAAGATTTCCACTGACAAAAATTGGTCCAATAATTCTGTCACCCCATATCCGGCCCACACCATCACTTTACCGGCACCTTGCATCTTCGTCGGACTCAGCCAGTTAGGGTTAGCATTACTCCAGTAACGTATGTTTTGCCGATTAACCTCTCCATTGACGTAAAAATTTGCTTCATCAGTAAACAAGATCTTAGTTGAAAAGTTTGCATCCTCGTTCACTTTGGTTAATGCCCATTCACAGAATTCCATCCGTCTATCCGGGTCGTCTTCACTCAAATGCTGTGCCATATGCAATTTGTATGGATGCCATTTGTTTGCTTTCAAAATGCGCCTGATACTCGATCTGCTGACACCACTTTCTGCAGACAACCGTCGTGTACTTTTTCTGGGACTCCGTGTAAACGCTGTAATATCGTAGCTGTTGTGTCTTCATCGGTGGCTGTACGTCTTGGACCACTTCGCGGTTGATCTGCAACATTTCCAGTTTTCTGAAACTTGTTAATAAGTTTTGCCACAGTGTCGTGTGTGATGTTCGTTCCATGTTGTCTGTTAAAGTTCATTGCAACCATGCGACTGCTTCCCGACCCAGCCATCAGTATGAATTTCAATTCGTTGCTCTTCGTCAAACGCATATTCTTAGGGTATCTGAAACATAAAAACAAACGTTTAATTTTTCCTATGTATGGAAACTTACGGCCCACCCTGTATATTTATATGCACTCGCGGATTTTGTATGAAACTGTTGCCCCACCAGGATTCGAACCCCAGACCTCATGAGTAGAATTCGCGGGCGTTCCATCACAATATGACGAGATGAAAGTTTACGCAATCTGTTATGTATTTAAATGGCCTAAGAAGCATTTAGTACTCTCGCGTCCAGAGATATTTTACGATGTTAACCCTCTCGCACTCGAGGTAATGGCAACATTTATTTCAACTCTCTCTGGCACCATACTTTGTTTCCCATAGATTATTATTATTATTAAAGAAAAAAAATGCTCTATTCTAAATAGCGCATCCGTTGCTTTATGCAACACAATTAAGCCATTTGCCTTAAGAGTTTTATAAAAAATTGCAACAATAAAACCTCTTTTCGTTGTAATGGACATCCACTCTCTGTTCCTGGACGTTTGGTTAAGTTTTATATAAATAGCAGAAGCCCTAGCTAAGGTTTAATTAACATCCCACATTCATATATATATATATATATATATATATATATATATATATATATATATATATATATATATATATATATATATATATTCCAAATGGGTGCATAACTAAGTGTTTGATGGATTGAGACAAATTCAACAGTGAAATCTAAAAATTAAATTACATAAAACTGAGAATGATGGAAAATTAAGGAATGAAGAATGAAGGCCATGGATGAAATGAAGAGAAAAATGTGAAAAGGCAAATAATGAGGGTTAAAAAAATTACAAAAAGAGGAAGTCAGTCTCTTCAACAAACGGAAAACCTGCACTACGGCGGGTATGAAGCTTTGGATGATAACTCTCGACGTTTATTTTGACTCTCTTCTTCTCTTTTTATTTGGGGGAGGGGTGTTTTGTGGTATTCACCCTTGGCCCCTCCTTTGTGCATAAAAAGTAATATAATTTTAATGTTAATGATTTTAATATGATTTCAATGGTAAAAATTACAATTATCTGTAAAATCTGAAAACACTACAGAAATTAGTACAAAAAGTGCGCAAGTATATAAGCAGAAATACTTCCCTCCATCATTTCCCCCTCCACCGTTTAAAAGGAAGAGTGATTTACAAGTCTTCTACCATCACTTGGTCACGAACCCAGGTGGAGGAGCGACTCAACCAAACCATGCCTACTGGCGGAGCGCCAGCTTGACCTTCATGTCAAGAGAGACTAACAAGTGCTATTTGTTCTTCATCACGTATTTTAAATATATATATATATATATATATATATATATATAATTATATTAAATTTCGTTCTGAAAATTGGAATATAAAGTAAAGCTCTCGTCATGCGTGAATTAACAAGTTGATGTTAATGTGTATGTACGGGGCTCCAATAAACCTTAGCTCACCCCCACGCCCATGGCCTAAACCATTAGAGGTACAGTAAAACTAAACATATCTTACAAAAGAGAATTTAATCTTGCATTTAATGAGAAGCAATTAATACTTGGTGTTCCCGCCATTGGCTTCCAAGAGATCCTGAATTCGCTTTGGGTAGCTTGCCAAAAGTGACGTGAATAGATCTTCATCGTTACGCAAATTTGCTAAAACAGTTTCAATGTGTTGCGTCATTGTATCCTTCGAAAATCGATTTGCTGCAGGTTCTTGAAACAAGAGACATTCAACCTTGTCCTTTATAACTGATCCAATGTGTTCACAGACGTTCAGGTCAGGAGAATTTCCTGGCCATTCTTCATTTCCAAAGAAATCGATCTCATGGTTCCGCAGCAACTGTTGAGTGGCTAATTCCTTAAAGCAGGGGGCCTTATCGTGCAGAAGTGCGACCTGATCGACATCCATAACATTATTTGGGTTTCTTAGAAAAGGAATGATGTGCTGGGATAGAATAATATCACGAAAATACTGTCCATCTCAACTCTGACCATTTGGCTTCAGCACCCACATGAGCTTCTTTGCAGTGAACAAAACAAACACACCAACACAGTCTGGACTTTTTAATAATTCGCGATAATGTTCATTGTCATCGATTTCATCTGGTGTTGTGGCCCACACTCGATCATTTTGGTAGTTAGGCCGACGTGTTACGTAAACAAAAAATTCATCGGAGACAGCTAAATGCATGAAATCATCCACATCCCAATCTTCAAGATAATGGGCAAACCACATTCTGTCATCGATGTTAAGTTGAGTTTTTCTTGGCTTTGGAAGTTCATGCCAAGGCTTTAAACCTTGCCTATGACTGTACAGTCGAATGATCTCACCACTAACGTTCTTTCCTCTCAACACTTCGATCTCTCTAGAAAGTTTAGCACAGCTGTTTTTCCGCTTACGCGTACCGCTTTCAATGATGTCCTTTGTTTCCTGAGGGTCAAATTTGGGCGCCCAGATTTGGTTGTATCCATTTCACATTCATCCAAAGTTTTATTCCAATTTCTTTTGACGAAATCCTCACTTCGCAACTTTTTAGCAACCCATGAACGTATTATAAAGGTGGCTCCAGCATCACGAGCTTCCCGAGATGTTATTGCTCGTATGCGATCTATCACACGTTGCCTCTCCGAATCACCAATTAATTGAGAAGCCATTATATTATCACTTTATCAGCTAGAGTAATTTTAATACCAGCAATAAATAAAGAATTTTATATATTTTTATAATCACTAAAAACTATTTCGATATAAGTAAACATGTAAGCTGCAAATGGGGGGATAAGGTTTTTGGAACCCCTTATATACGCCTGTTAAAGGTTTATTCATTAAAAGTAAAATTTGTTTACACGTGTCTTACAATCAGGGAAACTCTCAGTTTGGCGGAAAGTGATAGGAAACGTCGAATTAAAATGTGACTAATAAACTTGGGTCTTTTCTGCGATTGAATTGTATTTCTATCGCCGTTGGTTAATTGTGTTGGGTTCCCTCCCACAATTTTTTTAAAATTATTTTACGTGAACGCAGAAGCCGATATATATATATATATATATATATATATATATATATATATACATAATTACATACATATATATATATATATATATATATATTTTTTTTTTGTCGATATCATAATCCGATACGAACTCCCACATTTCCAGTTTTAATCCCCAATGTCACTAAATCCCTCATAAAAATGAGAGCAAATTCATTAACACAGAAGCCTCCAGTGTTTCAAAATATCATGTTCGTAATTGTTTGCAACTAAGAGCCCAATCATGCGCTGATTAACACAAGAAATGCCCGTCAGAATGAATAAAAATGTTTCAATGCTTCGTCTCGGACGTGAATTTTAAGTACGTTAATTTGCGACATTTTCAAGCTTCAGTTATTTCTAAATTAATCGTCCTGCGATGTGTTAAGCATATACGCAAATAGTTCCATAAATATTGATGAAACAATATTGATTATTTTCCAAACAGAACTTCTCTCTCTCCCTCTCTCTCTCCCCGGGACATAATATAACCTAACCTAGCGTTGCCTAACCTAGACTAACTTATTGTTTAAGATTCAAATTGAAGGTCAAACGCTGATATTATAACCTCCCCGTCTAAAAAATTATTTACCTTTATAAATAGTAAAATAAATACATTGGCTTTACAATTTACAATGACATAAATAATTGTGAAGCTTGACTATTTATTTTATTCAATTTGGCCCTCAAGCTTTAGGCTTTACTGGGCTCTTATTAGAAATAAAACATGTTTCTCGTTCCTCCATCAACCACTATACCGCTAAGATGCAATGTATAGCCGTATATATATATATATATATATATATATATATATATATATATATTCTATTTTTATATTTTAACGAGATAACCACATTCACAATCCGGCTAATTCTGCGTATTGTCAAAAACATTAAAAACGTAGAAGATTGGGTTCTTTCCATCAATAAAGAATTATGAAATGCTTCGATATATATATATATATATATAATATATATATATATAAGATCTACTAAGTCCTTTTTAAACCTGTCCAAGATGGTTCAATCTCGTAAAATTTCCAACTTGAAAATGTTTTTTCAAATAATAAGTTTATTTTTATGTATTTATTTTTACTTATTTATTTATTTTTATTTATTTATTTATTTATTTTTATTATTTTTATTATATATATATATATATATATATTTTTTTTTGGGGGGGGAATAAAATACAAAAATTAAGTCGTTGAAACGAATGAACATATTTGCATCTATCTATCAAGAGAAGAACTCGCTCCTACATTAAGTCATAAGACTAAGCCTATCCTAACCTAATCTATCTATCTATCAAGAGAACAACTCGCTCCTACACCAAACCATAACACTAAGCCTAACCTAACCTAATCTATCTACACCAAACCATAACACCAAGCCTAATCGAGCCTAAACTAAACTAGCATTTTATCCTGTCCATCTATCTATCTATCAAGAGAACTCGCTCTAACACCAAGCCATAACAGGAAATTATTAGCCGCATGAATGAAATAGACTAAAAATATAATTCGATGTGTTAGTACAACACACAAAAAATTGCACCACCTTCTTTCTCCAAGCACCAAAGAGTTTAAGAAAGGTCCATCTATCTATCTATCAAGAGAACAACTCGTTCCTACATCAAGTCATAACACTAGGCCTAATCTAACCTAATCTATCTCCCTATCAAGAGAGCAACTCGCTCCTACACCAAGTCATAACTCTAAGCCTAACCTGGCCTAATCTCTCTACACCAAGCCATAACACCAAGCCTAACCTAACCTACCTAAACTAATCTATTATATATATATATATATATATATATAGCCTAACCTAGCCTAAACCAACCTAGCATTTTAACCAGTCCATCTACCTATCTATCAAGATATATTTCATATCCTCACACACCCTCACCCGCACCCCATAAACTTTGGGCCCTTTTGATACAAAGGAGTCAGCGTATGCACTATCACCATACTCATCCTTGATGACGTCAGTCAACTCTCCGAGGAATTCCCAATAGCTGGCACGTATTCACCCTTCCTCTGTGACTATTACGCTATCTGTGTCAGCGTACAGCAGCCTCCTCCCAAGAGAGTGCAGTAGTCCCCAAAGCTTGATGCGGGCGTAGGCCGTTGTGAAGCAAGCTGGTTACAGGTATGTTTGTAACACGTGAGGTATCTGTGGCCAGTTCGGTGATGTACTTTATTATGTACGGTAAGTATTACCTACATTCACGATCTCCATAACCTCTTTATCGGGGGCGTTGGCATAATCCCAGACTTCACTATAAC
Organism: Bathynomus jamesi; assembly: GCA_023014485.1. NCBI lineage: Eukaryota > Metazoa > Arthropoda > Malacostraca > Isopoda > Cirolanidae > Bathynomus > Bathynomus jamesi. Next base: position 334,806 of record JAJOZX010002687.1, on the reverse strand, counting down.
TGTGCCAAATGAACGTTCCCTTTGCCAGTATTTTGTGCAAATTTTCCCTAAAGACTGTTTGGACACCACTTTGCACTAAAGCACTTGCCAGGATTCTTAACAATTTGGGAACGGTCAAGCTGTATCCCTTCATGGGCACGGTAACGCTGAATATAAGCCGAATTTTCATCTTCGGCATCAACTCCTCGCGAATACCCTGATGCCTCTACCTTATCCTTCAAAAAAGCGTTAACCGTATTTTACACCTCAGAAGACGCTACAAGTGGTAAGACGCACCCTCTATTTAGCAAAGAATATTTAGGAAAAAAATATTTCGAAGATTTATCAGACTGACAAAAAATATATTCCCATAACTTTATTAAAAGAACATTAAACAAAATAATAACATATTAGCCCTGAAGTGATTTTTGGAGACGTTTTTCAGGAAAAAAGTAGCGTCTTATGAGGAGTAAAATACGGTATATCTGGCGTCGTGAAAAGGCTGGGTAGCTTCTGAAACCTCCACACTTCATGTATCTTCAATATTCTGTATCCATGGCGAACGGCTAGGTCCAGCTCAGGGCTTGTATATACACCTCTGATCTTACGCTGGTTGGGTGTATGATTACAATCCCCATTGTTCCTCTCTGCGCACTTCACGCACAGGGGAAACATGAGCTTGTGATCTATAACGACGGGTAAAATCGGCATCCATAAATCGCGAGGGGGAGTCACGCCTTCGAAAGAGAGTCCAAAGTAGCGCTCACTCAAGTTAGGTGAGAACTCCTCGATGGTTGGCATGGCGGGTCCCACTAGGTTTTCAGGCGCACCTACGTTGTACAGATTGTTCTTCATCACGTAGGGATATAAAGAACAGAAGTCGTAGTAATGGAGTTATACGCTCTCCGAAGGCGGAAAATATAGCTTGAATGGGTTTGTACGCTCTCCAAACAAGCTGTCACCGCATTTAAGGGGGCTCAACACCATTGAACGTTTGATGGCCCTTATTTCTTCACGGTACTGGCCATCTCTTTCCATCCGTGCATCATACTCATACTAATGTTTAGGGGGAGGCAGTCCACCTTTGTTGCATAACCTCTCGCAACATTCCCCCCAAACCCTTTGCAACATTGATCAACATTTGCCATTGCATTGCACGCTAACATTTTGCGGTCATACTACTAACAAGCATGTGCTACCCCTGTTACCCCTAGCACATACCCACCCACCTTTTTTACCCTCATATTTCCATATATTTAAATGTGGAAAAATGTTATTTCTTAAAAAGTACACTATGTGTGGTTTTTTTTATCACTAACAAAATATTAAAAAATCAAGCATGTGCTACCCAACTACCCCTATCACATGCCCCTCCTCCACTTTTTACCTTCATATTTGCATATGTTTAATGTTGTTATGTGTTACATGATAAGTTGTTTGTTTAATGCTTGATATTTTTATGTTTCAGATAAATAGAAATAATTTTTCAGATAAATAGAAATAATTTGCATTTGCTTTAATTATAATTTGAATTATCATTAATTATAAATTACATATAATTTGATTTTACTTCTGAATATAAACTATGACTACTAGAAGCAAGTCCTCAAATGCAGCCTTTGGATATCCTACGGAATTCCCAGCAGCCATTACTCCTTCAAAAGCAGATGTTGTGAGACACTAACTTTTTGTGCGCCGTCGTGAAGAAGCTAAATCTAAAGTATCAGCAACTGATAATGATTGTCACAGGGTTGTTGTAAAAGATATTGAAGACATTTGGATGAAATTTTCTTTTCCTACGATTAACACCAAAGGTATCCATCTTACATAAAGTCAGTCGACTAATAGAAGAAGCCTCAAAATTGAACAAGGTGCCGTTACATCGGAGAAATGAAAATTTTGCCTTAAAAGTAGCTTAGTATGATGAAAGGTTTGATATATCTTCTTGTGAATGCTATGATAAGGGAATTGATAGGAAATCTTTGCAGGTGTAAGGATAAAATACCAATGGCAGAATGGGAGTCTTCTGTAGGTCAAAAACAAAGAAAATATCAGTTACGACCAATTGATCGCATAGCTAGTTCAACAAAGAAGGGATCTTTAGCAAGATCCCAAGAAGCACAAAACCGTCAACTAAAAGAACAAGAAGAAATGACTGAAGCCACCAACGTTTTACCATCGGAATTGACTGAGAGTATTCAGAACAGGCACTCCTATAGAAACCTAGCATTAACAGCAGATCGTTATCGTGCAAGTTGTAGAGCTGCAGCTGCAATAGTCAATGCAGCTTTATAAGATATGGGGATCCTTAACCACACCAACATGCTTGACAGAAAGAAGTTAGAAAGAGAAAGAAATCGCATGGGTGAAACAAATACTTTTAGTTCTAAATCCGAAAATCTGAAGATGCAGTGCCTTGGATTTGATGGAAGGAAAGATAACACATTAACTAAAAGTGGAAAGATAAAAGAAGAACACTATGTTATTGTGAAAGAACCTGGAAGCATCTATGTAGACCATGTCACACCAGATAATGGAACTGCTCGCTGCATAGCAGAAGAGTTGATAACTATTATTACAGACTCGAGCAGCTCTGATACTATCAAAGTTTTACTGTGTGATGGTACTCCTGTAAATATAGGAAAAATTGGTGGAGCCATAAAACTGGTTGAAATTCATCCTAACAGACCAGTGCAGTGGTTGGTGTGGCTCTTGCATTTGAATGAGCTGCCTTTTATGCACCTCTACAAAGGCATTTATGGCAAAACAACAGGTCCAAATACTTTTTTAGGTTCATTTGGGAATAAACTGAAAACAGATTTAACAAAATTGAAGGTAGTCAAATATTCTCGCGTAAAGGGAAACATTAAAGAAATTCCAGCAAATGTTGTGAAGGAGCTAAGCAGTGATCAAAGATATCTATGATATGTGTCTGGCAGTGCAAACTGGAGACACTTCTCAAGATCTGTCCACTCGATCCCCAGGTACTCTTCACTATGCTCGCTGGCTAACTCTAGCCAACAGGGTCCTTCGATTATATATCTCAACGCCAAATCCCAATAAAAACCTTCAAGATATTCGAAATTTAGATGAACAACATAGATCAATTATAGAACCAGTATTAAAGAATAACGCCTACTTTGCCCACCCAGAAAATATACTCATATCAATGGTAACTGACAGGAGACTAGAAATTAGGGAGTAAACTATTCAGAAAATCATACTTTGAAGAACAGGATTTTCAGGTACCAGAAACTTTGAGTTGCCTCGAATTCTCAATTTCCAATCTACTGACCATACCGAGATGATCGATTGGCAAAAAGAGATCATTACTCCTCCACCGCTGCTAAACAATTTTAGCAACGATGAGCTACTACAGGCTCGATGTAAGCCACTGGAGACAGCTTCTTTTCCATGCCACAGTCAAAGTGTGGAAAGAGCAGTGAACCTAGTAACAAAGGCATGTCAGGAAAGAATAGGATATGACAACCGTCAAAAGTTTATCTTAAACTCATTAGAATCAAGGCGAAAACTGCCCAAGTTTGTTTGAATGAAAGGCCCAATGGAATGAGTAAGAAACATATGAAATAAAATTTCCTAATGATATTGAAAATTTCTTCCCTTTTGATGTGATAAGGAACAATGAAAAAGTGAATTGAATTTTAGCACATTTATTATGCCTCTAATTTTTCCTTCTGAATATATTGTTGTACTTAATAAATTTTCCTAATACTGTACATTATTAAATAAAATATTATACGTTAATAAAGATTTATGTCATCAAAAAACCTGAATGTAGAGTGAGTCTCGTATAAATGGAATATTCTTCAATATAGGTCAAAAAGTGAAAAATTGTGCCAGGGGTAGGAGGCTTTAAACAGCGAAAATATTTTATGAGGGGTTCCTGTGTTCCATTAAAACCCCTCACAATATGTACCTTTTCAATATAAAATTTCGACCTGGCCTATATATATATATATATATATATATATATATATATATATTATATATATACTGTATATTAGGGTGGTCGAAAATTACGGTTAAAATTTCAAAATAGTTGGAAATGCTCTCCAAATGGCTGCTCTTATTCCTTTAGATGTGAAGTGATTTTGTGCAAAATATCTGTCGATTCAGTACATAATAAGCGGTCGCTATGATTTTCACATTTTCACTTAATTAATTAGGTAATCATTTTCTACCCGCTTCATTTTTAGAGGACGCGGCAGTCACGCCACATTGACTCCGCCCACCTTTCAGAGGATGATGCAATTGTTCGATTTCTTGTATAATGCTGTTTGTGAATCAGACAAACCATTTACTTATGCATCATTTCAAGTTTAAACTTGTTGGAGGACGGTTTTAAGTTCGTTCAAACTTCAAGAGCTTAGGAATAGTATCTCGTGTAAGTATTAATTCATATATATTAATTATTAATTCATATATATAATTATTAATTCATATATATTAAGTATTAATTCATATGTATTATATTTATTCAGTATATATATATTATATATATATATATATATATATATAATTATGTTCTTTATATGCAAATTTATAACCGATAAGGATGTTGCTATTAAATTAAATTATTAAAATTGTCTCCTGAAGTTTATTATTTACTTATTCTTAAATATATTTTTAAAAATTTGGCTATTCTCCTACCCGTCAACCACTAAACACTGTAACCAATATTTTTACTTTATTTATTTGGACTTTGCAATTTTTTACTTTAACACATAATTGTGCTTTGGTGCTAAACGGTTAATGCATTATTTTCTTTCATTTTTCAGGTTATGGCTAGAAGTACTCGCTCATCTGCAGAAACGTTGTTTCTAGGAAAGCCCAGCAACGAGTTATCAACTGCAAGGTTACCCATATGTGGTGATGTGCTTCGTTTGGTTCAGTTTCATCACCATGAACAGTCCAAGATCTTGAAAGAGAGCTACAACTTGGCCTGCAAAGAGGCCCTGCAAGTATGGCAAAGAGCAAGGATTCCTACACAGCGAGTCGATTCCTGCGTTAGGAAGCTGTCAAACCTGTACGAAGAGTTCCTTCCTTTGAAGAAAACCCGCAAGACGCAGCTACAAAGCTGCAGAGTGAAAGAGAGCATGTTCCAAGAGACTCTCTCAGAGCTTTTCGACGTTGCCTCGAAGGACGCTTTGAAGGTGATAGACAATGAAGAAGACTGTCAATTCCTGATGATGTAACGAGAAGACGTTTTTTCCTGCAGTATGGCAGGCCCTGACAAGATTAATTTTGCCAAGGAATACCGCAAGAGATGTCGACAGGAGAAAGATGCTGACAAAGCTCTAAGGTACAAAGAAAGAGAGGCTGTATTCCAGGCTGGAGCTGCTGCTCTTCCATCATCCAGCACATACAATTCATCCTCTGAAGAATTCAACGCTGAAGACGATGATTATCGTCCGTCGACTTCGACCGGAAGAGCAGATGTACACTCTCATCCTCCGAAACGAAGCAATATCTTCACATCACCAGATGTGGTTGCTGCTCTTGATCGCGTCAACCTTCCCGATCGAGGAGCAATCTTCGTTGCTGGATCAGTCGCTCAAGCCCTGGGCTATGATATTTCTACAATGACTCTTTCACGCATCTCCATCCGTCGTTCAAAAAGGCAAGCAAGGCAGGCAACAGTCAAAGAGGATCAAGCTTCGTTTTCTGTCGAAGGACCCCTTCTTCACTGGGATGGGAAACTACTTCCCGACATCGGCGGCACAAAGGAAACAGCCGAACGAACGGCGATAATCGTTACTGGAAATGGGATGGAAAAACAGCTAGCCGTGACAAAAATACAACGAGCTACAGGAGAAGAACAGGCCAAGGCTTGCATTTCGACGATTGATGACTGGAATCTTCGCGGTGAGATCCAAGGGCTCGTATTTGACACAACTACGTCTAATACTAGCCTTCACAGGGGAGCCTGTACCATGATTGAAAAAGCAGTAGGGAGGGAACTTGTCTGGATCGCTTGTCGACATCATATCCTTGAAGTCGTCTTGTCAAACACCTGCAACGCACTTCTTGGACCCACAGGTGGCCCGGAAATGACTCTCTTTAAACGTTTTCAGAAAAATTGGCCACCACTTCAGAAGGATTCCTCCATGAAGGCTTCAAACAACTTATTCAGAGATCCAAAGATATTCCAGCTTCGAGAGGAAATGATCCAGTACTTCACAAAGGCACTGGAGTCTAAACACTCGCGTGATGACTACGAGAAATTGTTACGACTCTGCCTCACCTTCCTCGGGTGCCGTGATGAGAAAGAAGTCAAGGTCCGCGCTCCAGAACCAACTCCCCATGCACGCTGGATGGCCAAAGGCCATCTACGTCCTCAAATTTATCTGTTCAAGCATCAACTACAGCTGACAGCACGTGAAACGGAGAATATCACCGAGCTCTCTCTACGCATGTTTTTGGAACGCATGTTTTTGGAACGAGGCTCCCTTCGGAATCAACGCTCCTTTCAAAGATATTCTGCTTCTTAAAATCTTGCAAAAGTACCCAAATCAGACCATTTCCAAAGCAGTATCCACTGCTCTTCAACGGCATCTGTGGTATCTTGGAGAGCATCTCATCGGCCTTGCATTCTTCGATCCTAGAGTCGATGCCGAGACCAAACGGAAGATGGTCGTAAACCTCCAACGTAACGAGAATATCACTGTTACTCGTCGAATGAAGCTTGAAAGAAACATTGAAGATTTGAATTTGTATGAAATGGTCACCAAAAGGACCCTGGGAACCTTCAATCTGTTAAAGAAAGAAGGAAGGAAGGCAGCGGAGGATACCTTCCTGAGGACCGATCCCAAGTCCTGGACGGAGGATTATTGCCTTCAAGAGTTTCGACGCATAGCGATCAACCTAAAAGTTGTCAATGATTCGGATTAGAGGGGTATCGCCCTTATCAAGGCATATAATACAGGGTGTCCATAAATGATTACCCTGATTAAAGCATGTTATAACTTTTAAATAAACACTCGTATTCAAACACAGTTTTAATCATAAGTAGATAAACATACAAAGTTTTGATACATAGTTAATGAACTTAATAAGCTTCCACATGTGCACCCCTAGTGGCACGTAAAATATCTAAACGGTATTCACACTCACGCCACACATTTTCCAACATTTGTGGGTTAACTGTTGCAATTGCATCCGTAATGCGTTCTCGCAATGTCCTGATATCTGGAACAACTGTTGCATAAACCAAATCTTTAACATAACCCCAGAGAATGAAATCCAGCGGGGTAATGTCTGGTGATCTTGGGGGCCATGGGATTGGCCCGTCCCTGCCAATCCATCGATTTGGAAATGTTGCGTCGAGAGTTTCACGAACAACATGCGCCCAATGAGGGGGTGCCCCAACTTGTTGGAAGATGACAGTTGGCTGCCTGTCCTGCAGCTGGGGGATGGCGTAATTGGTGAGCATATCCAGGTACACAGTTGCGGAAACAGTGTTCTCAGCGAAGAAGAAAGGACCAATTATCTGGTCATGCATTAGTCCACACCAGACATTGATCTTCGGACTGCCCCGAATATGCTCCCTTACGGCACGTAGGTTTTCCGATCCCCAAATACACACATTGTGTCTGTTGACTCTACCAGTGATGAAGCGTTAATCTAAGTAATGATGTATCATATATTATAAACTAATAATGATAAATGTAATTTTCTATCAAACATATTATTTTTGTTCTTTAAAAATTAATGTTTTCTTTAAGAGTTATTCTGTTTTCTAAAAAAAATAAGCTGTTTTCTTTGAGATTTAATCTGTTTTCAAACAAATAAACTAGTATTTGCCCTTGTTTTTTCATTTCTTAACCCAGAAGATCAATCTACTAGAAAATGAGTAGTAAAATGAAATTCATAGCGACCAGTAAATATCATTCAATTAGGCTGAAATTTGGCATGGAAATGTTTCATAGATATAGGAACAGGAGCAGCCATGTGGAGGTAAAAAAATTACAAAATTTTATTTTTTGGACTACCCTAGCCTAATATATATATATATATACAGTATATATATATATATATATATATATATATATATACCTTTCAACTTTTTAAATGTTTCGTGCGATGATTCCTCATTTCACAAAGGTCAAGCTTGTCGCCCCTCCTCTCTAGATAGTCTGGTGAAGTAGTGAGTTGGTTTCTTGTACTCTCCACCTCACATAGCCTGGTACGCCCGGCTCATCGGGGATTGTTCTGAGCCAGGCGTCTAATCTTCTTTTGAAGATGTTCACTGCAACACCACTCGTGCTCCTTAGGTGTTTGGCCAGCTGATTAAACAGTTTTGGTCCCTTACAACAAAACTATTTTTTTTCAGGGTTAAGGGTGTTCCCTGTCTAGCCTTTAATTTGGGAACACGACACAGTCTTCCTTTTCTACTTTCCACTGTTGTTTGGGGAGTTACAGGGTTCAGCGTAAGATTAGGGACTAGTTTCTCCATTATTTTCCAAGTGTAAATAATGGTGTATCTCTCTCCCCTACTTTCCAGTGAATATAGGTTTAATTCGCGTAACCTTTCCCACGTGACCGGACAGCTCATACCAGGACAACACATACCCGGACAACTCAGACCCGGACAACTCAGACCCGGACAACTCATACCTAGGACAACTCATACCTAGGACAACTCATATTCTCTTCATCAATTACCACCCCAATGTTGATCTTTTCATCTATATCCACCCCGAAAGTTTAAACTCTGTAAATTAACCAAAATAAGATAAGAAAACAATAACAACAAATTTATTATTTATTGCAAACATATAATAAATAGAGAACCATTATTTACATAGGATAAAATTTGAATGCCCGGTTAGGTCAACTGTACGCCCTTGACGATTGGTTAGGTTTAGTCGTGATATTTTCGTTAGTTTTAACGAAAATATCACGACTAAACCTAACCAATCGTCAAGGGCGTACAGTTGACCTAACTGGGCATTCAATGAACCCAACCGGGTATTCAGTTGACCTAACCGGGCATTCAATAAACCTAACAAGCTTGACCTTCGCGAAATGAGAAATCATCGCGCGGAACCTTTGTAAGGTTGTAAGGTAAGGTATATAACTTGCATGACTTTTAAATGTTTAAATTTAATTTTCAATTTTACAAAATAAATGTTTTCATTAATTTTAAAAATAAATGTTTTCATTTCAAAATGTTTTCATTAATAACTTGCATGAATTCTAAATGTTTAAATTTAATTTTTAATTTTACAAAATAAATGTTTTCATTAATTTTTCATTTTTTTTCTGGTCCTAGGTATGAGTTGTCCTAGGTATGAGTTGTCCTAGGTATGAGTTGTCCGGGTATGAGTTGTCCGGGTATAAGTTGTCCTGGTATGAGCTGTCCTGGTATGAACTGTCCTAGAACCCCTTTCCCAGTAGTTTAGTTCTTTACACCCATTGATCTTGGCTGCAAAGCTTCTTTGAATCCCTTCTATTTGTCTAATGTCTTCTTTTTTATAAGGGGATGTTAGGACCGAGCAGTATTCCAATTTGGGTATGATCAGTGTTTTCAGTAGAGGAATCACTATATTCCTATCCCATCGTGTAAAGGTTCTCAGTATCTGCCCAGTTACTCTCTTTGCTCTGTTTACTGCTATCTTATTTTGTGTTTCAGATTTCGCATCATCAGTCATTACAACCCCCCAAATCTTTTGCTTCAGAATTTCTCTGAATTTCCTGTCCATTTGGTGTATAATATTCCATGGATTTTAGGTCCTCTCTTTTTCCGTACCGTAACAACTGAAATTTCTCAGTGCTAAACTTCATATTGTTGTCTTCCGTCCACTTGTAAATTCTGTTCATGTCAGTTTGTAGAGATCGTATATCTTCCGGGTTTCTTATTTTTCTGCTGATCTTTGTGTCATCGACAAAGGATGTTACTGTGCTGTCTCTGATAACGTCCTCATCTATAAATGCAAAAAACTTCACTTTTTTCTACGTGAAGGTCAAAATATGATAATAAAAACCCACTCTAATAGACAGAGTTTATTTCCACAACAGTTTCGATGCCCACTGGCATCCATTCGTTTTTCTGTATCCACCCGAAGAGGATGCCAGTGGGCATCGAAATTGCTGTGGAAATAAACTCTGTCTATTAGAGTGGGTTTTTATTATCATGCCCTCATCTATATCAGTTAGCATGATTACGAAGAGTAGTGGGGCTAATACTGTTCTTTGTGGTATTGAGCTGAGGACCTCTAATTCTGATGAAGATACTCCTTGTACTGTAACGACTTGCCGCCACTCACTAAGGAAATTATATATCCATTTCCCTACTTTTCCGGTTATTCCCATATATTTCAGTTTATGTATTATGATTCCATGGTCACACTTGTCGAACGCTTTGGCAAGGTCTGTGTATATTACATCATAGTTTTCATTACTTTCCAGTGCATCAATAATTTAGTTGTGATAGGCCATGTTGATTATCATTTAATTTTTTCTGAGTTTCCAAAGAGCCATAGATTTTCTGTCTAACTATTCTTTCAAATATTTTAGTGAGATGAGATGTAAGCGACACTGGCCTATAGTTTTTGGCCTCGGATCGAACTCCTCCTTTATACAGGGTGTACATAAAGTCAGGATCTATTTTTGTGAAGCACTTGGAAATTATATGGAATTCAATCATAAAATGATAAAGTGGTAACATTTATTAAATAATTAAGAGTAGGATTCGACGTGACGCCCATCAGTATCCCTGCACAGCTCAAATCGTTCCGCAGCATTTCTAAACACATTCTGGAGCATTTTCGGGGTTATGTTACCTGCAGCAGTTCGTATACGTGTAGGTAAGTTTTCAAGACTCGTAATCTTCTTCTGATAGACGGCGATTTGATAAAGCCCCATGCAAAGAAATCTAAAGGGGTTGAATCTGGTGATCTCGCTGGCCAAGGTCTGTTGCTTCCGCGTCCGATCCAGCGATTTGGAAAACGTCCATTTAGATAATCCTGAACAATTTTGGCATAGTGACAAGGAGCACCATCATGTTGATAGACGACGGGGATAGGATTGTTAGTACCGTCGTCTATCAACATGATGGTGCTCCTTGTCACTATGCCAAAATTGTTCAGGATTATCTAAATGGACGTTTTCCAAATCGCTGGATCGGACGCGGAAGCAACAGACCTTGGCCAGCGAGATCACCAGATTTAACCCCTTTAGATTTCTTTGCATGGGGCTTTATCAAATCGCACGTCTATCAGACGAAGATTACGAGTCTTGAAAACTTACGTACACGTATACGAACTGCTGCAGATAACATAACCCCGCAAATGCTCCAGAATGTGTTTAGGAATGCTGCGGAACGATTTGAGCTGTGCAGGGATACTGATGGGCGTCACGTCGAATCCTACTCTTAATTATTTAATAAATGTTACCACTTTATCATTTTATGATTGAATTCCATATAATTTCCAAGTGCTTCACAAAAATAGATCCTGACTTTATGTACACCCTGTATAGTGGGACTATGTTCGCGCTCTTCAGGATGGCCGGTATTTCTCCGTGTCTCGTGATCGTTTCCATATCCAATATAGCGGCTCAACGATTGTATTCTTGCAATTTTTGATCAGTGTGGCATTTCATTTGTCCGGTCCTGCCGTTGAGTGTGCTTCTAGTTTCTCTATAGCTTGTGTAAAGTCGAAGTCCATTATACTTTCCCCTTGTAGTTCTTCTTCAAAGAACGCGTTTCTATCGCATATCAGTTTGTCAGTTTTTGGGATACTGAAAGATGATTCGTACTGAGCTCTTCATATTTCGATACTTCTGTTAGATAAAGCAATGTCTTAGTTTTTCAAAGGTCTAATAGTCGTATGGTTTTTCGACTTCTTTTTTGCAAAATTACAGAAGTACTTTGAGTCAACCTTTATCTCCTCTAAGAGCGTCGCCTTGTTTTTCTGTATGCTTCTCAATTATTTCATATACATATATATATATATATATATATATATATATATATATATATATATATATTATATATATATATACACACACACACACACACAGTGTATATATATATATATATACAGTATATATATATATTTTTTTTTTTTTTTTTTTTTTCAGGGAGGAGAAACTGATAAATTTTTAAGTCCAGTTTTCGATTTCAGTTTAAATTTGCAAAAATATCGAGTTCAGTTTCGATTTAAATTTTTAATTTTTTTCGATTTGAGTTTATTTTTCGATTCATTTTTTATATTTTTCGGTTCGATTCAATTTAAATTTTGATTCCAGTTTTTTTCAGATTTCTTTAAGAATTTCTTTGTACTATTTATATTATTTTTTGGGGGGTACCTATTGACAAATTCAGATTTAATTTTATGTTTGTATTTGCATTCGATTTCTGTTTTTCAAAGAGAGAATTTGTTTTCGTAAATATCTTTACTTTTATATAATTAAACATGTAAGCATCTATAGCCAACTGAAACAGCACGAAACACTCATTTTTTTTTTTTTTACTTATTCGCTTCATTTCTTTTACATAAAGTTTTATTTAACAAAAACTTTCAATTCGAAGTGTTTCATTAATTCGGACACTTTTTAAATTTTAAAGCATACGACATGTATAAAATATATAACTAATAGATAATAGATTAGAGTAACATTCCAAAGGATTAAACATTTGAGTTGAAGTTTGGTCATTCCCATATCACTCACTCATGTAGATATAGACCAAATGATTAAACTTAGGTCAACGAAAGGGGCACAGTCGATTATTGAAAAGTATTTTGAGGTGGGATAAAAATTTTCCTCCCTACTTCTTTTTCTTTCTTTTTAAAACCATTGTCTCTAGTACTTTCAGCCGCGTTATTTTCTACATCGAATTAAAGGATAAATGGATATTTTAAATCCATACAAATGTTAAGTCGCAAAAAAAGGAAAATAATTCACGTTATTTGTATTTTTTTGCAACCCAAATGCTCCTCAAAACTGAAACGCAAAACTTATTTTTAATCTATTCGAATTCAGATTTCAGTTTTTGATTGTTTTTCAATTTCAGTTCGAATTTCGATTTTAGTTGTCAGAATTTTTTTCAATTCGTTTTTTTTCGATTTCAGTTCATAAAATAATATCGGTTTTATCAGTTTATCGATTCCCGTTCGATTCAGTTTCCCATCCCTGATATATATATATATATATATATATATATATATATATATATATATATATATGCTGCAAACCCACAAGGAAAAAGAAAAACGATTCCAAGGCCTTTCGTGTATTCAGAGCTACACCTCGTGTTTTATTGTGAAATTCACCTCATATATATATATATATATATATATATATATATATTTAGACCGGCCCAGGCTCATAGGGGTAAAAAATAAATATTTTATTTTTTTAAGTCTCACCACTGGAGTTTGTAATGCGTATCGATAGGAAGTTTTGAGTGAAGTTTCAGCCGGATTCCCTAATATTTAGTGGTGCCGACAGACTCTGAAATGTGTAGTTTTTCCGCACCACCCAGGAGGTAACTACAACAGGCGCGTTTTTTTTTAAGTGGTATCCCCAATAGGCCTAATCCACTTTTTTAATGTTAACTCATGAGATTGTTGTGCTTCCTGTCTTTATCATTGATTTCTTTGCATCTGGAAACTGCTCTCGGTGTTTTTCCACGACTTGAAGAAGGTACTGCAGTTGTTGTTCGTTTTTTGTGAGATGACTGCTGAAACTCTGAATTAATGAGACCGCTCTCTCTGCATTATCGTTTACAACATTCATTGTTTTAACATATTCCTTAGCTAATTTATAGTCGTCCCTGTTATCCCATTCTGCAGGATCTACTTCGAGAAACGTCGATTGAAGGGACAATTTCTCAAAGAAGGAGCGACTTGAGCTTCTGACAAAGTCCGCCAGACTTTTCTCTAGTTGGTCATCATGAGTGTGGTCAAAAGCAATTCGTTTTTCTGGTATTTCTGAACCAGGTCTTTCCAATGCCTGAACCATCTGCCGTTTCACTTGCAACGTTATGCCATCATCAAAAGAGGCAAGAGACACAAGTTCTTCATTTACTGTAGATACCAGAGGTGACGGCATAGTGCTTTGCTAGCTATTGCTGAAAGTTCCTTATCATCATATTGCTGAAGCTCTTTTAGATACTCCAAATCGGTTCTTGGTGCAAAAGATGCGATAGGAGCCGCAAACCATTTTGGCGCATAAAAGCGGACAGCATAGCGAGAGAAGCGTTCCATTGCACTCAGTTCCTGTTTTGTCAGGTTGAACTGCGAGCGAAACAATACAATTTTGATGGTATAAATCACTCGCGAATGAAAAGCCCCAGGTTGACGAAAATGTACTCCTCCTGATAGAACACCACCTTTTTTTTTGCCAGTATTGCTCGCAGTAGCAACAAAGCACATTGCTTGAATACATTCTCGCAAATTCCAATCGTCTAAGCATTCTAGAACTGCTTCTGCAATTTTTCCGCCTTCTCCAGAAACAAGTTTGGGTACTGCTAGAAGCTGTTACGATGCGCTTACACTTATTTGATATTGTGCTGCTTGAAGGTTTGGATGTCATTTCAGTAGTGTACGATATGCCTGGCTCTGGTTGCTCATCACTACTACTGCTTGAACTGCTATTACTGAACTGAACTGCAGCTGAAGACAGTCTCTTTCGCAATGCCTCGGCTTCTTTTAGTGCAGCATTTCTTTCATCTCTTTTCCGTTTTCGCATTTGCTTAGCGACCAGTTTGTTATCAATAGAGCCCGGATGTTCAGGCAAAATGCCATAAATGCCTTTTTTTGCCTTTTTTGGGAGTATGAGTATGATAATGCCTATTTCGTTGAAAATGCATATTTTTGCCTTTTTAATTAGATTATAAAGAAAAAAGACATAAATAGGCATTTGTAGGAAAATTATCATGCATTAGTTACGACTAGACTAACCAGGAATGCGCAGATAACGCGAATGAAGATATCGTGGAATTTCATATTGCGGAAATGACGTCATGTATGATTGACGTTATCAGCTGAGCGCAGTATCTAAAAACTAGCCTCGCACGGCCATTTCCTCATATTCGCTGTTCTGCTTCGTGCGTGTGAGGGTGTGCGATCATCAGTGGTATTTGACTAAACTCGAATGATATTTAGAAGACGTTAATATGCCAAAAGTTAGTTCATCTTCAAGTAGTAAACTGAACCAACATGTTCGTGACTTTGGAAAAGATATCTTTTCCACAGATGGCACAGTGTTATTTTGTAAAGTGTGTGACAAAGCAGTTAATAGTGAGAAAAGGTACTTTGTTTCCCAGCATGTGCAGACCGTTAAGCACAAAGCTTTTGCTGAAAAGATGAAACCAAACAGCCTACAAACGTGTTTGATGACAACATTTGCTTCAACGTCAAGTCGTCAATCTACCTTTTCCTTGGAGCTATGCAAATCATTTATTGATGCTGGAATTCCACTGTGGAAGTTGGAAAACAAATCATTAAAGACCTTTTTAGAAAAATACACAAAACAAGTTATTCCAAGTGAGTCCACTCTTCGAAAAAATTATGTGGATACAAACTACGCCTTTGCAATGCAGAAAATACGTGAAGGCGTTGCAGATAAGATATGGATTTCAATAGATGAGACCCCACCGATTCCATGGGTAGATATATTGCTAACGTGATTATAGGTACTTTGGAAGCTGATCAGACGCCGAAAGTTTATCTGCTGACATCAGAAGAGCTGCCAAAGACCAACAGCTCAACAATAGCTCAACTTTTCACAACATCCCTAGCTTTGCTTTGGCCAGAGGGCATCCAGCATGAAAAAGTTCTTCTCTTCATGACACACGCAGCGCCGTACATGAAGAAGGCAGCAACAGCATTGAAAATTCTTTTTCCACAAATGCTACATGTTACTTGTTTGGCTCACGCACTTCACCGTGTTGCTGAGCAGATACGAGGCTTGTTCCCCAATGTCGACAAATTAATTTCTAATGGAAAGAAGATATTTCTTAAGGCACCATCAAGATGTCATATGTTGCATGAAATAGCGCCTGAACTCGCATTGCCGCCACAGCCCGTTTTGACGAGGTGGGGAACCTGGATCTCGGCTGCGTTGTATTACACGTCAAATTTTGACAAGTTTCGAGAAGTTGTATCAGCACTTGACATCGAAGATGCTTCATCAATCCGCATCGTGATGGACCTCATTGAAGATAGATCTCTTCGCAATGAACTTTCATACATCACTTCCCACTTTGCAAAAATACCTGAGAACATTATTGCTCTTGAAACTAGGAACCAGCCGTTAATCGACGCTTTGAAAATTTTTGAGTTAGTCATTGCAGGCATCAGTCAAGCGCCCGGCGAGAAAGGTGAATCTGTTCGCGAAAAATATGACCGAGTGATACGAGCAAATGCAGATCTGGAACGACTAAAGAACATTGCACACGTTCTTGAAGGACACACTGATGCCGATGTAGGGGATATGAATCCCATGAATGTATCATGCTTCAAATTTGCTCCTGTTACATCAGTGGAAGTAGAGAGGTCATTCTCGCTGTACAAGCATGTTCTTTCAGACAGAAGAAGAGGCCTAAAAGTTGAAAACATAAAAAAATTACTTGTAATTATGTGTAATTCAGACTAATAATGTGCGACGTAGTCTCAAGGTAATGAAACTAATGATACATTCATACATTATTATATAACTTATTTTGTTTTGTGTGTTTTTGATCGGTCTAAAATAAATGCCTATTTTTGCCTATTTTATACTTTTATTTTGCCTATTTTTCAATTTTATAATGCCTAAACATCCGGGCCCTAGTTATCAATATCAGTCATGTAACCTCGTTTCCCTTTTTCTCTTTGAGCATGTACGAATGATCTATCTTCCTCATTTGACATCATTTGTAAAGCATTTGCGTGAGCTATATCAAAAAGGTTATCTAAACTATTTTGAATTCAGTTTCTTTTTTAATTTGATTTTGATTACGGTTTGATTTTGATTTTTGAAGTGATCTGAAGTTCTCATACATTTTCTGAATTTTCGTTAGTATATGCTGTTTGGCTCTGGTGGGTATTTTCGCCTTGTCCCAAATCTCAAAAATTTCAGCATAAACTATGTTGAATGCTTCTGTCAATGTTTTCTTACTGTTTGTGAGACAGAAAAGCCGACGTAGTACATATCCATTGGATGGAAGCTTCTTACTGCCAATTGTGTCAATTGGCTGTCCAATCAGCCATATTTCAGTTTTTCTTCTGGTTACAATTGAATCGGACATGGTGAAGGATAAAATCTGCAAATATTAAGAGAAAACACTTGCGCATCAATCTCTCACTGCGTCTTAAGCAATACTGACGTGAAGACGTGTTTCTACTCAACAGTGTAACATGTGGAGCACAATCCACAAGATTGTGAATAGGCATGGTTTGCACACAATATTTGTACTACGAATTACGGGATTTCTTAAAGTAATTTTACCAGCAATTGATATTTTCGCAATAAATGAAAAATACAAGAGGCTGTCGGCACCACCGAAAGTGCATAGATATTGCTGAAATTTAGAGTGCGAGTATATTATGATGGTGGTAACAATTTTAGTGTGTGGGACTTTCACTTTTCAAAAATAAGTTTTTTTGAGCCAGTCTATTTTATATGATACTATATACAGGGTGAGAGAAAAGTCTTTTAGGATTTTATACAGACAAATAATTTATTGATTAATTATTATTATTATTATTACTAATAAATACATTCTAATGATATCACTGCAGTGTATACAATACTTTTCAAAGCCACTGTACAAGGCCCCAGTCAGCGCCATGTCAGTAAGGATGGAATATTGCAATGAAGGAAAAGTATGTCTTGTATCGTGGGCTATTTCTTGCAATAATTGTGAAGAAAGTTCGCGTTTATTTCAAGAAAAATATAATAAACCACCACCAAATGCAACCACTCTTCGATACTGGAAACTCAAACTTTTGGAAGCAGGGAGCCTTGTTAAAGATCGTCCAAGAAGCAGAAGCCCAGCAACGGCGACAGGACTCAGCAACAAAGAAAATGTCCTTGCCAGTTTTCGAATCGATCCAACAATTTCAACGACAAAAGTCGCACAGGAACTGGGTATTTCCAAATTTTCAGCAGCAAAAATATTGAAATCACAGGGGTACCACGATTACAAACCCATTTACTCTCAGCTCATTTACGAGTACGAAAATGATTCTGATATATGGCTGCAGTTTCCTGAAACAATGATACACAAATTCAACAGCGATCCACATTTCCTTGGAAAGATCAAATTTTCAGATGAATGTGTCTTCAGTTTAACAAGTAAAGGAGACAAACACAACGTTCAGTGCAGGACGAAAAAAAAATTTCAAAATACGATTGGGTAAACCCGTTAAAACGGCTACACTAACAGTTTGGGCGTGCATTGGTTATTCAGGACTTGTTTCCTTTGACATATCGAGAGGTACGATGGATGGGAAACGCTATTGCCAGGTATTGAGAGACAAAGTTTTGTTACAGTTTGCAAAGGGCGTTGGCACGAATTAGCTTTATCAAGATAATGCAGCTGCCCGTGAGATTTTGGATACGAACCTTGAAAGAAGATGGCTTGGGCGGCGAGGTTCTATCGAGTGACCAGCCAGATCACCTCATTTAACCCCATGTGATTTCTGACTTTGGGCTTATTTGCGTGACAAACTCTACACTCTCGGTTTCATCTATTCAAATGTGAATGCACTTGGCCACAGAAGAGATGAACAACTGAAAAGGATCCCACTAGATATGTTCAGAAGAACAATGAAGAGTTTCACAGAGAAAATCCACACATGTATCATTGCGGATGGAGAACTCTTTGAAAATTAAATTACAATTTAGTAAAATATTTGTATGAATAAAGTTGTATGTATAAAATCCCTAAAGACTTTTCTTCTACCCTATATATATATATATATATATATATATGGTAGAAGAAAAGTCTTTAGGGATTTTATATATATATATATATATATATATACACACACACACACACACATATATATATATATACACACACACACACACACACACACATATATATATATATGTGTGTGTGTGTGTGTGTGTGTGTGTGCATGTGTCTGTATTTGTGCTGTATATTTTCATTTTTTATTTTTTATCTCTTTTCTTGACTTATTATTTCTATTACCGTATTAACCTTGGTTAACCTTGGGTTTTGCTTCCGACCAAATTGTTCATTCTGACGAAGGTCAAGCTTCTTACTCCACCTTAGACCTACAGTTTAACGTGGAATCCGAACCACGCCCCACCAGCAGCCGAGTGTCTGAACTACTAGGCTACTCAGCGTACCCAGTTATCTACCAACCAATTCTTTTTATTGTGTGGAAGGGTGAACAGCTGGGTTTTGCTGCGCACTGCCTGCCGTCACCGGGTCTCGATCCCGGGGCCAATGGATTCGTAGTCAGCGACGCTAACCACTATACCACGGAGGCGCATTATTACCGTAATTTTCACATCATAATCAACATTTAAACACTCTCAATACTGTAAATGAATTTAGTGAACTTGGAAACGTAGACAACTCTGATTATATATCAGTTGTCAACTTCTTAAACAAGAAAGAGAACAATGGCAACCTGTCTTTCCGAAACTTAAACATTCGCAGTCTCCTATGCTACTTCGACGAATTAACGGCTGACCTAAAATTATTACAACATAAATTGACGTGCATTATATTAACTGAAACCTGGTTAAATAAAAATAATAAGATCTTTGTTAACATTTTAGGGTACACAGGCTACGATGGATGTAGGGTTAACAATATGGGAGGAGCTGTAAGTATATTGGTAGATTCAAACGACAAGAGTAAAAGTAACGAAGAACTGACAAGCATAAACAATACCTCAGAAACTCTTCCAATTCAAACGTTTATTCATAACACCCAGTATTCAATTTTAGGTATTTACCGACCAGCAACTGGGAACATACCAACTTTTATTACGAATATCGATTGAATTCTAACCTTCAATTATATCTGTAATAATTGCGTTATTGCAGGAGATTTACCTAGTTGGATGTGGAAAACAGTTTTAGAGAATCCAACAACCAAGGAAACGTTAAAAACCTTAGAAGAAAAAACGTTGGGAATTTTAGAAAAGTATGCTCCAAAAGCACAGACAAAAAAAAAGAGGAACTGGTTCGAGAGGCAAACGGAAACAATATTCCGCAAAAGAAAGAGAGTAGCAGCAAAATTAGTTAATTGCAGAGAAAACAATACCAGGAAAGTAATACAAGAAAAATTGGAGAGAGTGTCGATAGGAAAATACAAACCTTGATCAAGGGCTATACAGAGAGGGAAGAGGAAAAGGTGGTAGAAGCAATAAAGGAAAATCCAACATACTTCTATAGCTATGCGAAAAGAAAAACAAAAACACCCACCACTATCGCGCCCTTAAGGAAAGGAAATAATGAATTAACCGACGATCTAAAAGAAATATCTGAAACATTGAGAGCCCAGTGTAAATCAGTCTTCAGTACTCAAAAAAGTGACAAAGCGATACCTGACATACATGTATGCTTTGAAGAGAAATTGCAAGGAGATTGTATGACAAATTTTGATTTTATCCCAGAAAACATAGCACGAGGTATAGGTCAAATGAAGTCACATTTAGCTGCAGGTCCGGACAAATGGAACGCTTTATTGATTAAAAACTGTAAAAAATAAATAGCTACCCTTATACTGAATATGAAGAATAGATCTCAAGAAAGACCTACAGACCAATGTCATTGACGTCCCACCTCACCAAAGTATTTGAAAGAATAGTTAGAGAAAAAATTTACGATTTCTTGGAGACACTGGAAAGATTTAACGAAAATCAGCACAGATTCCGATCAGGTAGATCATGCCTATCACAACTAATAGAACACTAGAACAGTATCCTAAATGCACTGGAAGGGAATGACAACTATGTACGATGTCATATACACGTGTTTTGCTAAAGCTTTCGACAAATGTGATCACGGTATAATAGCACATAAAATGAAATATATGGGAATAACAGGCAAAGTGGGAAAATGAATCTACAACTTCCTTAGAGAATGTCTACAAGTCGTAAAATTTCAAGATATATCATCATCAGAATCAGAAGTACGCAGTTCAGTACCACAAGGAACAGTATTGGCCCCACTCCTATTCATTATCATGCTAACAGACATAAACAGCAAGTAAACAGAAACAGTATAGTAACATCCATTGCAGACGATACAAAGATCAGCAGAAAAATCAGCGATGCAGAAGAGTTGGAGGCCTTGCAGAGGGATACGAACAGAATATACAAATGGTCAAAAGAAAACAACATAACATTTAACTCCGAGAAATTTCAGCTCTCGGATATGGTAGAAATGAAAGCATAGTATGCCCAGATAGACAGGAAATTCAGAGAAGCACGAAAGCGATAAATTTGAGGGTTATAACGACCGATGATACGAAATTCGAGACACAAAGTCAGATAGAACAAATTCAGACACATTTCACAGCCAAGATTGATGGCTGCAAAGAACTCAACTACTGAGAAACACTACGTAAACTAAATCTGTACTCCCTGGAAAGAAGAAGGGAGAGGTACACCATAATCTACATATGGAAAATGATCGAAAAAATGGTACCAAACCTCAAATTAAACCCAATTACCATCCAAACAACGCTGGAAAATAGGAAAGGCAGAATGTGTAGTGTTCCCAAATTAAAGACCCGACAAGGGACCTCTTCAACACTGAAGGAAAATTGTTTGGTTGTCAGAAGCCAAGATTTTTTAAGTAGCTTCCAAAGGACCTCAGGAACGTTATAGGGGTCAAAGGTGAAGTCTTCAAAAGAAGAGTAGATGCCTGGCTGAGGACGGTACCAGATAAGCCGGGTGTACCTGGCTGTGTGCGGTGGAGAGCGCAAGAGAGCTATTCGCTCCTCCACCAAGCCAGGCTTGGAGGCGTGGCCACCAACTTGACCTCCTTATATAAACCAACGCACGAAACTGCTACGAAGTTACATATTGATCTTACAAAAGAACATACAAATAAATAACGCAAGCTTCCTTCACAACATGACGACAAGTGGTCTTAAATTCGCTCTTACAAAACAGACTAGACTTCACAATGACATTAGAAATTTGACTCTGCTAGACCAGATCGACCAGATCTGGGTGCGGTCCCCGTATGAATGCATCTCAGTTATAATTATATTAAATATCACAGATCATTTACGTACTTTATGTACACCATGCTAATCACCCATTTCTCTGCAAAGGAAATCATAAAAGTTGACTATACTGTAGATCTTACAGCTATAATAACAAATTAAAGTTCCTGAAAGAAATAACAGCTTTTGACTAGACTAGAATAACCGAAAGTAACCATGACATTGGAACAAAATTTCGAGCATTCTCAGACACACTAATGGATATATTCAACATAAACTTTTCTCTTAAACTAAATACAACAATCAATGATCACACTAGCACTCATTGTAAGTATTAAACGCAAACATACTCTCTTTAAATTATGTTAAACTGATATTATTACTGAACAGACATAAAATTTACTGTAACAGACTTAATGCAGTCATTAAAAAAGCAAAAGCAGATCATTACTGTTTAAAAATTGATGAACAAAAATTCAATCCAAAAAAGCTATGGAACACACTGAAAAAGTTAATTAACTCAAAGAAGGTTCAACCAAATCTCTTTTCTTCCCTCACATGAGGCGAAAATTCTTACAGTGACCCGAAAGACATAGCCCATTTATTTAACAACTTCTTTGCAATTATCCGCTCCAATACTGCAGCCTCGATCCCAATTACAAACATTCACTACCGACAATACATGTCACAACTAGTGGTGTACCGATTAATCAGCACTGGTATCGGCACCAGCAGTATAGGCCATTTATTGGACATCAGCATCGGCACCAGCAGTATAGGCCATTTATTGGACATCAGCATCGGCACCAGCAGTATAGGCCATTTATTGGACATCAGCATCGGCACCAGCAGTATAGGCCATTTATTGGACATCAGCATCGGCACCAGCAGTATAGGCCATTTATTGGACATCAGCATCGGCATCTGCATCGGCCAAATTTAGCCGATTCTCTAACCGATTCATTGAAATTTTAAAATTTTGTTGCAAAGCAAAATCTATATTTAGAGAAAATTGAACAGACAAAAACACTATTTATAATAATTTATACTCAATTCAAAGTGTAATTATATAAAAATATGTTACATTCACGAAAAAGGCAAAACTTAAGAAGTTAAGTTACCCATAAATATACATTTTCTCTAACTAGCTAATCTCCAAATATTATAAAATATTGTAATGTCCGACTGTATATTAATAATAATAATGATAATAATTCTATATCAAGTTTTACTTTATAATTTATATACCGGGTGATTACAAATGATCTTCCCGATTTTTAAATATTTATTATGAAAAAACTAACAAAGCTACAGCGAAGAGCAAGATATACAAATAAGAATATTTCTGCGAATTTTTATTTGTAATATTGAACACGTCAGAGGTAGCCCTAAAGTTAATGTGTTTTGTGCTCTTACCGCTGAGAAAGTGTACGCTCCATTCTTCTTTGCTGAACAAACAATTAACGGTATCATTTACCTTTAACAGCTGCTATGCTACAGCTGTGGCCGATGCCCCAACTGCTAGAGGACAAAGCTGATGTTTGGTTTCAGCAGGATGGTGCGCTACCCCATTTCCACAATGAGGTTACAACACTCCTGAATGAGCAATTGCCTGATCGTTGGATCGGGCGTGGGATGCCTATTCCTTGGCCGGCTCGTTTGCCCGACCTACCCCTCCCCTTGACTTCTTCCTCTGGGGCTATGTCAAAAATGAAGTTTTTGTTCCACTAATGGCAACAACTTTGGAACATTTGAAGGAAAGGATACGTGAGGCTGTTCGAAAAGTTCAGTATGATATGCTACAAAATGTATGGAGGGAAACAGAATACAACTTTCATGTTTTCAGAGCCACAAAAGGAGCTCATATTGAACTTAATAGCTTGTAAATAAAATCTTTTGAGTTCTTTGTTTGTATATCTTGCTTTTCGCTTTAGCTTTGTCAGTTTTTCATACTAAATGTTTAAAATCGGGAAGATCATTTGTAATCACCCGATATTAAACCATCATATTATGCTGACTTTATTTTATGCACTTTAATCATTTTATAAACTCAAATTATATATCCATTTTTTTATTCAAATTGGCCACCAGTGACTTGAAATTTTAATGAAAATTTTGTTGTTGTTGACAGTGTTGAAGAAAGAAAATACCTTCAACATAAAGAAACGCAATTACTTTAAATATTGGTATTCAATTTATGAAACTAAAATAAAATTATATTTTATCATTTTACTGAGGAATATAACTTTTTAACATCATTTTAGTTGCAGTATATGAGTAATAAATTCTGGTGATGTATATCGTGGAGTGAGCTAAGGAAACTCATTTAAACAAATTTGGGTGCTCTTCCAATATGTGCTCTACCTTAAAATTTACATTCCAATACGTGATCTACCTTAGATTATTCGGATTAGCAGCAGGTACGTTAGTTAGCCTTATAAGGCTAACTAACGAAAATATCACGACTTAACCTAACCAATCGTCAAGGGCGTATAGTTGACCTAACGATTGGTTAGGTTAAGTCATGATATTTTCGTTAGTTAGCCTTATAAGGCTAGTATTCCCTTCATAAATTTTACTAATCCAACGTGAAAACTTTCAATTATCGTATTTTTACATTTCAAATTTGGGTGCTCTTCCAATATGTGCTCTACGAATTCGTCCCTAGTGGTCAAACAGTTAACTAACAGTTTTATTTGGAAATACTGAAGCGCGTGCGAGACGGCTTGGAAGTTGGAACGCAGTAACGTGGATGTTACACCATGACAATTCGCCCGCACACACAGCGTTGTCAATACAAAAGTACATGGCGAAGCACAACGTCGTAGTCGTCCCCTAGTCCCCGTATTCTCCAGATCTGTCCCCGGCAGACTTTGTTCTTTTCCTCAAACTTAAATTTGCTTTGAAAGGTCGAAGATTTCAAAGTGTGGAAGAAATTATTCAAAATGCAACAAACGAACGGAAGGCGGTCAGGAATATGGCCTCCCACGAATACTTTCAAAAGTGGAAACGCCGTTGGGAGCGATGTGTAGTTGCACAAGGCGACTACTTCGAAGTAGATCGTAATCAGAGATGGGCACAAAATACTTTAAATGTAATTAAATACTAAATACATTACTTCCTTAAAAAAGTATTTAAATACCAAATACATAACATATTTTCAAAATGTATTTAAATACTAAATACATCACATCGAAAATGCATTTAAATACATTTCAAATACATTTTTAAATACTTATCCAACTATATCATGCCAGAATGCAAAAAATGCATGCAAATTATCGCTAAGATTGTAGCATGCTATGGTGACACCTAACGCAGGCCCTAAATTTGTACTCATCTTTCAGCTACATGTATTTACTTTGAAAATGATTTTTAATTAAAATTATAACTTGTATTTTGTGTTTCAAAGTATGTACAAATTTTCCGATGTTTTCCCAGGTTTGTCAATCAAAAAATGGACTAAAAATTAAAAATTGACCTAAAATTTAAAAAATGACCCAAAATTAAAAAAAATGACCGTATATAGCTTTATTGACTTTTTATTGACCTTATAACTTTTTTAATATTGCACGTAAAACCTTGTTTTTAGACGTTTCTCGTTGTTTGTATTTGCTGAAAAAAAATTGACTTTATTGACAAAAAATTGCCCTACTCATAAGTCCTAAATTAAGTGCCACAATTGTTTTATTGCAAAGAAGACATAAGCACTTGACTTTTTGGCCATCTTGAGATAGGATTCGGAAATGTTTTCCATCAAATAAGGGTTGCAACAGTGAATATGCTTCTCATCACTTTCAGCACTAGTATCTTTATCACCTAGGTCTTTACCACTAATACCTGGTTCTTCAGACATGTTGATATCTTCCTTATGGAACAATGAGCGCTGCGAACACAACATGCACACAAACCACTCGTAACGGTATCTCGTGCACTACTGCTGTGTCTGAGGATAAGGCTATAAGCCTAAGGAATAGAGTTGCCAGATGATTAGAAAGATTTTGTATTTTGTTTCAGGGCGCAAATTGTTACCTGACAGTTGAGGCTAAGAAATGTATTTGGGAAATGTATTTAAAAATATGTATTTTCAAATAACAAATACTCTTTCAATGTATTTAAATACAAGTATTACAATACAAACGCATTTAAATATGTATTTAAATACTGCCCATCTCTGATCGTAATTAGATCGTAAGTGTTACCAGAAAGTTTTTGTGGGATCAGTCTGGGAACGTTTTGAACACACCTCGAATCTGTCAAATCGTCATAAGTACATCAAATTAAAAGATAATTTATCCAACAAGGCGATGCTAACTAGTGGAGTCCCACAACGATATATTCTTGGCCATTTACTATTTTTAATTCACGTTAACGATTTTCATCTCTCAACCACATTAAATTGCTTACAATATTTAGATGATACCAAACTTACTTCTTCCCATCATAACGCAGACAGTGATTAGTGAAACGAACAGGCAATTAGAAAATGTCTATAAATAGGTGTTCTAATAATCTTTTATTAAACCTGACAAAGTCATCTTTATATGATTATTACCACAAAACATTAATACAAACTGCCAAATTAATTAAAACTGAGGATAATACTTTTGCAAGGGTGAATGAGGTTAAAGTACTTGGCATTAATTTAGACGAAAAACTAAATTTCAAAATTTATGAACAACTTATCAAATCCAGAATATAAAAATTTCTCTTCATATTATTTAAACTAAACACGACCCTTCCTCAAAACACACTCCTTACCCTATATTATTCCTTCATCTATCCACATTTATTATACAGGGTGTACATAAAGTCAGGATCTATTTTTGTGAAGCACTTGGAAATTATATGGAATTCAATCATAAAATGATAAAGTGGTAACATTTATTAAATAATTAAGAGTAGGATTCGACGTGACGCCCATCAGTATCACTGCACAGCTCAAATCGTTCCGCAGCATTTCTAAACACATTCTGGAGCATTTGCGGGGTTATGTTATCTGCAGCAGTTCGTATACGTGTACGTAAGTTTTCAAGACTCGTAATCTTCGTCTGATAGACGTGCGATTTGATAAAGCCCCATGCAAAGAAATCTAAAGGGGTTAAATCTGGTGATCTCGCTGGCCAAGGTCTGTTGCTTCCGCGTCCGATCCAGCGATTTGGAAAACGTCCATTTAGATAATCCTGAACAATTTTGGCATAGTGACAAGGAGCACCATCATGTTGATAGACGACGGTACTAACAATCTTATCTCCGTCGTCTTCCTGTCTTCCTGTCCCCTAAAACCGGTTGTAATATAAACAGGTTTGCTTACCTTTGATTTTTCTTCTTCCTTTGAAAGATTTATTTTCTCGCCTGTTGCTTGAATTCTCGTTGTAGCTTCCAATCGCGCCTGAGTAGCTGCTCTCGATTTCGTTTTTCTGGGTGGAACTTCCATTTTCCTTTTTTCCGTGTAGATGGTCCTCATACACTCTTCAGTCGGCTTCTGGTACTCGACGGGTGTCTAGGAAAACGGGGTAGGAAATACTTACACCCCACACCTGACACTAATTTATTATACTCGGGGTTGTCAAATCCCTCGAGTAAAATAAAATACTCCTTTTTGGCTCGTCTGGGCTCTCTAAATGTTGAATCCAGACGTGGCGACAGAGTGCGCCGACCTTTGTCGTCGCTTGAGGAATCCGGGAGCTTTCCTTAGCCCTCTTTTCACCCGTCGAGTGTGGATTAACTGAGAGTCAACTTTAATTTTTAGGCACTTTAATTAAATTCAGGTAAGCGGATTACAGGCAAAAGTTTAGAAGAGTATGCTTTGCTTTATGTTCACCACGTTACATTTGAATTAAGTCCACAAGGTTATAGTTGAATTAGGTTCAGAAGGTTATATTTGAATAATTTTTAAGTCTAAAAGTGACAATTATGGTCACGTTGAAATAAATGAATTACGTCTGCTGGCGTTTCCTTCAGTCAGATCCTCAATTCCGATATTCCGATATAAAGCGTAGTCCCTATTTGAGGTAAAATGCTCCCTTCACCCAGGGTTTAAATTACGTTAATTGAAAATGTTAGACGGCCTTCCTTCTTGGGCAATTCCTGCCCGTTCTAAGGCCTTCTCAAAGCACTACTAATGACATACGGGGTAACTCGCGCCCCGTTACCCGCGGTAAAGATAATTAACGACTTCCTTCTAAGGCTAATCCTTGCCCGTTCTGAAGTCGCAAGCGTAGCTAACACATACGAGTTAACTCGCACCCCGTTACCCGCGGAGTCCTAAGTAAGACACTGAGAAGATAACTGAATAAGTTTCCCGCTACAGTCTATTCGTTAATCTTCCCTGTTGAGCTCTACCCTAGAATCTCTCCTTCAATGGCTGGACCCCTCCTTATATACGAAGGAATCCATTCTCACATGCGTCAGAGGTGAGTCACCATGAGACCAAGAGAATGTGTAGTTCTCGAAGTCAAGGTTCCCATCCTGAAACTCGAGACGGATGCTAGGTGTTTGTCTGGAAGGCAAACATGAGAACAGCGAGCGTATGATGTCGCGAGAGTGCGTCTGAGCGCTTTTGATTAAAATGAATGTTTGTTTTAATATCATATTTCATATTTCGGGCGTATGCTTGAGGGTTTAGAAAGAATGAAGCAGACTCGAGCGTTAGTTGACGATAAAACGATAAAGACTGGCGCCTGCTCTTGTAGAATATTTGAGAAGGCGGACGTCTACTCGTGTATCATATTTAAGAAGGTGGGCGTGCTCGTGTATAACATATATATATATATATATATATATATATATATATATATGATGTGGTTTTAATAATACATTTCTTGATAATTTAGAAATTTATAGACAGCTCTGCAGTAGGATTTTAGAAATATTAAAAACTTTTAACAATTGCCTGCTGGCGTGGGCTCGAGACCCGGTGCCGGCAGACGATGTCTTAGCACTCTTACTTTTGAAAAATATCAGGATATCTGCTTTGTGATTATAATTTACCTTGAGTCCTAATCGGCATTTTCACTTAGTGTAACTCTTTGATTAAACTTTAATTTTACTTAAATTTAATTGGTTCAATATGAACTAACCATGTTAATTTCTCCTTAAAGGAGTGAAACGGAACTTGAACGTGTTATAGCTATTTTTCGTTTTGATGAAAGGTGAATAAATGATTTGAAGGCTTCACCGCACAGCTAACCCAGCGACCTGAATACCGAGGTCGCGGTATTGGTTCACATCCGGTCCAACGAACGCCAGGTAATCGAGGAACTAATGTAAGTTTTTTGGTCTACTTACTCCTCACATTTTATAGTAAATGTTTCATAGCGGTTATCCTCAATTATAGCCTAGTTTGCACTGAGCTATGATTTCTGAACACAATTCATGAAAAAATGGACTTTAATTAAAAAGAATCAGGTTGAGCTAATCATGTTAATTTCTCCTTAAAGTTCCGATACGGAGCTCGAACATGATACAGCAACTTTTCGTTTGTTTTGATGAAAGGGAAATAAATGATTTGGAAAATGGTAGAAATGGTAGAAAAAATATACAAAGCGGCTTACAGACCTAGCGTCCATTAAATAAGACTAACATTAATGGCGACATTTTACACAATATAGTTACAATGATATATACATACGTAAAACTTTACACAATACAGCGAGTGCGCACAAATGGGAACCTTTTTTTATCTGTCTGCATACCAATTCATCATTCATCTGTTTTGCACAAATCGAATAATTTTTAAAAATTTATAAATCCCTTCCCACGTGACATGTGCATGAGAAATGAAAGGCTATACATGCCACAAGTGTTACTAAAATGTCTTTGGAAACGGTAAGGTTTCCATACAATTTCAGATATATGTATCTGCTCGATAAATTTTACTATAACAGGGTCATTCCAGGGCCGAGTGCCGAGTTAATCAAAATAGTACATTCTTTCCCTCTTTTAAAAATAGATTGCAAACCAATGAATCTCCTCACCCCCCACAATGTCGGTGTTCAAGATAATCCCATACCAGTCTCTCATAGTTGGCAATTTCAATACTTCATTCTTTGCAAACACGCCGATAAATTTGGAGCGTGTGATTCGTTAACGATTCCGTACTCTCTGGAGTGTATTCGCGTCCATTTTAAAAGTCTGTGACCACGTTCCTGAAACGGTCAACTTCTGTTAGAGCCTGTGATTCGAGGTAAACGAGTACACTAATAGGCGCGTCTATAGGATTGGCAAATTCCAACCTGACTGAGATGTTCCCACTTTGTTGTGGGCTTAAGTGCGTATTTATACTAGCAGACAAGTCAGGCGTGATATCAAATAAATAAATATTAAATTCTTCCACAAATTCTTTCTGCGTTTTACGCCAAACCCAAGCTCGTCACAGTACCCAACATTATGAGCCAGACTACTATAAGCTCTCGCGCAGAGCGGGAACAAGGCGTCTGATGAGTAATCAGCAATCACAGTGCCTCCCAATGCAACGCCATTTACGTACAGAGTTATATTTTTAAGGCCGAAATTCTCGAATTTAAAGGCGCTCTTTTTATATTTTCCGTTCGTCGAGGCGTGGTCCTGCATTCCACTTAATAACCTTTTAGGTAGAACTCCTAGGGCCACGTTTCCTAGCTGCTTCGAGGCCAACCCTGCGGGCACCGTGTATAGTTTGATCTGTACTCTGTTAATTGGGTATTTTACTGTTGCTTGTATTCAATTTTTTTCAATTTCTACATATTTCGGGTAACTTAATTTCACCCGGCGTACACGTAAATATGTTTCCATGATGAGAATCACAACGGGTTTTGCGCCCTCTCCTTCATCAGACCCCAGATTTATGCAGATCTCAGGACTCGTGCGGATGAGCTATAGTTTCAAAAATTCCATTTTTCCATAAATTCGTAACAAAATAACAAATGTGCGCAAACATCCTATCAACATTTAAAGCGGCAATAAGATATCATTCAGAGTCTTTATTTGAAAGTAGCCAATGCAGTCATGTCCTTTTTGCTGCGGTTCCTTAACATCAGCATTCGGCTTGCTACTTGCGCTTTGATGTAGCCTTCTCGCCTCTCGTGACTGTAAACTTGACTAGCTGCTTCTGTGACCATTTTCACACATCTCTCCACACTCTGAGTGTGAGAAGGCCACATTGGCACTTGCATTGGGGCCTCTTTAAATTGTGTTAAATCTTTGTTTGTTATACATGTTGTCAGTGGTGGCTCCAAAACTTCCGAACTCAAGTTAACTAATTCTGACAAATTCGTGGCATTGAGGTTTATCGGAGGTACCTTCCTTGTCTGAACAGAGCAGTCTCCCAGCTGGTCATCATCTAGTGATGTTCCTCTAAGCTTTAGAATGATTTCCACAGCCTCAGTTCGCTCTTTGGTACATTGGCTGCAGAGTATTGCTTGCAAAACTGCCTCTGGCCTAGCATACCAAGCGGACCTTCTCACCACAGGTAACACGATGTCGACCACTACTTTCTTTTGGGTTCTCAGTAGCTGTAATTGAAACAAGATGTGGTTGGGCCACTCCATCCACATTGGATTAAGTTTTACATTGAACCAGTGAGGAAGATAAAACCCAATAATAAATTCAGCAATCAACATCAAATTCTGTAACATTTTGCCCTTCAGTGCATGTTTGGAAACCCAAATCCTGCAGAAACGAATCGCTGTAGTTAACCAACGACTGTGACTTACGGGTCCAATCTCCAAGAGAGCCAGATTTTGAGGCAACTCTCCTGATCTGATTGCTTGAACAATACGATAAGCGTAAGATTGATCCGTGCTGAGGTCTTTGATAACTTCTTCAAATAACACTGAAAGGGGAGGGCCTACTTCGATCTTTGGAAATTTTGTATTTATTTCTAATTCCGTTGCTTCATCTAGCATGTTGCCAAGGGGGCCTGACCACTTGTTGTTGCTCTTTGTAGGACCATCAAGTTCCTGGATGAGACGACGAAGAGGTAGTTCCCCTGTGTGCAAATCACATACAATCCAAACAAGCCTTCTTCCAAGTTTTTCCTCTAAATGCGTCATAACACCGCCCTGCCATCCAGTGTTCACCGCAGTTGAGTCTCCACCAACGGCCTGCAGTGAACTGTCAAGTCTTCTTTCTTGAAGCCAACATATTATTTGATCAGCAATTGCCTCTGCATGTTTCTTGCCTTCTACTTCTGCTTCAGGAACAAAGTGAAACAAATAGCGGCCACCAGGTTCGGAACACACAGAGTAGTGTTCTTCTTTGATGAGACCGGGAAACTTTCTGTCCATTCCCTCTACCTTTAGGAGAACTTTTGTGTCATCTCTTCTTCCATCAAACAAAAGGCAAGAGAGACCTTCCTCCTTCAAATCTTTTTCATGCTGATCAGATATTTCCTTCATTATTTTTTCTTGTACTCTTCTTATCTTATTATGATCTATCACTAAGGATGTATCCTCTCGGCTGATGAGGCCTGCATCTATCCAAGCGGCAGTGGCAATCTCTGCAGTCTCTCGTAGCCCCGTATAGTGGCGAATACTGGCAAGGGCAATGTCTGAGATGTCTTTAGTGTTGTATTTCATTCTCTTCGGCGAAGGTTCAGATGGCATTTTGGAGCTATCATCTGATGTTGCTTCTTTCTGTTCATCTGAAGAGCTTTCAAAGAAGTGAGAAACCTCTTGATAGAGCTCTTCATCTCTTTGGGTGGCTTCTTCACTCTTCTTTTTCTTCCTTTCTTCCCTCTCTCGGATTTTCTCTTTTTTCTTAGAAATAACAATCTGTTTTTTGGTTTCTGAATAATCTGCCGAACCAATCTGCATACTTCCTTGGCCTCCTGCCTTTGTTCTCTGCGCCTTTATGAAAGCCAGCTCCAAAACAGGGATCTTCTTCTCACGAGGACAGAGACAATCAATGTGAGGGTGAGGTTCTCTTCTGCATGAGGGAGAACAATTGGCTTCAGAACACAACTCTATGGGACACTGGCAGTTAAAAATGTCAAGAAGAGTATCAAGTGTGTGCAGAAATTTATTTTTCTTTGCTAGTTTTCCTTTACCAAGTGATGTCTCAACTGCTTTGTGCCACAGCTTTGTTAATTTTAGCTCAATAGTTCTATACTGATTGAGTACAGGTGGTTTGAATAACACATTAGCTTTTTTCCACGGATGCAGAAGAGGGGGAATCATGTCCCTTATGAGCTCTTTCTCTGTGTAGTTCCTTATATTCTTTGTATTTTTTTCACGAAGGAGTAACCCTAGTCTCAGCATGTCTCGCACTGTTGGTAGTTCTGATACGGGAAGCTCCTTGCCTGTACCGACTAACAGGCTCAAGTGGCATGACGACTGACCTCTTGTCTTCAATTTTGGCATCTTAGGAATATCTGAAAAGAAAGAAAAACTTTAAGTATTTTATATCAATTGCGATGTTTCAAAGTTTAGTCATTCGATGTTCTAAAATTCAATAAAAAAATATTTCATGGGATTACAACATAATTAGACAGAAGAATATGATAATAATAAATAATTGTAATAATCAATAATCCATACTTACAGTTAAACTGTAGTATTCGTCTAGTAGAATAACTATGAAGTAGGTACAAGAGCAATAACAGCAAACCACCGTCTATGACATCTAAGAGGCAACTGAGGACTGAGAGTGAGGGACAGTTCTATTCATGTTGTGACTTGTACATTGTACAACAACTATATGACCTTGAAAACACTCCATATGCGATAAGTGGGATAATTCTGTGACAGATAAATAGTTAATCAATTTATGTTCTATTATTTAGTAAAAGAGTCAATTTCTGAAACTTTAAGGTAAAGTTGATGTAGGTAAGGGTTATTTTATTTCATTTTGGTTGGCCAGTTTCAAGTTTTGACATGAAAAGACTATTTTTTCTACCAAAATTGATTTGAAAAAATGTGACAAATTTGACACACCCTAACTGTAAAGCCTTCCTCCCACGCTATCTCACCCCTCGATAGACTGTGAATGGCCTTCGGGGTCATTATTACTGAATGTGACGAAAGTGCAGCTTCACTGTTAAGCTCCCATCACCGAATGAGAAATTTTTTCCCTCAATCGTTCTTATATACAGGGTGTCCCAAAAACTATATACTCTATAACATCATATATTTTATAATTTTAAAAAAACCAAACAATATATTGTTATAGCAATTGCCAATGAAAGGTAAATTAGTAATTTAAGTGATCAAAATGTTATAGCGAGTTGTTTGCATATAAAATTTAATTAACTACGCCAAGTGCTCAAAATGTTCTCCGGCGGCATGAATGCACTTTTGAATGCGTCGACTAACTGATTCGCAGACATGGACTAATGTGGATGCTGTGATGGTCCCGCACTTTTCCCTAATTGCATCCTTAAGGTGTTCGAGTGTTGCAGGTCTTGTACCATAAACTGCATCCTTCAGGTAGCCCCAGTAAAAATCAAGTGGAGTCAAGTCCGGTGAACGTGGAGGGTACTCAACGCTTCCTCTTCGTCCTATCCAACGGTTAGGCAACGTTTCATCGAGGTACCTTCTGACATCACAATGATAATGAGGGGGGGCTCCATCTTGTTCAAAGTAAAAGTCGTCGTTTCCAAACAACTTCCAAACTGCAGGTATAATTTCTGTCCGCAGCATGTCGAGATATGCGGCACCGGTAACTGTCCCATTAAAGAAAAATGGTCCAACCAAACCCCAGGATGATAAACCACACCATGCTGTTAATCCTGGTAAATTAACATGTTTATCCACATAAACGTGTGGATTATCAAGTGACCAGTACCTGCAGTTGTGTCGATTTACTGTGCCATTCAGCTTGAAGGTAGCTTCATCAGACCACACGATTTTGTTGGCAAACTGTACGTCTTCGGCTTCCATTGACTGAAACCATTCACAAAATTCGAGTCTGCGATCAGGGTCATCTTCAGTCATGGCGTGTAACAGACTTGGAATGTAGCTTTTCCATTTTGCCGACTTTAAAATCCGGTGAACACCTGATTTGCTGATTTCGGTCTCACGGGCGCATTGCCTAACTGATTTCTGTGGTGATCGATTAAATTTTTGCAACACTAAAACGGAGTTTTCATCACTCGCACTTGATTTGCGTCGTCCAGATCTTCGCTTGTGCATATCTTGAGCAGATCCCTCTGCCTCAAACTTGTCACGGATGTTTGTAATGGCGAGACGTGTCGGTGGCTTTGTACCAAATTCCCGGATCCATTGCCGCTGGACTTCGGACACATTCTCAAATTTCCAATACCATTTCAGAACACTTTTTCGTTGCTCCAGTGTCAAACGTTTACGCAACATGGGTTCTTTTGCTGAACTGAATAAAGTTGAATGCTGTAGAGTTTGTATCGTGGAATGAGAACATTTTGAGCAGTTGGCATAGTTAATTAATTTTTATATGCAAACAACTCGCTATAACATTTTGATCACTTAGATTACTAATTTACCTTTCATTGGCAATTGCTATACTAATATATTGTTTGGTTTTTTTTAAATTATAAAATATATGATGCTATAAAGAGTATATAGTTTTTTTTGGGACACCCTATATACCGAGATATTAGTTAATAGATTAGTCGCAACATTCTCATAATGGGGCTTGTCATATGTAATGCTCAAACTTTTCCCTCTATGGTTGGGGATGTGTGCAATGCGCAGCAGGTGCGCCTGTGTCCCCAACAAATTGATGCTCTACGATATTGATGTAAATGTAGCACATGTCTGGAGATGGACAGCTTTCTCCAAATTTCTCCATTTTCAACTGATACATTAAGCTGGACAAGTCATGTTGTGCCTCGTGAAAGGTATCTCTTTGGAGATCTGCGCTATATCGGCCCTCAGCCACAATTGTGAACAGCTCTTTATCTTTAATATTTCTCCTAAGCGTTGATCTTAATTTCAATGTGAATGCAGGCGTGTCTATATTTACGACTTCAAAAAGTAAATCATTTGCCTGGTAAGACTTTTTAAGACTTTTGTTTAACCCCGTCACAATGTCCATGGCTGTGTCATAATGACTGTACCTCACCGAACAGGACTGATCGCATAGTATTGTCTAAGGTTATGCCTATTTTTTCACACTCATCGACTCTTCTAAAGACCAGAAATATGATCTGATCATTTTCAAGAGTTAAAAATTTAGTGGCTAACTGGAGTTCACATAAACACACCTCTTACGAATCACGCTCCAATTCAATGGGTCTCTGGAGTTCTGTCACAAAGTTGGCGAGGGTGTTGTTAGGATGTACAGAGAGAGAAGAAGAGGACGGGAGTGTGACAGAGAAGTGGTTAGGTGCCATGTTGCATACTATTTAAGCTTCATTATTTCAGCAGCTTTTATATAGGTGTTGAAGCTTTCTGGATAACCCAGCCATTTCACCAGGTACATTTTTCTCTTTCCTGAACCTTTGGTTCATAATTAAACACACTTTTTCCTAAATTATATGTCACTTTCTGCAACTCCTCGCGGTAAAAACCTTCAGCGATCTCTTCCCCATTCAAATCTTCAACGTAATACATCATTATCTCGCCTTTAAGTCTCATAGCACTAACTTTAAATATCTCACGTGTCCATCCTTGCTCAAATCCCTTCGCGGATTTATTTCCCGAACGTGATAGCTTTACATAATCATTGATTTTGAAATGTGTAGTGTGTGGTGGCGGTGCTCCATCTCTTCTCACCTCTGGGCGCGGGCCTCTTTCTAAAACTTCTTTAGGTGTTGTGCCAATCGTACGGTGGTGTGTGAACGGTTGTATGACGACGCCAATGACGCAAGAATGTTATATATCTGTTTGTGTTTGTGTGTGTAAAATAGCGATGCATGCGTTCCTTTATGGTACGTTGAACTCTTTCAGCTAAAGAGGCCTTATGTATAGAATTGCTAGTGTAGTAACTCATATTAAACTCTGTCAGCGTGTTCTGAAAAGCGCGGCCTAAAAATTCTTTCCCCATATCCGTACAAAAACAGCCAGGGACCCTATCTTCTTTTAACATCAGCGTTTTGGTCGCTTTGGCAACTGTTTCAGGCGATTTATTTTTCAGTGGAATTAACCACCGATATCTAGAGAATACATCTATTATGAATAGGATGTAGCGGTAGCTATCATTATACTCTGAATATCTTTGCATGTCTGTTAAATCGGCTTGCCAAATAGAGTCAATCGATGCCGCTGTTGTCTTGGCCGTTTTAAACCTCTTTCTCATCGGTTTAGGAAGTGTATTAGCATCCTGCTCCCGGAAAAACCTCTCAACATCTTTTTTCCTTAGTCTGTAAACACCTCTGTACAGTAGGATGTATCGTGCTCAGGTCGAATATTGAAAAACTTGGAATTTTAAGATTGGCAGTATGTATTCCTATGTAAAATTGAATTTTAAGAGGGGTTCGTCTTCTGCAACTTTTGCGAAAAATCGCATTCAAGTGTTCAAAATTGCACTTTTTTGGTCGAAAAATGGGATTTTTTGCCAATTTCAAAGACTTGGTAGCCTCAAATGACCTCCATATGTTCCATATTGTTCACAAACACCCTTAAGCATTTCGATGGGCAGGATTGGACCCATTTAAGATCAGCCAAAGTGGTTCATAACCCATAAAATAACCCAAATCACCCAAAATGGCCCAAAACTAAGGAATTGCATGATTTTTAGTCTCCTATACATCACATTTCGCGGCTGTTCTCTTCATTAGGCAGAATCTTTTTATCTTTTTGTTCTTCTTTCTTGGTCTTGCATTTTCTTTTTTTTAGAAGCGCCTCCACCAATTTTTATTTATTTTCTTTTCGGCATCACTGAGTGTGATGGCAGTTGCCCCCACCTTTCCGGAAGCTGCTGTGACATTCAACCTTTATTTGGCAAATGCATTCTTCTTTAATATTTGTATAAGTCCATCCTGCACCCCCAGCTTGTAATAATATGCTGGTGAACTGAATGTTTAGAGATTTTTTTCTTCTGAAAGCATCTTCATTTGTCTAGCAGGTCTTGTTGAGATCTAAAACATGTTCATAATGTCTTGCTTCGACTTGAAAACTGGCAACAATTCTCTGTGATCGATCCTAGCACAAACAAATCCATCTTTTCTCTCTTGCCCATACACTGCATGAGCTGCAGCTGAAACTTCGTGGACAGCTCTTTCACAGCTTTGAGTGTGAACTGAGAAGTTCTCAACTTCAAGTGGAGACCTGAGAAGCTCCTCAACTTCTCCTCTTAACATCTTACAAGTGAAGAGTGGCTCATACAGTTTCTCCTTATCCCAATTATCAAAGTAAGTGGAGAAGTGGTATCAAAATTCAGTTTAGGGTTTCTATGAGTTCTCAGACTCATGTCTCCATACTCAGACTTACCTCTGATCTTCTTGATCATCTCAACCCGACATGCCCTCTCCTCCTCATCCTCACTGCACAGGAGAGAGGCAATGAGGTTCTCACTGTGAGCATGATATGCTCCACGAACTATCACATGAGTGATTATGTTCCTGACTTCAGATGTCTGGATTCTCAGCAGTCCCAGAGCGGTCACAATATGGTGAGGTCCATACCTCATGTGGTGCTTCACCTTGATCTCAAAATACATCTTGAAATAAAAGTCCAGGCAGAACTTCAGCAGCACCTCTAGCTTCTTCAACACCTCCCCCTTCAGACCATGCTGCCTCGTCCACAGTATCAACAGAGCCTCACCTGTAGTCAGCCAGCGTGACTGATTCAGTGGGCCACACTTCAGACCAACAACTTCCCTGCTCAAATCGCCTGTCTTGAGAGCTTTGATCAGTAGGTAGTAGTTCTTCTGGTCAGTGCTAAGGTTCTGTACAGTGTCTTCTGGCAGTTCAATTATATCTTCTTCTCCTGGCAGAGCTTTGAAGCTAAAGTTGACAGGTATGTAATTCATCTCCTCCAAAAGTTTTCCTATTGGGCCACTGAATCCAGACTTGTGCGTGTACGGACCATCAAGCTTGATGATCATGTGCCTGAGGCTGAGTTCATTAATATGCAACTGGAATATCAGCCAGTGACATTTGTGACCTAGCAGTCTCTCCAAATGAGTGATGGCTCCTCCATCAGGTCCTGTGTTTGTGTTGGTGGAGTCACCACCAAGGACCACAATAGTATATTTAGCACCATGAGCACTATTCCACTCAAACAGAGCCTGAGCTATCTTCAGTGCAGGTTTCTCATTTCCATCAGGTTCTTCTGGTGTACAATGGAAGAGATATTTCCCCTCAGGTTCCCAGGTAACACTATAGTGCTCTTCAGTTGTAATATAAGGATGGAAGCGGCCAGTTTCTTTATTGTACCTCATGTTCTTTGTCTTCTTATCTTGTTTTCCATCAAAGAAAGTTCCCTTGATCTCCTCTCCCTCTGTCCTTTACTCCAGGGCCTCCACCGAGGCACCAATTACAGACTCCTTGCCACTCCACATCTTCATCCTGTCAACAGCTAGATATGCCTTATCAGCAGATAGATGGCCAGCTTTGATGAGATCTTGCAAGAAACCAGTTGTAATGGCTGCTGCAGGAGTGTTTGCCACCTTGAACCTGACTGCAGCCGCAGCAGTGCTTGAGATATCCATGTAGTTACTCCTGGCAGAGGTGGAGACTTTGCCAGTGTTGACACTGGAGCTTGTGCCTGGTGCAGTACTGGAAAAATCTGTGTCAGCAGTAGGAGCTGCTCTGCCTGGAGACTCTTGCAAGGAAGTCACCTTATCTTCATCATCATGACCATCATCAGCTCTAAGCAGTAGCTCCTTTTCTTCTTCCTCTTTTCGGTTCCTCTTCTCAGCTGCCTTCTTTTCTTCCAGCAGCCTACACCTGCTTCACTGTTTCCTTCACATCAACAGATGCCATTTAGAAGCCAGAAACTTCTGAGGTTTTGATCCTCTGGTAATGGAGCCACTCTAGCTCTAGCTTTGGAATCTTCTGAAGGAGAGGACAGTCACAGTTGACATGAACTCTAGCAGCACAGCCAGAGCATCCAGATGCTTCAGTTCCACAGAGAGTGATATCATGTCTGCAGGTTGTTATGTCAAACAATGTATCAAGTTCAGATATTCTCTTCTCTCTCTTTGCAGCCTTCACTCTGCCATTCACTAGGTCAATCATTTCAATCCACCTGAATCTTCCTGGCAATGGATCTCTCTTGAATGATCACAGGAGTGAATTTGGCATTGCTTTTGCGCCACTGTGCCAGTACCAGTGATGCCAAGTCCTTAGCCAAATCTTGCAAAGGGTACTGAGCTCTCTTCTTATCATCCAGAAGCAGCTTCTCTTCCTGGAGGAGGATCCCTCTCTGAAACACAGCTCTCCAGGTTGGAACTTCTGTGGGAAATAACTGCTTGCCTGGACCCACCAGATCACTCAGCTTTGAACCAGAACTTTTTCTGGTCTTTCGTCCTTGCTTAGCCATGGTGGCTACACAATCTTCACCAAGCTTTGTATCTGAAACATAGAAAATTATGACAGTGAAACTCTAGTAGCCTATAACAGCTGTTACAATGGTTTTGTTTGGTAAGAAACCGGTCTGTTACATTTGTACTACAGTGTATGTCCTGCACAGCTGTACTGTACATAACCAGAAAAAGTAAAAGTGGAAATTTGAACACTTAAACTTGATTTTTAGCAAAAGTACAGGAAAACAAAACCCTCCTAAAATTTAATTTTACATAGGAATACATACTGCCAATCTTGAAATTCGCGCTTCAATGAGCATGATACACCCTACTGTACAGTCTATTAACGCCGCCATAGGAAGCGGGGTTAGAAATGTCATAATAGCGTTTACTTAATATGTTAGACATTTGCGTATTTTAGAGACACGTGGATAAGGTTGGCCATTTGTTCTCTCCTTTCTCCTCTTCAGAGATGCCACTGCTGGGGGCGATGGCGTACTCAGTTGTGACACATGCGAGACCTGTTCCAAGTCTTTTAACCTATTCAGATTACTTATCAATGTTTTGGGGACATTTATTTGTTGTAGTCTTGTTTTAATATGCTTACATCCTGTTGGTGAGGGCCTGTCCCACTTTTTCACCAGATCATGAACAATGTCAACGATGTTGGATCCTTGTACCCTTCTTCCTTCAACAATGACCTCGCATGTATCGGCCCACTGTATGATGGGTCCTCACTCAATAGATTATAAAGACCTAAGCCTTTATTCCTCAATGTATGTGGGAAACTGCTTTTTAATACATGTTCAATGTGTTGCGTTCCGTTATTCTTTGGTTGATCATCTCTAACGTCGGGCCCGGTTCCTATGTCGCCATGCTGAGCGTTGCTCGCGCTGTGCCTAATAACCACGGGGAGCTCTGTTGGATTCTTATAATCTTCGTACTCATGAAGAAATTTCTGCGAAGCCTCTTGGTACAAGATCCTTTTCTCATCAGATGACTTTTCACTGTTTAATAGCGCTAGCAACTCGCTTTCCATTCTTTTAAGCTGCTTTTACGGGGTTGTAGAGCCGTGTCTGGAATCTTTGAACTTTGGAATGAAGCATACACCTCGTGCTGGATCACTTTCACCTTCTTTATTATATTAATCTAGTCAGTAAAGGACCCAAAACTTAAAATAAGATGGGGAGGAATGATCCTCGTCTTTGTACAATAATTCGCTTTTTCTTACCCACAGTTCGACTTTTACGAGCGAGCGCACGTATTATTTTCTTGTAACGACGTAAGCGAGCCTTCTGAGGGGGTTTCATTGGCACATTACATTTTATAACGTTAAGACAGATTTCACAGATGCATTTTAAAAAGTCGGAGTCGATATTTTTAACAAACATCTGTTGCAGTGCCCGGGGCAGTCTTTGATAGATTTTTATTAATTCACGATATTTCTTCAGCCTATTTGTCATTCTGGAATATACACCGTTTCAGGCTCGTTTGGGAATATATTCGTTCTTAGAAGCACCCTAAACGTGTTTCGCGGGTGAAGGTCACAAAGCAAATATCCGTAACGCTGACTTGTGGCTTTTTTATAAACCTCCAAAAACTTCTTACACTGATTCGGGAATGTAGTAATGTCTAATTAAGAATTAAATGTTTGTTTATAAGAATTTAATAATCTTCAATTAAGTT
This sequence comes from Bathynomus jamesi, assembly GCA_023014485.1. Lineage (NCBI taxonomy): Eukaryota > Metazoa > Arthropoda > Malacostraca > Isopoda > Cirolanidae > Bathynomus > Bathynomus jamesi. The sequence goes on along the minus strand of JAJOZX010002687.1, from coordinate 292,601 downwards.
TTATTAAATAAGAAATAAAAAGTGGTTTTATTAAAATTATAAAATACGAGTTGGCAACACTAAGAATCGGTCCAAACGGGACGAGAGAGAGAAATGCCCAAAAAAGGGAAGTCATCGGACGGCCTTGGGCTCAGTAAGGTGTTTTTGTGCGTTAAGATGTAATTGTAAATTTAGAATATTATTTCGTCTCTCTCTCCTGTTAAAATGTTAGCGTTACTCCCCCCTCTCGCATTACCCAGTTTATGTCAGTGTTTTCGGAATAAATAAAAGTCAGTGAAGTGTTAATATGCGTATAATTAACCCCCGTCTCCCTTGCATTGTTTGAATGATAATGGCTTTCTACTCGGTCACGTCTACCGTATTTATAAAGTATAGCGAAAGCGAGCGAAAAGAGTGTAAAGAGAATGATTAATGATAGAAGTGAAATGGAATAAAGAAAGAGCAAAATAGTATAAAATCGCAAATAACAAAGGTTAAAAAAGCATAATTATTACATTAACATTTGATTGGCTAATACCTCAATTTGTGACACATCTCTACGTTGCGCGAATAAGACTAGATATTGTGTATTTAACGAACATCGCGCATGTATCTATTTTTGAAAAATAGATTTTGGTTGATGAAGACTACGCTTATGTTAAGATGGTTGGAGAACACTGTAAATGTCTCGGCAAACGTTTTATCCATTTCCAAAATGAGGTCGTCAATTACAATGACTATGCTCATTATCCTTTAACGAGTTAACGTCATGTACACCTTTGTGGAACAAAATTTCATCCTGGTACTCGTTGAACATTGACTGATACGTCGAATAGCGCCATATTAGTGTACTTTATGCACAAATTTTGAGAACATCTCCCCCTTATCTTTAATGATTTTAAGCATAAATACTGTTTAACCACATCCTGTAGGGCCAGATATACTAATAAATGTGGAGGAGCTTGTGAACCTGAATTTTTCTACAGATTCTATCTCTAACACGTCACACCCCTAAGTGGGTCATTTACAAAATATTACAAATTTTGAGTCCTGCTCCTTATATTCTTGTTTTTCTTCTTTTACAGAACCGTGAATGACGCCGATGTACAGCCCCCCACCCCATCATCGATATCACAGATGACTCCGATGAACGTGTAGCTACAGAATCCTTCCCCGCTGACGAACCCTCACCAGCGATACCTGTAGCATGCGACAATTCAAAGCGGAACCACGATGAAGAACCCTCCACGTCAGGTATAAAGCGCGCCAGGATTGCGCCGATTGTTAGAATCCCAATAATAGAGCCCCAACCCTCTACGTCTTACGACACATCCCCTACAATAGTGCCTTCCTAAAATATACCCCCTTGTTCCCGTTCAGTTCGGGGCACTTCCTCCACAGCAGCAGCAACTTCTCATACTGTGAAGGATGGTATAACATTCGAGTTGATGCGCACCACTTACCCCCACCCCTGCCCTGACTAGAAATCGGTACGTGATCAAGGTTGACCCTGGCTCCCTGTTTACCAACGGTGTTGGACTGCGACGCGTAGTTGAACGTGTTGTGGAGTTTGCCCTTCAGAACCGCGACGAACGTGAAGTGCGGACGAGGTTGTCCTTCAAGTTCGGGTGAGATGACGGCGACATAGATGATTTTTGGGTAGTAATACCGTTCAGACGTTTGGCGGCTGTAGACAAAATATATCTTGGGTCGTGTAATGCAGGCCTCTCAAAGTTGTACAGCCTTCAATATGGACAACTTCATGGTACATATTGACAGAGTATTCCGGGTTGCGGGTCATAGTGCCACACCTTATACTCTTAATTTCAATTCTCCGGTTATTTATAGAAAGCATTTAAACGTCGATCGTGGTTGTGGCTTTATAGCAATAGTCTTAAATCATATGTTCATTGTGCTAAATACATGGACGCAAAACATTTGGCTGCCTACGGTTGTGCAGCGTGCTCTTAAACTGGCTTCAGATTGTAAGCTTGAGTTTGAGTGTAATATGGGTCCTGAAGAACTGAGAAGGGTCGAGCAGGAAATGAATGCGCGTATAGTCGTATTTGGAATGGATGATCATCGTAGGACTGTGTATGTTTTTAAAAGCTGCGTTCGAGATCGTACAAGACTCTACTTATTTTAGGATCGCCAGGAACATCGTATCTCCCCATCCGTAATATAAGGGCTCTCTATATGCTAGTTATGATAAAGGTCGAAAATATGGAAGGCATCATGATTTGTGTAAGGGATGTCTCGAGTTTGCTGATGATATAGTGAAACATTGTAAAGATTGCTACATGGTATGTGAGCAGTGTAAAAGCCCCAAATGTGAAAGTCGTGTAGTTGAAGCAGAGAAGAGGGAATGTAATGTGTGTAGACATACATTGTTCAAGAGTAAATGCTTTGAACTCCATAAATCAATAGGCATTTGCAGGAAAATGAGGATTTGTAAGTGCGGTATGTTTCACATGATGTATAATTGGGGGAATTTCAAACATAAATGCGATGAAATTCACTGTACTACATGTCATGAAAAATATAAGGCGGATGGAGTGAAGCATGTATGTTATATGAAAGATGCCAAGCCTAAAAATAGCCCTTGTATAACCGTGTACTACGATATAGAATCTTACACGAATGCTGAAACCAAAGAGTTTATTCCACATTTACTCGTAAGTCACACTATCTGTGATGAGTGCATGGAGATCGAGTGTGGTGAGTGTCACAAATGTGGAAAACGGACAAATGTTTTTAAAAACGACTGCACACGACAGCCCTGTGAAACTCTTTGTATCCTATATTGTCAAATTAGCGGACAAGCTAAAAAAAATGACTATATTCTTGCCTATAACGGTGAAAAATTTGACACAGAGTTCATTTATAAGGAGTTGCTTGAACACGAGTCGTCTGCGATATTTACAGGTGATCCCTTGAAAAGAGGCAACAAACTAATGCAGATGCAGATAAGAGGTAATGTACTGTTTAAAGATACTTTATTATTCACACCTTGTAAATTAACAAAGCTACTGAAGGTCATGGGCGTAGCCGCTGAAATTTCAAAAGGGTATTTCCCTTACACATTCCTCACTAGCGAAACATTAAATTACGTAGGACTACCTCCACCCAAACATTACTTTAACTACACCAACGTGATTGATAGTGAGCGTGAAGATTTTGATCGCTACTACAACAGTTTTAATTAAGCTAGTCCATACAATATAGCTGATGAATGTGAGCGTCATTGCGTGAATGATGTGCGTGTGCTTAGGGTATGTTTCCAGGCCTTTAGAAGGATGTACATAGCCCGTTTCAAATGCGATCAGCTGCAAATCGCGACCACGATCGCCTCATCATGTTTTACAGTGTTCAAGAATAATTTCATGCCTAAAGACACCTTAGCAGTCATTCACAGAAACAACCCCCGTAGTAATGGGCAAAAGGCTATTTACTGACTCATACACCTACAGCAACACAGAGGGGTATACATAAAACATGCCCGCAACACGGGTGAGGTACCCGTTAAGGTCAATGGTCGTGATTTTTGGGTTGATGGCCTCAGTGAGGATCCAACCACTGGTGAGAAGACTGTGTATTCCTTTAACGGCTGCTGGTGGCATGGATGCCCGCGCGCTGAGTGTGCCGTCACATGGGACCTCAATGGAAGATTTCCCGCAGGCAGCATGAAACTCCATTACTATGACTTCTGCTCTTTATACCCCTACGTGATGAAGAACAATCCGTACCCCGTAGATGCGCCTGAAAAACTTGTGGGTCCCACTATACCAACCATCGAGGAGTTCTCAGCTAACTTGAATGATCGCTACTTTGGAATCTCTTTCGTAGATGTGCTCCCCCCTCGCGATTTATGGATGCCGATCTTACCCGTCGTTATAGATCACAAGCTCATGTTTCCCGTGTGCGTGAAGTGCGCAGAGCAGAACAAAGGTGCTTGTAACCATGCAACCAACTAGCGTAAGATCAGAGGTGTATATACAAGCCCTGAGCTGGCCCTAGCCGTTCGACATGGGTACAGAATATTGGAGATACATGAGGTGTGGAGGTTTCAGAAGCTACCCAACCTTTTGACGGTATATATAAACGCTTTTTTGAAGGATAAGGTAGAAGCATCGGGATATCCGCGAGGGGTTGATACCGAAGATGAAAAAACGGCTTATATTCAGCGTTACCGTGCCCATGAAGGTATACAGTTTGACTGTTCCCAAAGTGTTAAGAATCCTGGCAAGCCCTTTAGTGCAAAGTTTTGTCTAAACAGTCTTTGGGGGAAATTTGCACAGAATACTGGCAAAGGGAACGTTCATTTGGTACAAAGTTATAGTGAAGTCTGGGATTATGCCAACGCTCCCGATAAAGAGGTTATGGAGTTCGTGAATGTAGGTAATACTTACATAATAAAGTACAACATCACCGAACTGGCCACAGATAACTCACGGGTAACAAACATACCTGTAGCCAGCTTCACAACCGCCTACGCCCGCATCAAGCTTTGGGGACTACTGCACTCTCTTGGGCGGAGGGTGGTGTACACTGACAAAGATAGCGTGATATTCACAGCGAGGGAGGGTGAATACATGCCTGCTATTGGGGAATTCCTCAGAGAGCTAACTGACGAGATCAAGGATGAGTATGGTGATGGTGCATACGCAGACTCATATGTATCAACAGGGCCAAAAACCTATGGGGTACGGGTGAGGGTGGGGGATGATATGAAGTGTATCGTGAAGGCTAAGGGTATCACGCTTAACCATGCGAACCGTCGAGTCGTTAACTTTGACTCGTTGAAGGATCTAGTGTACTTGGAAGATTAGGGCGACCAGCCACACCCAACTGACTGTGTGGACCCACAATTTTCGGACGCAGAAACTGGTGTGAGCGAAGGAACTTGGGGGCACGGCACGAAAGTATGCCGTAACACCTATAGGAAACTTTACCAGGTGCCTGGTACCTACGATACGGTAACCTTTGGATATCTTAATCCTTGATTGTATTTATATATATGTGTATTGTTAACGATATGTCTATTTATTACGTATATTTGCATCAATTAAGGTTTCATTTTCTCCTTTGCGTGCGTGCTTGTGTACATTACTATGCTCCGCCCACTGTAAGATCGGTCACGTGACTCCTGCCGCTACCTGAGCATATCTATTCCCTGCATGCTCAGTTGACCTTTGCGTGTTGAACGTTTATGAAGTGGTATTCGGCATACTGCGAAGATGTGGTGGATACTGAAAATCTCCCTATTCCTCCCTCCTTTGATACTTTTAAGGCTACATTGAACCGTGCGATGGAACAAGATGTTCAAATACTCTACGGCTATTCTGGCGAGGGCATTGTAGGATTTCGTAGTACAAGCGATGTGTTGAAGTATGTTGCAGACCTAACCTTTATATAAGCTCATATATACAGCGAAGTAGAAGAAAGAACACGTTCAGAAGATAAGCAACGGTTATGGTTAGTGAGTTTTGTTGATGAGTGGTGTGACAAGCGTTATTATGTCATGTTACATCATACCGAATACTCGTACCCTACGGTTGAGAATGTAAATCTTATCATCATGGAGAATGTTAAGTATTTTTAGCACTATATTAATATGTTATAATGTTATAATGTTATAATGTTTCAGACCAACAAAGACCCTAGGATCCACTCATGGCTGGTCTACCTAACTGTGTTCGTAACTGTGTATTGTGCATGTCCTCCGTGGTGGCGGAAGGGACCTACAATTTTACGTGGGTTCCGAACCACAAAGAACATAAGAACATATGAAATTTTTATAATGGGCACACTAGAGGCCACTTCGGCGCATCGAGGTGGCTCCACTATGTAAAAACTGCCTGTACATTGGCAACAACCAATTTTTACAAAACTAAATAATTATCAATTTAAAATTAATTAATTATCAATTTAAAACTAAAGACAGAATCTCTGGATCCAGAGGATCAAGTCGTAATAAACTACTATCCACAAATATGGTACACTCTATATCTATTTATAACCGACATGCAAATATATCAGATTCAAAGAATCTAGTCAATTTCATTAAGGTATCCATCTGTGAAAAACTACAGTATATAGGGCTTTTGTCGTTCACTCTCCACTGAAATCTGCTGGACATTTCCAACGGATGAGGGTAACAGGCAATCAACCCAATGCCCTATATAGTTTTTCACATGGTGGTCCGTATGTGGGGAAGGGTTATTTGCTGTGAAAACCTTAACCTTGAATAAAATAACAAAACAGAATTAAAACAAACAAATAATAAAATTACGCCTTATCAAACATTTTGACATCTGAACAGAATTTATTCCATGTTTGGCTTTTTCATTACATATAAATAATAATAAATTACGAAGCCTACCTCACAAAGTAGACCCTACTCTTTACACTCAAAGCCTATTCTAACTAAAAACACTAAATTTATAATTCAACCTGTGGTGTAGGTTATAAAATTTATTTCAGCAATTTAACTTATAAGACTCATTAACATCACAAAAATTAAGTGCAGAACTGTAACATCACAAAAATTAAGTGCATAACTGTAACATCACAAAAATTAAGTGCAGAACTGTAACATCACAAAAATTAAGTGCAGAACTGTAACATCACAAAAATTAAGTGCAGAACTGTAACATCACAAAAATTAAGTGCAGAACTGTAACATCACAAAAATTAAGTGCAGAACTGTAACATCACAAAAATTAAGTGCAGAACTGTAACATCACAAAAATTAAGTGCAGAACTGTAACATCACAAAAATTAAGTGCAGAACTGTAACATCACAAAAATTAAGTGCAGAACTGTAACATCACAAAAATTAAGTGCAGAACTGTAACATCACAAAAATTAAGTGCAGAACTGTAACATCACAAAAATTAAGTGCAGAACTGTAACATCACAAAAATTAAGTGCAGAACTGTAACATCACAAAAATTAAGTGCAGAACTGTAACATCACAAAAATTAAGTGCAGAACTGTAACATCACAAAAATTAAGTGCAGAACTGTAACATCACAAAATTAAGTGCAGAACTGTAACATCACAAAAATTAAGTGCAGAACTGTAACATCACAAAAATTAAGTGCAGAACTGTAACATCACAAAAATTAAGTGCAGAACTGTAACATCACAAAATTAAAATTATACATAGAGTATATAAATATATACAAAACATTGTAATATTTCCTATGGAAAATAAATTAAATTGCAACACCCTTTCATTTTGGAAAGAGTGAGGACTTTATAAAATGCTACACCTTTTATATTAAAAAGTGAGGAAAAACAAAAATGGAATAACAAATAAAACGCAAATCAATTATAGGGAATCTAAGATGGGTTTTGTGGCCTTTCCTTGGCCACAGCTCAAACTATTACTATTACAAGGGTTTTGTGGCCTCCCCTTGGCCACAGCCCAAACAATTACAAGGGTTTTGTGGCCTACCTTGGCCACAACCCAAACTATTACAAGGGTTTTTGGCCTACCATGGCCACAACCCAAATTATAACAAGGTTCTTGTGGCCTTCCATGGCCACAGACCAAACTATTACAAGGGTTTTGTGGCCTACCTTGGCCACAACCCAAACAATTACAAGGGTTTTGTGGCCTACCTTGGCCACAACCCAAACAATTACAAGGGTTTTGTGGCCTCCCCTTGGCCACAGCCCAAACAATTACAAGGGTTTTGTGGCCTACCTTGGCCACAACCCAAACAATTACAAGGGTTTTGTGGCCTCCCCTTGGCCACAGCCCAAACAATTACAAGGGTTTTGTGGCCTACCTTGGCCACAACCCAAACAATTACAAGGGTTTTGTGGCCTCCCCTTGGCCACAGCCCAAACAATTACAAGGGTTTTGTAGCCTACCTTGGCCACAACCCAAACTATTACAAGGGTTTTTGGCCTACCATGGCCACAACCCAAATTATAACAAGGTTCTTGTGGCCTTCCATGGCCACAGACCAAACTATTACAAGGGTTTTGTGGCCTACCTTGGCCACAACCCAAACAATTACAAGGGTTTTGTGGCCTCCCCTTGGCCACAGCCCAAACAATTACAAGGGTTTTGTGGCCTACCTTGGCCACAACCCAAACAATTACAAGGGTTTTGTGGCCTCCCCTTGGCCACAGCCCAAACAATTACAAGGGTTTTGTGGCCTACCTTGGCCACAACCCAAACTATTACAAGGGTTTTTGGCCTACCATGGCCACAACCCAAACTATAACAAGGTTTTTGTGGCCTTCCATGGCCACAGACCAAACTATTACAAGGGTTTCGTGGCCTCCCCTTGGCCACAACCCAAACTATTACAAGGGTTTTGTGGCCTCCCCTTGGCCACAGCCCAAACAATTACAAGGGTTTTGTGGCCTCCCTTGGCCACAACCCAAACTATTACAAGGGTTTTTGGCCTACCATGGCCACAATCCAAACTATAACAAGGTTCTTGTGGCCTTCCATGGCCACAGACCAAACTATTAAGGGTTGTGTGGCCTCCCCTTGGCCACAACCCAAACTATTACAAGGGTTTTGTGGCCTCCCCTTGGCCACAGCCCAAACTATTACAAGGGTTTTATGGCCTCTAATGGCCAGAGACCAAACAGCATAAAAACAGTACAGGATTCAAAGCCCCAAGCCCTCCAGATCTACCTGTGGAGGAGTAACATTTACTCCACTAAAACTACGGGTATTGACTAGTCTGAAGTGGTAGGAGGTTTGAATACAGTACAAACTCTTTCAACCAAACAACATAACATGGAAGTACAGTACATTTCAATTAACTCACCAACGTAGAAGTCATTTTAATTAAAACATAAATCATTAACAAAACAAAACATGACGAAACTCCAAAACAACATTAGTAAACCAGCATTTAAAAATTGGTGACATAAAATTTACACAGATAAATAATGAGCAAAAGTTAATAACTTTACTTAAATTCCATAAATTTCCTATACCTAAGGGGAGTCGAACTGATTGAAATAACTTTAACCAACTTGAGAAGCTAACCTCTTGAACTTTTATATTTAAATAGGTCTTGAGTAACATTTCTCTTCCTAAATTCCTATTTCATTCTTTTCAATCCATTTCACATGGTTTAAAACACAGTTTATCAAAAAATTTGATCTATAACAAATTTTTCTCCGGCCCCCCCCCCCAGTATATGGAAAAACCACAACATGGTATCGTATGTGATACCTTTATTTCATAATTAAATATAAATTATTAATTAATTGAATTAATTATCTATACAAAATTGGCTCGGGATTGTTGACATAGCCTAATGGGAATGAAATGATTGCCATACATACATGGAAACCGTATGTAGGCGTCGGTCTGCATAACCACGTGAAACCTTCATTTATTTCACGTGAAACGAAATCTTCCATTCGCTAACCCATGCAAAAACAAGGGAGAAAGAGTCAACAACCTTTGCAAAATCAGCAATTTATACAGAAATATGAAGATATATTAAAGGAATAGTCTCAGGGCTGTTTATGTTACAGTAAACGCTTTAAACGGGAGGATGTCTAAAGTCCTCCCTAAAGTTCTGTGTGAATTCCTTATAATATAAAACCTAATGACTATAAAAGGGTAGGCCTATTCCTTCAGGGGTTAATAAGTGATTGGCTATATTAGTAACAAAGTGTTAATTCGTCGTGTAACTCCATCGTGGCGGCCCTACACCGAAGAAGATCGTAACGCCCTGCATCGAAGCAAACTAAGATCCATCAAAATTAAGGTGAGGCAATTTCATTTTCATTTTCATTCTAGGGTGTCTAAAATCCCGACGCTAAAATTACCATAAACAATTAAATATAAAGAGGTCCTTTAAAGACCTACATATTCATAACTCTCTAACGAAAATATATAGGGCTTTTGTCGTTCACTCTCCACTGAAATCTGCTGGACATTTCCAACGGATGAGGGTAACAGGCAATCAACCCAATGCCCTATATATTTTCGTTAGAGAGTTATGAATATGTAGGTCTTTAAAGGACCTCTTTATATTTAATTGTTTATGGTAATTTTAGCGTCGGGATTTTAGACACCCTAGAATGAAAATGAAAATGAAATTGCCTCACCTTAATTTTGATGGATCTTAGTTTGCTTCGATGCAGGGCGTTACGATCTTCTTCGGTGTAGGGCCGCCACGATGGAGTTACACGACGAATTAACACTTTGTTACTAATATAGGCAATCACTTATTAACCCCTGAAGGAATAGGCCTACCCTTTTATAGTCATTAGGTTTTATATTATAAGGAATTCACACAGAACTTTAGGGAGGACTTTAGACATCCTCCCGTTTAAAGCGTTTACTGTAACATAAACAGCCCTGAGACTATTCCTTTAATATATCTTCATATTTCTGTATAAATTGCTGATTTTTGCAAAGGTTGTTGACTCTTTCTCCCTTGTTTTTGCATGGGTTAGCGAATGGAAGATTTCGTTTCACGTGAAATAAATGAAGGTTTCACGTGGTTATGCAGACCGACGCCTACATACGGTTTCCATGTATGTATGGCAATCATTTCATTCCCATTAGGCTATGTCAACAATCCCGAGCCAATTTTGTATACATAATTAATTCAATTAATTAATAATTTATATTTAATTATGAAATAAAGGTATCACATACGAAACCATGTTGTGGTTTTTCCATACCATCAATACCAGTACCTTGCCAACAAAAATAAGTCACGGTCCATATCAATTGCGGACCAAGTCACAATTTACAACCATATACATTACAATATGTATACTTAGGAGGAAAAGTGTAGGTGTGGCTGTAAAGACTGTACAGTAACGTAGAAATGCGTGTGCACCCATTATGGGTCACCCATTTAAAGGTGTTTGCGGGGCAAGTGAAGATCATGAGTTTTTCAATACCTCACAGTACTATGGGGGCACCGTTCGGCAGAGGAATCTCTTTAAATGGGGTGTGTAAGGACAGAGAGTATCCCCTACCCCAAGATGCTGCCTTCCTATATCCCACAACACTTGTAAAACTATGTTTTCTTAAATTTGTTCTACATTTTGGCTTAAATAATTTCATATTATGACCTCTAGTCTGGTTATTGTGATCTTTAATGAAAAGAGAATCAAAATGTATCTTATCCAACCCTTAATTTTACTACCTTAAACTATACCTAATGTATCAACATATGTGTCTAATCGATTTTTAAACATGTTTATAGACGTGCTACTTATTACTTCTACCGGCAAACTATTCCAGCTATTTACTATTCTATGCGTAAAAAAGTTTTTGGCAACTGCTGTCTCGAACCTTCTATTTGTCAACTTACACCCGTTATTTCTAGTCCTATTATATTGAGATATTTCGAAAAAGCTATCTCTGTCTACGTTATCGAACCCATTCATAATTTTGTAAACCTGGATTAGATCACCCCTTAGCCTCCTAGTCTCGAGTGTAGTCAATTTTAACTCTTTAAGCCTATCCTCGTACGACTTTGACCTAAGCGACGGAATCTTCTTAGTTGCTCGTCTTTGAACTCTTTTGATTTTGTCTATATCTTTGCGCATATGCGGATTCCAAAATTGGATCGCGTACTTCAAATGGGGTCTAACTAATGATTTATAAAGAGGAACTATAATATCGCGCGATTTGTACTCAAAATTCCGAGCTATAAAACTTAACACTTTGTTCGCTTTATTGACCGCTGCTGTACTTTATTTCGCTACTTTTAAATCACCAGTGACTATAACTCCTAAATCTTTTTCCTGTTCTACGCTTCTTAAATCTTTCCCTGACATACTTTACGCAAAATTACCGTTACGCGAGCCTATATGTAAAATTTTGCACTTATCGACATTAAATCTCATTTGCCATGTGACTGACCAATCAACGATTCAGATCATTTTGGATTTTACCTCTATCTTCGTCATTAATTGCCCTACCACCCAGCTTCGTGTCATCCGCAAACTTTGAAACTGTACTGACTAGGCCGACATCTAAATCGTTAATATATATAAGAAAAAGCAAGGGGCCCAATACAGAACCCTGAGGAACGCCACTCGCTACATTAGCCCAACACGACTCCGCTCCATCAACGACCACCCTCTGTTTCCTACCTCGCAACCACTCTTCTAGCCAATTTATTACAACACCCCTGATTCCATGAGCCTTAGTTTTCTCAATGAGTCTTTTGTGCAGTACGGTGTCAAACGCTTTTTGAAAATCTAAATACACGACATCAACCGCCCGATGACTATCGTAAACGACAACCACGCTTTGAAAAAATTCTAAAAGATTAGTTAAGCAAGATTTGTTTCGCCTAAGACAGTGCTGCGTATTTCTAACTAAGTTATGCAATTCTAAATGTTTGACTATACCATCCCTAATTATTGATTACAGTAGCTTACCTACAACAGACGTTAAACTGATTGGCCTATAATTTCCCGCCGCACCTTTATCGCCTTTCTTAAAGATAGGTGTTACGTTTGCTAACTTGAAATTATCTGGTACGCACCCCTCAGAAATAGACGCATTAAAAATCTTTGTTAGCGGCACAACAATGCTATCTTTTAATACTTTTAGTTGTATGGGATATATGGAATCTGGCCCCGGTGATTTGCGCGTTTTCATTTTATCAATATAGCGCATTACCGCCCCTTCATTAACCACAATATTATCCAAAATATTACCATTATCAAAGGGTATTATGTCTATGACCGCAGGGATATTCGTTACATCTTCTATAGTAAAAACTGACGTAAAGAATTCGTTTAGCAAGGTAGCCATTTCCTTGTTTTCAGAAACTAGATCTCCGTTAACATTTTTCAAAGGCCCCAAGACACTTTTTACTGGATTTCTATTGTTGACGTACTGAAAGAATCGCTTGGGGTTTTCTTTACCGTCACGAGCTATGGAGATTTCAAATTCGAGCTTGGACTTTTTTATCACACTTTTCGCTTCACGCCTCAGAGATATGTAGTTGTTTCGTAACCACAAATTGTCTTTATCGCACTTATGTAGCCTATAAGCCCTGTCTCTACTCTTTATAATGTCTCCTACTGTAGAAGTAAACCACCAGGGCTTGTTATTTACTTTCGCACGCTTAATTTTGTACGGTACACATTCCTCATTTATAGTCCTAAATACTGTTTCGAACGATTCCCACGTTAGTTTTGCGTTGGAGTTCCCCATTACTTTTTCCCAATAGACGTGTGACAATTTATTTCGGAATTTACAAAAGTCTGCGTGCTGGAAGTTAGGAATTTTAGTCGAGATAGCTGGTTTCGAGTGACTTACTGAGGGGACAAACTCTACCATATTGTGATCGCTATTGCTTAAAGGTTCTATTACTTGAAGATCAGTAATTAGCCTATCATCCGTAGTTATTACTAAATCTAAAATACTGTCCAACCTCGTAGGTTCCCCAACCTTTTTGAATAAGAATGCTATCCTCGTGAAAATTAACTAAACGATTACCTTCCGCGTCTCCCCTCCTTGTATCGTAATTCACGTTGGCGCAATTAAAGTCACCCATAACTAAAGCCTGCTCACTACAGATTATTCTCTTTAGTTCACGATATAACGCTTCGTCCGTATCAGCTGTTTGATTAGGGTGCCTATATATAACCGCAACAAGAAGTTTGAAATCGTTCAATTTAAGTTCTGCTATAGTCGAATCTATTGGTTCTGGAATTGTGTGCTTTACTTCTATAACGTTCGCATTATTATCTTTGATATACAACATAACACCGCCTCCTCGCCTATCTATTCTGTTTTTAACAAAAAGTTTATAACCTCTAATTTGATACTCCCCTACAAAGTCACGTGTTTCAGTGCTAAGCCGCGATTCATTTATCGCAATTAAATCAGTCTTTACAAGCAATTAAAGAAAAAAATTATTTTTTTTTATTTCGTAAGCTACGAGCATTTAAGGATAAAACCTTCAAATTGTTTGTAATTGCGACACCTTCGCGAGTGCAGGGGAAATTTGTGGAATTTACGCTGGGACCGTTCGAGTTACGGCAGCCTGAAAAGAAGAGACAGTATTATGAAATAGTCTTCCTAAACGCGCAGCTCCAACACCATTAAGATGAAGTCCATCTTCGAAGAACAAGTCCCTCCTGCCCTAGAAATTGTTCCAAAAATTCGCAAAATGCACTCCTTCCTGTTGGCAAAGAGACTTTAGGTTATTGTTAATATAGGTCGCCTTGCTTTAGAAATCGTTACGTTGGATAATTCGAGGAAGTATACCTGTTAAAACAATCTTATTAGTTTTTTCCTTTAATCGCTCTAGTAAGTCCCTGTACCTAGCCAGCAGTTCTTCCGATCTAGAATTTAAAACGTTATTAGTACCGACATGAATAACGTACGTTGTGTCCTCGGCGGTACCGTCTGTAAAATGGTCAACACTATTAGTTATATCCTCTACCCTTGCACCAGGGTAGCAGTAACGGCGCGTACGACGAGGTTTGTAGTGAGGTTGTGGCTAATGGCCTGTGCGAGTTTTTAACAGACTTTAGAGACGAGTGTCGTTTGTTAAAGAAAAAGGAAAAATATGGGCATATGTTTCTCTCAAATAGTGCACCGGATTATGAATAAGATATGTTTAGTTTGTGGAAATGAACGTCTGGTGAGCATTCCGATAAAACATTAAAACCGGTATTGCTTCATTTAGGGGAAAAATTCTAATTGCCCAGTATAATGGGGCACATGTATTCGAACAAACTCGTACACGCTTCAGCAGTTTATTGTGTTACTCGCCCCCCCCGTCGAGCCGCCCACCCGTGTACCTCACCCCTCCGAAACACACGAGTTCGAGAAAACCAGTACACATTTCATCAGCTTATGGCGTGAATTACTCCGTCCGTCCAGCCGATCCGCCCACCTGTGGCTTATAGTCATCCCAGAGCTTGAACCGACTGAACGTGCGAATACGATGGAACTTCCTTTGAGAAGCATTCTCAACGCCGCGTACGATGTGTCCTTGACGAAGTCATTGCGAGTGTTCAGGCGCGAAACCGGTGCCATTAACGATGTACTTGAAACGACTTGTATGCAAGCAAGCTCTGGTAAATGTAATGTTATTTATTTAAGTGTTGAGGAGATGAATAGAGTCTTCATGATAGTTGAGAAGTGGGGGGAGGACCGTTATGAAATACCTGCAGGTGGAGGTATAAGAAGAGAACAGATTAGTGATGCCCCCAAATATGCCGTTTTTTGCACGATGGGTATAAATAACGATCAGCCATGCATTGATATACGACTGATGTGGAAGAATGCATCTGATAATAACGTTCTTGTCCATACGCGAAACCGTTTCATCCTCGACATAATGTTTGAAATCGTCGGATTCCGCAGGCTGAAGCCTATATGAGACGTTCGTGTTGCGGATATGATTTATTTTGACACGGTTCTGGAATACGCATACACCGCTCTGCTCGACGGATTTATCGAATTGAGGAATGAACAAGGCGAGAGTGGTCTAGAGCTGGATGCACATTTAAAAGGTTTAGACTCTTCGAAATATCCCGAACTTTGTTACAAAGCACTTGAACGGTACAGGGCAGAGCCCTCCTACACTGTTCACCCTGAAGAGTTGTATCTCTATATAATGAGTAGCTGTCGTTACGACTTGGAAGATTAGTTCAATTGCCTCTATGCAGAGTGAAGAAGAGTTCACAATTGAAAAGCTCGGGACGGTAAGAAAAAAACCCTCGATTGCAAAGGAGTGTTTATATACTTGGATTTAATAATGATGTTGTGGGTAACGATGACCTCTTTGTGCGAACTTTTTATTTTATTCTAGCCGTGTTTAAAGATAACTTGCCAACCGAATGTAAGGTTGGCAAAAAAATAGTATTGAACGATATGAAGGCCATTTATATCGAGTATAGGTATCCGTATAACTTGAGCGGCGAAATAATGCTTGGCCGTATTTACCGTGTAATGCAAAGCAATAATGATGCGACTGTAGACTCGATCACGTGTGAATTTATTGTTTTGCGCCGTAGAACATAAAGTATTTTGATGTATATTTATTTCCAATATATTTAATTATTTAATATATATATTTAATATATACAGTATTTAATATATATATATATTTAATATATATATATTTAATATATATTTCCTGTACTAATATGTTGCTGATTATACTCCTTCGTTTTGTATATTATTATTTTTTATTTTCAATATTATTATTTTCAATATATTTAATTATTTAATATAACTGTATATATATTTTTTTTCCTGTACAAATATATTGATGGTTATACTTCATCGTTTTGTATATTTTTTATTATATATATGTATATATTTTTTTTTTCCTCGTTCGTATTTCTTATGCTATTATTATTTTTTATTTTATTTTTTGATCATATATATTGCATCGTTTGATTGTATATTTATTTTCTATTTTGTTTATGTATATATATATTCCTCGTTCGTATTTCTTATGCTATTATTATTTATTTTTTATTTTATTGTTTGATCATATATACTCCATCGTTTGATTGTATATTTATTTTCTATATATTTCGTGAAATTTATTCCAATAATTCGTCTAAATAAACAGAATGATGTAATGGTGTTTTATTTAATTCTTTTGGTTGTAAACAACATTATTATTTAATTATATCAAATGTCTGCTTTCTAAAACGACTGACGGATTTCTAAGCCAATTGTCAAAAATATCTGAATAGCTCAGGTAATATATATATATATATATATATATATATATATATATATATATATATACACATTCAACTGCAAAGAACACGCAGTATAAATAACGTAAAGAACGACGCTTGTATAGGAGATATTCCGCGCAAGACGAGAGAGAAAGAACGAAACAAATGAAAAAATGAGGTACGTAGAAGAATTACGGCATTTGGAAGAGTGAGGCCCATCGTGTAATGGTATCGCATCTGACCGGCAATCGGAAGATCCCGGGTTCGATTCCCGGGTGGTTACCTCATTTTTTCATTTGTTTCGTTCTTTCTCTCTCGTCTTGCGCGGAATATCTCCTATACAAGCGTCGTTCTTTACGATATATATATATATATATATATATATATATATATACACACATCTGCCTTCTAGGTATTCTACGTCAACTGGCTGGTTAAGCCAACTGGCGGAATATGCCAGAATATATGCTTTAATTAAATAAATAGCGCTATCTGGCAACTCAGCCCTAATAATGTACAGAACAAGCCATTTACGCCTTCTAAGTCAACTGGCTGGCTAAGCCAGAATATATGCTTTAATTCAATAAAGAGTGCAATCTGGCAACTCAACCCTAATAATGTGCACCTGAACAAGCCATTTACGCCTTCTAAGTCAACTGGCTGGTTAAGCCAACTGGCGGATTAAGCCTGAATATATGTTTTTATTAAATAAATAGCGCAATCTGGCAACTCAGCCAGTTAAGCCAACTTGCGGATTAAGCCAACTGGCTGATTCGAGGCTTATAAGACAGCGGCCGCTCGGCTGGTCTTAATATGCGCTTGGCTCCTGCCAAGCAAATATATCTCTTCCTCTCTTTCTCCTTTCTTTCTCTCTAAGATTAGGCCATCCCACCTTCTCCCCCAGTGGGAGTTCATTGCAACTTGGGGGATAACTCCTCCCCCAAGTTGCATAACCCCTTGTTGCATAACCTCTTGAAACAATCCCCTCCCCTTTGTTGCATAACATATTGCAACATTCCCTCTTGTTGCACAACCTTATGCAGCATTGTCTTTGCAACATTGATCAGCATTTGCAATTGCATTGCACTCTCTCCTTTTGCGCCCACAATACTCACCCATTCAAAGAGCAATCCCCTGTTCGATTCGGGGTTCCTTCTCTATTTTCACTCTCTCTTTTCTGAGGGAGGGGTTACATCATTAGAACTTCCTGTAGACGATTTGGGTAGCGCTGCGTAGCGTGTATCAGTATTCCGAGCTAAGACTTATCAGCATACGTGGTACTACGAACTTGGACTATTCAGCATACGTGGAATGACAAACTTGGGCCTATGAACATACGTAGTATTACGAACTTGGACCTATTAAGTAAATGAATGAAAGAAAATGACGTAAGGTCCTGACTACGACACTTGTTACCACTTTTACTCTTTGGGGGTGGTGTCACTAGTTCTCGAATCTGGGCACTCACTACACGATTCATGGATCGAAGTCAAACAAGGAAAAATATTTTGGAAACAGTCACATTAACGAAAAAATAAATAAATAAATAAATATATATATATATATTTGTTACAGTTTACCATACGTTTTCGAAAATCCCACCGTCAAACTCACTGCACTTTGCAACTCGTGTGCGAAGATCGCGTGTTTTGCGTCTAAGTTGATCTTGACGTTCCTTTATGCGGGCAGCAGCATCCACAATGCGCGCGAGCAATTCGTCTCGTGTATCCACCTTTCTTTTGTAAACTTGACTTTTCATCCGCCCCACAAACAATAATCTAACGGAGAGAGGTCTGGAGACCTTGGTGGCCATTGAATGGGACCACCGCGGCCGATCCATCGACCAGAGAAAGTTTGATTTAGGTATTACATCACCAGACGGGTAGAATGTGGAGGAGCTCCGTCATGCTGAAAGTACATACCAGCGCGTGTAGCCAAAGGAACATCCTCCAGTAGTCCTGGCAATTCATTTTGCAGAAATTCTAGGTAACTTTGTCCTGTAAGATGATTCTTTAAAGTAACAGGGCCATTCAGCTGATTATCGATGATACCGCACCACACATTGGCATAGAAGCGATGTTGAAAATTTGTTTCCACAGTGACATTTGAATTTTCGTCTGACCACTGATGAGAGTTACGAGTGTTGTTGATACCGTCACGGGTGAAAGTAGCTTCATCGGTGAACAGTATTAATCGAAGCAATCGGCGAGTAGCATTTACCCAATGACAAAATTCCAGTCGCATGGCAGCGTCTCCTGGTTGAAAGTGTACACGCTGTATATGATATGGATGCAAGCCTTTCTCACGTAATGTTCGCCATACTCTTGTGTGTGGTACACCGAGACGTGTGGAAATTCTTCGTGAGCTAGTAGTAGGACTACGCTCTACCAACTGAAGAATGTTTTCCACTTCATCCACATCTTGTTGACCTTCACGTTCAGATGAAACATGAGCGCTGGGAAGTGTACCAATCTCACGCAATGTGTTGAAAACCCTGGTAAACACTCTTCGATCCGCAATTCTGCGGTTCGGAAACCGTCGACGGTATTCTGCAACAGCAGCTGTTGCACTTCCATCGCAAAAACCGTAGACATACACCATATCTGCTTCAAACACCAAACAATGTCACTCACAACAGTCAGCTGTCGATTGGCTTATGTTACATGCTTACATTACAGCTTACATGGTTCAAGGTTATCGGGGAGGGAAGGGGAAGGAAGAGCTGCGCGCGCATCAGATTCAAACAACTCTATCTCCGTAACCATTCAGAATTAGACACATGTTCATATGAACTTTTTTTTCTCACAATGACCGATAATATCACCTCCCGAAGTATTGACCTTTCCTCCTGAAACACCGTGTATATGTACATATATATACATATATACACATATATACATATATACACATTTGCGAGGGCATTGGTTTCTGCCCTATGTAGGAGAATTTCGATTTATGATTGATCGAGGTCCGTGGTGTAATGGTAGCGCATCCAACCGGCAATTGGAAGGCCCTGGGTTCGATTCCCGGGCGGTTCGCCTCATTTTTCATTTATTCGTTATTTCTCTTCCCCGTGTGCAGAGACGCTCCTTATTTACGTCGTTTCTATTCATTTATATACTGCGTGGTCATTGCAGTTAAATGCATACACATATATATATATATGATATATATATATATATATATATATATATATATATATATATTAGGATGTTTATAAAGTCCCTATCTATTTCGTTGAATTAACGGTTTTTATTTATTTTTGTTGCAGAGCCTTATGAAAATGATTGTACAAGAACGGGTGATGGTGGTGACACTTTGGATTAAAGGAAAGAAATGCAAAGAAATTAGAGAGAGGCTTGAAAGAACATTTCACAAGCCAGGTCCTACAGACAAGACAATTCTGATTTGCTTAATAAATTTAAAAGAACGGGATCTGTTCATGATGAGTCAAGATCTGGACGTCCAAGTGTCTTTGAGCATGCTGTAAATGCGGTAAGGAATGTTATCGATTAACATCCAAGCATGTCAATTCGCACCACATCACGTAGACTCGGGATACCCAAATCAACTGTCCACAAAATTTTGAAATCGACGTTGATGAGGAGAAGTTATCACATTCAGGTGTTTCATGATTTACAGTACATGAAGAGGATTATCCAAAGCGAAGTGTGCAATATATGCCGATCTTGTTGAACACATTCAGAATGAAAATTTAATGGACAACATTCTCTTCGGTGATGAAGCAACTTTCCACACGTGTGGAAAGGTTAATCGCCATAACTGCCGCATATGGGCTAATGAAAAGCCAGTTGATCTCTATCAATGGGAACGAGATTCTTCTAAAGTTACTGTCTGGTTGGTTATGACCAAATCTAAGATTTATGGGCCCTTTTTCTTTGTTGAAGCGACAGTTACAGGGCTTATTTATCTGGACATGCTTCAGCAATTCCTGGAACCCCAGCTTCATTCAGATAGCATTTTAAACACCTTCGTCTTTCAACAAGATGGGGCACCTTGTCATTACGCAAACATTGTTCGGGAGTACCTAAATGAACGATTTTTAAATCGGTGGATCGGACGTGGAGGCAACAGGCCCTGGGAGGCTCGATCTCCTGACCTAACGCCCTTGGATTTCTTTGCATGGGGCTTTATCAAATCAAACGTCTATCAAACGAGAGTTACAGATCTGCAAGATTTACGTGCTCGTAACGTAACAGCAGTTACAAAAATAACCCCTGTCATGCTCCAAAATGTGTTCCGCAATGCTGCTGACAGATTCGAACTCTGTGGAGATACTGATGGTGCTCATGTAGAATCATATGCTTAAGTATTCATTAAACGTATACAGTACTTTCTAATATATTGTTATTGAATTTTACTCTTTGTGCTACGTTTTCACTGAAATAGATAGGGACTTTATAAACACCCTGTATATATAAATTATGAATGAATCGGTATTTGTTTTCAAATTCAAAATAATTCAAGGGGTCTCGCTATCACTCCTTTAAGGACTCCTTAAACGAGGATTTCAGACTCCGGTGGGGGGTTTGAAACACTCTGCATTACTTCTCTCTCAGTCTTTTCTCTACCCTGACTCTCTTGACTCAGTTTTCTCACTCTCTCGACTCATAGCGATGCGCTCCCTTTTTCATCGAGCAGATTTTGCGGTTCCACTCTCGCCTGGCATGTGATCTGTGTTTTAATTATCTATGAACCTAAAACTTAAAAGACAGTAATTAATACATGATTTCGATAATTCACTGTACAACAAATTTTCGGTACAGAAAAAAACGGGAATAACATTCGGTCATTTTTAATATTTCGAGTGTGCTGATTCCAAATCTGAAAATAGTTTTTTTCTATCATGTCACGTTTTTTTGTAATTACTGCTTAAAATCTTCATACCAAAAAATAAGAATATATTGATAAACAGATAGGCTTTATCATATGGAACAGTTTAATTATTGCTATACTTCAACACATATGCACAAAATTAACAAAACTCTCGTATTATACTGTTTTCAACTCATTATTTGTATTTATGCTGGCGTTTGTGTGATGCTTCTGGTTGGTCACGCTTTAAATTCCAGTAGAAATCGGCTAGCATAGCAGGACTCCACTTCCCTTTGTATCGGCTCTCCATTGTGGCTATATCCTGGTGGAATCTCTCCCCGTGTTCGTTGCTAACAGCAGATGCGTTTTCCGGAAAGAATGAGAGATATGGATGCAAAAAATGAATTTTCAATGACATCTTACATCCGAGACGTTGGTATGAGTTGATAAGTTGATCCACAAGAGCAGCAGAGTTGTCGTATTTAGTCTTTCCTAGTAGACCGCTGCACACGTTTTTGAACGCACGTCAGGCTGCCAACTCAACCTCATCCATCATCGCTTCAAAGTGTTCGTCTAGCATGAGTTGGCGAATTTGAGGGCCGACGAATTGCCTTCTTTAATCTTGGCATCACTTATTTTTGGGAATTTTTCCTTTAGATATTTGAAGGCAGGCTTATCCTGT
Organism: Bathynomus jamesi; assembly: GCA_023014485.1. Classification (NCBI taxonomy): domain Eukaryota; kingdom Metazoa; phylum Arthropoda; class Malacostraca; order Isopoda; family Cirolanidae; genus Bathynomus; species Bathynomus jamesi. Next base: position 270,418 of record JAJOZX010002687.1, on the reverse strand, counting down.
TTCAACGCCTTTGCAAATTGTTTCATCAGCCCTAGTTTTATGTGAAGTGGCAGCAAGATAACCTTTTCCTTTCGTACTAGTGGTTCGTGAATAACATTGTGAGATCCAGGTCAGGAATTGTCTCGCGGCGGCCATACTGAGCGTGTGTAGTGTTCAGACCTTGCTCGGCTATTCCACTTGCATAGGAAACACATGTATTTCGTATAGCCAGTTTGCAATCCATTGAGAATAGCCACAACCTTCAAATCTGCGCAGGTAAGCCATTCATGTTCATTGTATTTTATACAGTCCAGAATAAAAGTAACATTGTCATACGTTTCTCTCAAGACGACTGAATGAGCGATCGGAGCAGAAGGCATTGTGTTCCCATTGTTTAACAGTATACCCTTAACACTGTACAGATATGCATCAATGAACGATCTCCACTGATTCGGTTCATAGCACAAACCCAGAGCATCTATCAGACCATATATATCATGCAATAACAAAGATTGTTCTTCATTGTCAAATATTCCTGCAAATCCAAGAAGCGTTTTTGGAATGCTGTAATTCGTACGTCTTCCGCCAGCAGATTCCATTCTTGTAGACGTGAGGCCAGCAGTTCACTTTGTTGCTTGGTAAGTATTAAATCACGGACCAAATCATTGAGTTCAGGGTGTGTGATGAGATGTTTTTCTTTCTTGGACTCGACTTGAGCTTCATAGCATTCGCCGTCTGATTCCGATTTCTCAGAGTCTGTGTTATCGGTCGGCATTTCAGCTGGAGGACGACGGATGGGTATATCTGTAGAATGTTCCAGAAGATTTGGGTAGACTATAGCCTTTTTCTCTTTTCTGTTGCAACCTGTAATGTGAGACAATAGACATTGTTGACTACTTAATATAGCATAATTGTGTAATACATTATGCAGAGCAGGATATGCTAAAATGTGCTAAAAACACCAAATTTGACGTATATTCAGAAAAATAAAAGATTCAAACCTGTGATGTTCGTTAAGCAGAAATAGCAATCCGTTGAATGGTCCAGCGGCTCTCTCCATACCATTGGGACACCGAATCCCAGACCAGGACCGGTGCCTTTGAACCATGCAGATAACGAGCTTGTACATCTCACAGCAGATATGAGGCGCCCAGTGCTTGTCCTGATCACCAACTTTGCATGCGAAGTATAATTCATAAAGCTTTTTCACATGAGAAGTCAACTTCCTTTTATACTGTTTTAACGTTAATGTCCCACAAATATAATAAAAACTGTCTGGCGAATTTTTGTACTCTCTAGGCATTGTAGCATAACATCAATAAAGAGCTGTAAAATAAGAAAATGATAGATGAATTTGCAATTTCACACAATATAGACGTTGTCGGTGAAATATACATAATTTGATAGCTGTTATTCAATAATACTCACTTATAGCACCGATTTATGATAAAATATGGCTGACAATTTTGTTTTAAATGATTAATGAAAGAAATTTTTCATAAAATCAAAGTGGAAACACAGAGCCGAACACCACCACCACAGCATATGCATGACTGAACAAAATGTAAAAGATGCGTTCAGAGAACCAGTAGTTCTCAAAATGATACAATGAAATATGGTCATTTTCATAAAATCGGTGGGTGATTCAAATAAATGAGTGTTATTTTCGCAATCTACGCATATAATTAGCCATAAAAAAAATTATTTTTATAATTTCTTACCTATTCTACAGTATTCACTAACTTTATTGGCCTATTTTCTGATATTAAATCTCTTACTTATATTCTCGTAGATTTGATATGATTTGAAAACTAATTTGTCTTTAAGAACATGATTGGGCAAGACTAGAGGCGGGTATCACGTTACAAACAAACCAATGCCTGATTGGTCATCACTTTGTAGTACAAGTATGAACACAACGGAACTTCTTGTTTTGGCTTCATGGTTCATATCACGTACTCGTCTTTAAATTCAGAATAGGCCCATTTTCTACCTTTTACACTCTATCTATTAAACCTAACTTACAGTTATACATTATGAATTGTTATTTTATATTCATTATTAAATACCGATTTTACGATCCCAACCCCCCTCTCCTACCATCAAATACACCTTCATTATAACACCAGACTGCCCAGTGATTATATACACAAACATAAATATACGATAGAAACTGCAGGAAATGCACTCTTTCAAAGGAGCAGATATATGGAATGCAATTCCCATGCATATCAGGCAGGCTTCATCACTAAATGTATTTCGCAAATGACTAAAAAAACACTTCATTAGCTCCTACTGATGTACAAGTTCACTACTGCCGTTTTTACCATAGTAATGAAGTTCACATTTTCAAATCAACTATTTAAAATATGCTAATTTCATTAAGCACCTTTAATTTCGTACTCCGTTCTTTTTAAATTTTTTATTAAGCATCATTTATTTTCTACTAATTTTACAATAAATCATTTAATTTAAAATTATTTAATACTTTGTAAACTTTATATTGCATTTATATAATAATTATTATTATTGCTATCATTATTTTTTAGCGCTATCTTGCCACTTTCACTATTTTTATGTAATAATATACTAAATGCTATTAATTTTGCCTAAGAAGCCTCCGTACTTCCAAGGGAATGTTCAGATGAGAGTACTGTGTGTATATACACAGTATATTAGTAATGTCATATCAAGGAGAGGATGCCTTGCAGGTGGTCCCGGCGGGTGTGAGCGCGCACGTGGGGTCTTTGCAGTTGCATTAATCGAGAGGTTTTCTATTTTTAAAAAAATATTGGATTTATTGTAACATTTGGTTATAAAGTGTAAATTTTTTGTATACTTCATAAGTGAATGGAAATTCGTCTTTATAATTTTTTTCTTTTAAAAAATGTTCTGAACATAATTTTATAGTTTTTATGATAATTTCAATTTCGTTTTAGGTTCCATTTTTAATAATTTAAATTTGCTTACGAGTATCTTTTAATATTTTTAGAGTCCGTATAAAATTTTTTTTTCTGTCGTGCTTGATCTAAAGTGGGGTGAGGTTTATATATGTATACCCACAAAAGCGCCCCTCCCATAGAAGAAGAAGAGAGCCAAAATCAAGGTCCTGGGTTTCCGAGATGCCTAAACACTCTGCGTTTGAAAGCTGGGCGGTCATAGACAAGAGGAAAGATGGATTGAGGAAGATTGTTCCAGAGTTGACCGGTTGAGTGGATGAAAGACTGAAAATACCGATTAACCCTTGCAATAGATAACACTATGTAACAAAATTTTGGAAAATTTGTGTTTATCTTATTTTTTTGCTGTTGCTTTATGTTTTTGGGTGCCTGAATTAAAAAATCACATTAGTTTTCTCGTGAAAACTCTAGTTTCTTCTGAAAACCATAATCTATTTTTTGTACCTAGTGGCTTATCAGAGAGCAAAATCACAATGAAGAAAAGGAAAGGAAAATAAATATATTTCATATTTAAAGATATATAATGCATATATAATGTATATAATGTATATATAATGCACCCCAGTATAATATGCACACAAATATGCTCACAAATCTAAACGGATAATGCTTAAAAATGTACATTTGAGCGACTTTTTCTCTTGTAGTCCCGTGGATTATCTCGTATTAAACACCAAATGTAGTCGCCCATCATAGCTTCGTCCCATTTTCCATGATATCTCCTCTCCATGGTTTGGATATCTTGGTGAAAACGTTCACCATGTTCTTCACTTACGTCACCCAAATTTGGGCTGAAGAATTCTAAATGCGAGTCCAGATAGTGTAACTTCAGGGACATTCTACAACCTAACCTTTGAAAGTGTTTGAGTAGATTTTCTACTAGCTCTTTGTAGTTGTCGTTCTTCTTGGTACCAAAAATGCATGGACTACAAGCCGAAATGACTGCCAAGCATTTTTTTCAAGAGCTGTCATTTTTTTCTTCTAACTCTTTAGATACTAACATGCGTCTGACTTGATGTTCAACAAATATGCCTCCCTTGATTTTAGCTTCAGAAAGTTTGGGAAACATTGAGCGTATATGATAAAGAGCATCACTTTTAGCATCCAAAGCTTTGATGAATTGCTTAATAAGACCAAGCTTGATATGCAGCGGGGGTAGTAAAATTTTGTCTGTTGGAACAAGGGCTTCGTTAAGAACATTGTGTTTGCCTGGATTAAGCTCATTTCTCACGGGCCATTCCTTTCTGACAAAGTGCTCACCATCTGCTCTGCTCTCCCAAAGGCAGAGGAAATACGAATATTTAGTGTAACCGCCCTGTAGTCCGAACAGGAATCCTAGCATTTTGAAGTCTCCACATACATCCCATCTATGTTCACTGTAGTTTATTTTGTCGAGCAACTGCTTTACAGTTTCATATTCTTCCTTCAATTCACCGAATGAGCCACAGGAATAGATGGAAACATGTTTCCATTATGAAGTAGGACGACAATCAGCAGGATTGTATTCAATTCCTATCTCAGCAAAAAGGCCATTCACATCACAGCAGCAGCAAAGAAAGCTCGATGCAAAACAGGACTAAAAACAAGCGTATCGCAAATGCCTATTCCTATAGAAAGAGATCTTGACACTTGGGGTCCAAAAGATTCCACTCTTTAAGGCGGGACATCATAATTTCTGCATTGGTTTTCGTAAGGTTCATATCCCTGACTAGGTCGTCTATGTCTTTCTGGTTGGGGAAATGGGGTGACGTATTGGAGCTTGCCTCGAAGTCAGCATCTTTATCTTCATCGGAGGATATTAAAGGCGTTTCTTCTATTTCCTCCATGGTGGGTGGGCATGGAACGGGTAAATCTTCATTATGGGGGACTGGGACATTTTCTCGACTTTTACTTCTCTTGTAGAGTGAAATGTCTACCACGCAGAAGTAGCAATCATTGTGGTGATTGGTTTGCTCCCTCCAAATGCGAGGAATAGCAAATGGCATGCCTTTTCTGGTACCTCGCAGTCATCCTTCTAATGTGGAACGGCAGCTTCCACAGCAAAAGTGAGGTGCCCATGATTTATCTTGATTGCCCATGGGCATGCCAAAGTAAGCGTGATATGCTGTACAAAATTTCGTTCCTGTGTCAATTTTGTGCTTTACTTGCTTTGGATTGATGTAATGGCCACAAACATAACAAAATGAATCTGTAGAGTGTCTGCAGGGCCTATTGGTAGCCATCACCATATAATTCTAATTCAAATATCTGAAAAATAAAAAAACCATTTTATAAACAGAAATAAGAAACCAAATGTGTACAAATATTTAATAATGGGCCTTAACCAATAAAAACATTACTAATAAACCCGTTTTGAGAACATTTTGAATTTTGCACTTGAAATTACTTTTGCTATCTCAGTAAAATGCCTTAAAAATGGCGAAAAAGTAAGATTTCTAAATTTGATCATATCACAAAAACTATAGTTTTGCTGGCAAAACCGATGCCAAATCTGTAATCAGCTTGGCCGAAACATATAGAAAAGATCGAAAAATCAACATAAAAATTGTTGCATAGTGTAGTTGGACAGAAAAGGAATGAGAAAGTGTAGAAAGTGTGGTACTGCGTGCTCTCCTTAAAGGAGGAAGCATGCAGTTATAGAGCTCAGAAAAGCAATGTCCGTTATGATAACGATTGTAAAGAGAGAGTGAGGCAACATTGCGGCGAAGAGAGAGAGATTGAAAACAATCAGTAAGGGGCGGGGAATTGATGAGGCGAAAAGCCTTTAATTCCACCCGGTCAAGTACAGCTGTGTGGGTTAAACCACCCCACACATGAGAAGCATACTCCATCCAGGTGGCGAACAAGACCCCTGTCCAGAGACAGCAACTGAGTGGGGGTGAAGAAACCGCGGAAGCGGTACAGCACACCTAACCTCTTAGAAGCTGTTGTAGAAAGAGAGTATGTGATTTTTCCAGGAAAGATCACAAGAAAAGGAAACGCCAAGAATGTTAAGAGAAGAGGAAGGATTGAATTGTGTGTTGTTGAAGGTAAGGAGATAGTCGTGTGGAAGATTATAACGAGTAGACAAATGAAGGAACTGAGTTTTCGAGGCATTGAAAGCCACAAGGTTTTCTCTGCCCCAATCAGAAAAAGCAGAAAGATCAGAGGTCAGATACCCCATAGCCGTACTACGCGAATCATGGAGTGACTGTTGAGAGGGACGCTTTGAGAAGCGGGTGGAGAAGTGAAAAGTGGAATCATCGGCATAGGAGTGAAAAGGACAGGAAGTGCAAATTTAAAGAGCATTAATAACTAAACGAAAAAGGGTTGGTAACAGGACAGAACCCTGAGGAACACCACTGTTAATAGCTTTAGGAGAAGAACAGTGGCCATCTACAACTGCAGCTATACATCGGCCAGAAAGTAAATTAGAGATGAAGGCACAGATAGAAGGATAGAAACCGAAGGAGGGCACTTTCGAAATTAAAGATTTGTGCCAAACTTTATCAAAGCTCTTGATATGTCTAGCGCAAAAGGAGGATGACCAAGAGTCAGAGAGATATGCAGGAAGATCGCCACGAAGATCCCTTGCGGAATCCATACTGACGATGTGAAAGAAGATTGTGAGATGAAAGGTGTTTAAGAATCTTGCTATTAAGGATAGATTCAAAAACTTTGGAAAGGCAAGAAATCAAAGCAATTGCAACTTCAGCAGAGCTGGGTACTTGCGTTTTTTTGCGCGTTTTTTGCGGTACTGCGGTACTGCGGTACTACTACCGCACTACCAAACCGGTACCGCATAACGCAGTACCGCAAAGGATCGCTGAAAGTACAGCAGTACCGCTACCGCATTCAAATTTCCCGCGGTACTTTCCGCGGTACCGACCAACACGGTAGTACCGCAGTACCGCAGTACCGCAAAAAAAAACGCAAGTGCCCAGCTCTGAATTTGCAAGGTAGTTAGAGGGTTGAGAGCGGTCACCCTTCTTTGGGACAGGCTGAATGAAAGGGAACTTCCAGCAGGAAGGAAAAGTATCACATGAGAGACAAAGACGAAAGAGTTTGCCTAGGCAGGGTGTCAGCACAGAAGCACAGTTCTTAAGAACAACAGGAGGAACACCATCAGGATCTACGCCTTCCTAGAGTTGAGCCCAAATAGGGTAGGAAAAAACCTCTTTAGAAGAGATTCTAATTTCAGACATAATAAAGTCAGAGGGAGGAGGAGATGGAGGAACAGCAGCGGAATCGTCCATGGTTGAATTGTAAGCGAAAGTTTGAGCGAACAGTTCAGCTTTGTCAGGAGAAGAGATGACAACTGTGCCGTCGGAATGGAAAAGAGGAGCGAAAGAAGAGGAAGTAAAGTTGTTGAAGAGGTTCTTAGCTAGATGCCGGAAAGAGCGAAACGAATTAGAATTGGATAGATTTTTCACATTTTTGTCGGATGAAGGAAGTTTTGGCGAGTCGAAGAACAGATTTTCAGGATTCCAGGTATAAATATAAGCTGAGTGAGAGTCAGGAGTTGGATAGCGACGGTACCTTCTGAAAGCCTCCTCTCTGTTGCGGATAGCATTAGAACAAATAAAATTAAACCAAGGTTTTTTTTTGCATTAGTAGTGGAAGAATATGGAATGTACGCCTCCATGCCCGAGAGAATCACCTCTGTGATACGATCAGCACACCCAGAAGGGCTTCCCAATCAGCGGCGCCGAAGTGCCAAGGGCTCCTTCTTTTGGGAGGATCCAAAGGCTGAATTGGAGCGATAGGACAGGAAACAGATATAAGATTGTTATTGGAAGAGTTCAACGGAGAGAAAAGTTGCACAGAGTAAGAAGAAGGATGAGAGGTAAGAAATAAATCCAGAATGTTAGGCGTATCTCCAAGGCGATCGGGGATACAAGTAGGGTGCTGTACAATCTGCTCTATGTCATTTAGGATAAAAAAGTTGTAAGCTAGTTCACCACGGATGTCAGTGAAATGGGAGGAAAGCCAAAAGTGGTGGTGAATATTGAAATCTCCTGAAATGGAGATTTCAGCCAAGGGAGAGCGCAGATGTATTAAGTTTGAGATTGACATGTAAGCCGTAGCCAGAGGGTATAGAATTTTGAAGATTCAAGTTCGGGAATACGAGAACAAGTTAGGTTATTGCGTATATATACGCAATATCCACCTTTGGAGTGAAATTGAGTATAGAGAAAATAAGAGGGTACAGAAAAAGGGTTGCTCTCAGTCGTCCCAGACACCTGACTTTCACTGAGGAAAAGAAGATGAGTTTTAGAGGAGGAGAGGTGGTGCTCAACAGATTGAAAATTTGAGAAAAGGCTATGAATGATGCAGAAGTTTATGGAAATTAAATCAGACAGGGGTCCAGAACATCTCAAATGGGCGGTAGCAGATCCAGCCCCGCTGCCCGGGTCTGCGTGTCTGGTATCGGCAGGGGGGAGCCAGAAGTGGGGACATTTATGGTCCACTCCCCAGGGGACTCCGAGGCTCTTGAAGGTGATGGCATTTTTTTTTTAAATTTTGAAGATTATGTAGTGTGTAAGATGGTTATGTGTGTATATACAATATATATATATATATATATATATATAGCATATATATGAAATTTCATGCATGAACAGGAGGAAGTGCAACACACTTGACCTTCGTGAAATGAGGAATCATCGCACAGAACATTTGAAATGTTGAAAGGCTGAACACTCACAGTGTTTCATAATGTAAAATTTGCCTCACAAGGTTCGAACCCGCCACTTGTTGAATAGAAGGTGAAAGCGCTAGTCGCTACACTACTACGGGATAAAAGTTACCACAACCTGAAATACATTTAAACAATGGAATATCATGCATGAATACAGACGATTTTGCATAATGCAAAATTTGCCCAACCAAGGTTCCACTCTTTAAACATTTTTACTTTAAACTTCGGTTCTATTTTAAACTCTAAGTTTTTCAGAAATAATAATATCATGCGCTTCAGTGGTGTAGTGGTTAGCGTCGCTGACTACGAATCTATCGGCCTCGGGATCGAGACTCGGTGACAGCAGGCGGAGCGCAACAAACGAAACCCAGATCATCATCCTCCCACACATTGAAAAAAATTGGTTTATAATTATGAGGGCCACTCAATATATTGTGCCCTACCTTTTTTTTTCTTTCCAAGTTTTCTTGTAAGTTCCAGAAATTTTGTACACAAGTACTTACATACCTTTTTTACAAGTTTTTATTTTTCCACATAGTCTCCATCCTTTTCTACGGCTTTCCTCCACCTCGAAACAAGGGCCTTTATTCCTTGCTGATGAAAGTCCGCTGGGTTCCCCTGGAGCCACCTTTTAACCTCCTCAACAACCTCATCGTCACTCTGAAACTTTCTTCCACGAATAGAATCCTTCATTGGCCCAAACAAATGGAAGTCTGAAGTTGCCAGATCCGGGCTGTATGGAGTGTGAAGTAACACAGTCAAGCGCATTTTTGCGATGGCCTCTCTTGTTTGCAAACAGTTGTGTGGTCTTGCGTTATCGTGCAAAAGAAGGACGTTTTCCAGTTTTCTCTCCAGTCGAACTCGCTTTATACGTCTCTGGAGTCTCTGTAGGGAAGCAATATATGCCTCTGAGTTGATTGTTTCTCATTTCTTCATGATGTCCACCAGAATCACCCCTTTCATGTCCCAGAAGATGGTGGTCATAACCTTTCCTGCAGAGGGAGCCATTTTGAACTTTTTCTTGCGTGGGGAGGCTGCGTGATGCCATTCCATGGATTGGCGTTTTGTTTCAGGTCCAAAGTGGTGTACCCAAGTCCCATCCCCAGTCACAATTCGTGAAAGGAAGTCATCCCCTTCTGTCTCCTATGAAACGAACGACTCAGAAGCAATTTCTTTTCTTTGAGCTTTGTGATCTTCAGTCAGTTCGCGAGGAACAAATCGTGAACCCACTTTTGAGTATCCCAGTTGCTGAATTATCGTATTCACACTTCCTTCATTAATTCCTAGCTCCAGTAATAGCTCCTTGTATGTAACGCGCCGATTTGATCGAATGACGCTATTAACACGTTGCACAGTGTGAAATGTCACAGCCGATGCCGAGCGACCGCTGCGTGGCTCATCATCGAAGCTGGCTTTCCCTCTCTCCGATGATCTCACACATTTAGATCAGCGTCCAACTGTGCTCCGATCAACAACAGCATCTCCGTAAACGTTTTGTATACGTTTGTGAATATTTCCAACTGTTTCCTTCTCTGCGGTTAAGAACTCGATAACAGTTCTCTGTTTACGACGCACATCACTGTCAGACGCCATTTTCAAAACTGCGTTAACCATCGGTTTTATACAATGGTGTTTAAAAGCGGTTTTATACAAGAAGGGGAGGTTCAAACTGGAAAAATCCGGTTATGTGAAGCGCAGAAAGTTGAAACTTACGGCCCAAAAGACATTTCAGCCCCATGGCCTATTATTTAGCTAAGAAAAAAGGGTGGGGCAAAATATATTGAGTGCCCCTAGTAGATAAATTGGTACCCTTGGTAGCCTAGTAGTTAAGACGTTGGGCTGCTGGTGGGGCGTGGTTTGGTTTCCACGTTAAACTGTAGGTCTAAGGTGGAGTGACAAGCTTGACCTTCGTCAGAATGAACAATTCGGGCAGAAGCAAATCCAAGGTTATATACTTTTCGAAATTTTCCTTTTTGTTTTCTTTTATTATAAGTTATAAAAAATCAGCAGAAATGCAGAAATTTTCGTTTTGGGGGATTATGAACTGTGGAATATGCGTTTTGTAGGTTTTGAGGTGATTTTGGAAATTTGGGGAGTTGTGGGTGGCTAAAGCGGGATATGGTCGCTGTCTGGACGGCCAAGATTCGTTGACGGCAGTGAGTAATGTTGGGTGGCCTCTAAATTTCACTCTTTATTTCTTATTTCATAATATATATATATATATATATAAACTAAGCGAATTATAACCTATACAGCATTTTTCCGAATGTTTTTTTGTGAAGAAAATTAGCTGCCTATCGAAATTCCTACAAAACCCCCCCATTATCCTCCGCGGTCACAGTCGCGAGCATCAATCTGTGAGAAGTATACAGTGTGCCACATCCCCCATTCCCTGGTGTAATGGAGAATACTTTCCTTCACTCAGCTTCAGTCAACCCCAACCCAATACTTCCCATAATACCCTTTTTGAGTCAATTTTGTGCACTAGCGGCTACCCTCTATCAGTAACATGGAAATGGTAAATAAATTCCTGCAACTCTCTGGTATCTGCAATGAGGCAGCAAATGAGACAAAGGCGATGAGGTGCGATCTCTGTCAGCTGCTTTTTGAATGGGAATGGGAAGATGAAAAAATCTCCCTTATAACGAACACGAAGCAACTTAATGGGATACAAATTTTCTGCGAAAACTGCATGACCGAAATAAACTCTTTTACGGTATTTAAAGCAGAAAGAGACAACGAGAAGAAAATAAAAGAGGAAAGTGGAAATAAAAAACAGAGGAAAACAGAAGAAACGAAGAAAGGCGAAGTAGAAAAAAATTAAATACCGTCACATAGCGAGGCCGAAACCATGCAGGTGAGAGAGAGTATAAAGACAACAGATGATATAAGGGCAACGAAGGACATTAACACAAATAGCACAAATAAGAAAAGACAAGAGTGTAATCAAGAAAACGGAGTGAAACTGTCTCCCAATAAGGGGCAAAAAACAAAGGCCTCGAGTAAATATGGGGAAGGAATTATATGCAGATATCCTATAAAAGATAATTACAGATTTAAAAGAGGACAGTGTATATATGAACATCCCCCAATATGCAATTTCTTCTATAATAATATCCATTGTAAATTTGGAGACAGATGTAAATTCTACCACCCAGACATCTGCAGGACTTACGCAAAATATGGAACCTGCAAATATGGGAAAAAATGCCACTATCAACATCTCCAGACGAACCCAAAGGACAAAGGACAAAGTTTAAATGACAGTAGGAATAACAATAACAGTAGGAATAACAATAGGAACACAAAAAGTGAAAAAAAATTTTTTTCAACATCACGGACACGATACGGCTGCTAAATGTCATCCAAGGTATGCATTTGACACAGCTGAAAACCCCCGAGCCAAACCACTTCCGGGCAAGAAGCTACCAGAACAGGTAGGCGGAAACGGATCTCTCTTGGAAGACAGTAGGGCAACAAAACAAGCGAAACCGAAGGAAAACGAACTTGAAATGCGCAAGGGGCAACGAAAAACAAAGAACATAAATACAGGGTGTTTCAAAAGTCCCTCATTATTTTTAAAATTTTATTAAAATAGCAATTACAAGAGGAACCAAATGACAATTTGGTTGCTGAGTCTACGATTCATGAGAATTTTGGTGGCATCAAACTTGGCTTCATAAGTCTACTGGAGAGTCACTGGTCCACCTCAACGTGGGCACCGTCTTTTTCGAAACAAGCGAGCCACCTTTTTACGCATTCTTGGCCGACATTGGACAACATTTCGGGAGTAACAGAAGCACACGCATTCCTGATCCGTTCTTCTAGTGTGGGGAGGACTCGCGGCTTGGTGGCGTACTCTTTGCTCTTAATGTAGCCCCACAAAAAGGAGTCGCATGGGGTAAGATCAGGCGAGCGAGCAGCCCATTCAATGGGACCACGGCGACCAATCCACCGATCCGGGAACTGCTTATTCAGAAATGAGCGAACCTCACGCGAGTAATGAGCAGGGGCACCGTCTTGCTGGAAAATGACTTCTTGCATGTCAGCTACAGCTGACAGTTGGGGGATGCAGAACTCCTGAAGCATACGAAGGTAATTGTCTCCATTGACGTTCACGGAATTCCCATCTTGATCCCGGAAGAAGAACGGACCAATCAGCCCAGCTGAGGAGATGGCACACCAGACGACCAATTTCGGCGTGTCCCTTTCATGTTCACGGATCTCCGCAGGATTGTGAGTTCCCCAGATGCGGGTGTTGTGCCGATTGACGCGACCAGAAAGGTGGAAGAGAGCTTCGTCGCTGAACCACATGTGCTCCAGGATCGATGGGTCTCTTTCGTAGTGATGCAGCAGTGTCTCACACATCTCCACCCGGCAATTGTAGTCTTGAGGTTCCAGCTTCTGAACCACCTGGATCTTGTACGGATACAGCTTGAGACCACGCCGCAAAATCCGTTGGATAGATGTCGCGCTGATGTTCAGTTCAGCAGCAGCTCGCCGAATGGACTTTCCTTGACTCTGAGTAAACGCCTCACGGACAGTTTCGACATTCTCCTCACTCCGCCCACTTCGAGGTCTTCCTGATCGTGGTTTGTCCTTTACGGATCCGGTCTCCATAAACTTCCGGTGGGTGGCGACGATAGTGTTCCTATCCGGTGCATAATGCTGTCCGTAGACTGCCCGGAATCGTCGCTGCACTTCGACCACAGATTGAAAAACCTCCTGCCATGCAGCGATTTTACACCTCTGCTCTAGAGTCAGCATGGTAGCAGAAGAAAACGGAGCAAAACTTCAAATGTAGACTCAAAAACATTCTCAACTACTGAGTAAGAGTTTACCAAAAGATGAACGTCGTTGGTCGATTAGCTGCAAAGAAAATTGAAAATCAAATTAGTGAGGGACTTTTGAAACACCCGGTATTATCTTGGCTAATATTTAAGGAATAAGATCAAACCAATCACTCAACAAAGTTTCGTACCTGACAGGATTTATGGACGATACAAGGGCGGACATCGCCTGCTTCACAGAAACTCATCTTAAGGATTGCCAAGGAAATTGTGAAAACTGCGAACATTGTATTGATAAGAAAGAGATAAATATAGAGGGTTTCAACTTACTAAGAGTGGATAGAACAACGACACGTAAAGGTGGATGTGCTATATATGTAAATGAAAGTCATATGACTGAGACGATAATAAGGAAATCAAACAGCTTTGTGGAACTCCTAGCAGTGAAAATAGAAAAACTAAACGTGATACTGATAGTCATCTATAGACCCAAACACCCCAACCATAAAATTCTCGGAGGCCATTGATGATATCAGGAAGCTAATAAAGGCCATAGACCTTCCATCCCCCAAATATAATGATCTGCGGAGCCTTTAACTTCCCATTTATTAAATACAAAAAGGTGGATAGGAATATATATATATATGTATAATTGTATATACACCAGAGAAGACCAGGAGCAAGCAAAAATGTTGATGGTTCTCACAAATGAGTTTATGCTGACAGAGGAGATAACAGAAAATACCAGAAAAAATAATTCCCTAGATCTGGTATTCACGAATAACACGAACTTGATTGCTAATATAAAAATAACCCCAGATATCAACAAATATGACGACAACATTAAAAGACAATACACATATTGTGGAAAGAAGCAAATTTGGGGCCTTTAACTTAAACTCCAAGCAATCAGATCGAACATGGCCCAAATACTGTAGAGTGGAGACCAGTTTTAAAGAATAAAACAACTGAAGGAATGCTAACAACCTTGGAAGAAAAAACACTGAGAATTTTAGAAAAATATGCTCCGAAATCAGAGCTAGAGAGGCAAAAGAGAATAATATTACGCAAAATAAAGAGAGTGGAGGCGAAGTTAGCCAACTGCGGAGATAATGCAAGAAAAGTAATACAAGAAAAACTGGAGGGTATCGATCGGGAAATACAAGCCCTGATTAAGGACCATACAGAGAAGGAAGAGGAAAAGGCCGTAGAAGCAATAAAGGAAAATCCAAAATACTTCTATAGCTATGCGAAAAAGAAAAACAAAAACGCGCTCCAGTATTGGGGCCTTAAGGAAGAGAAATAATGAACTAACCGACGATCCAAAAGAAATATCTAAAACATTGAGAGCTCAGTATCAATCAGTTTTCAGTACCCCAAAAAGTGACAAGGCGATATCTGACATAGATGCATTCTTTGAAGAGAAATTGCAAGGAGAGTGTATAACAGACGTTGATTTTACCTCAGAAGATGTAGCGACATATATAGGACAAATGAAACCACATTCAGCTGCAGGTCCGGACAAATGGAATGCATTATTGATTAGAAACTGTAAAAATGAAATATCTACACCTTTATACTGATATGGAGAAGATCCCAGGCCACTGGGAAAATACCGAGCATCTTGAAAAGAGCAAACATTGTCCCAATATATAAGGGAGGGGGACAGATCTCAAGCAAAGACCTACAGACCAATGTCATTGACGTCCCACCTCACCAAAGTATTTGAAAGAATAGTTAGAGAAAAAATTTACGATTTCTTGGAGACACTGGAAAGATTTAACGAAAATCAGCACAGATTCCGATCAGGTAGATCATGCCTATCACAACTAATAGAACACTACAACAGTATCCTAAATGCACTGGAAGGGAATGACAACTATGTACGATGTCATATACACGTGCTTTGCTAAAGCTTTCGACAAATGTGATCACGGTATAATAGCACATAAAATGAAATATATGGGAATAACATGCAAAGTAGGAAAATGGATCTACAACTTCCTCAGAGAACGTCTACAGATGGTCTAAATTCAAGGTATACCATCATCAGAATCGGAAGTACGCAGCTCAGTACTGGCCCCACTCCTGTTCATTATCATGCTAACATACATAGACAGCGGAGTAAACAACAACAGTAGCCCTGTTCAAAAATCAACTTTTTCTTATTTTCATAGGTTTCTGTACTTTTTCCCATGCTTTTTGACCTGAAAAGGCCGAAAATCACAACCATTTTGACCTAGGTTGTTGGAAAGCATTGCCGCATGGAGCTTTAAGTTTTCTGCCTTGAAATCGGCCAAAAGCACCAGTTCCGGGGTCCCTTGAATCATGTTTTGCACTATAACTTTTTATCTAAACAAGATAGAGCAACAAAATAGGCACCAAATTAAAGTGTTTTTAATCCTCTTTCTAACTTATACAATTATGATAGTCTTGGAACAAGAAATGGCACATTGGTACATACAAAGATTTCAGAAATATCACAAAATTCGTTTTCTCACACTCAAGGCAGACAAGGCGCCTTATTCATGACACAAATTTGAGATTAACATTTTGTCACAAGTCTAATCGATCAAGAAGTGAAAGCATTACATGATGATTAATTTCATAATGACATTTACACAGTCAGTTGTTGAGAGTTTGTTTCTTGAAGCTGTCAAAGCGGCGTCTGTTGAACTCCACAGCTTGAAGGAGATAGTCCCTTTGCTTGGCATCTGTTGTTATGACATTTGCAAAGTCGCTCATCATCTTGACACCACGTTCAGCAATGTCATTCACGCTTTCAGATTCTTAACATAGTCCAACGCTTTTCTGTAGTCCTCATTCTGTGGCCAAGACGTGACAGGTTCCAGAAGCCACTCGGATCCAATGTTCAGTGTGTCCAGCAGGAAATGTGATTCTGGGCCAATGAGATCAACCAGGGTGGTCTTAGCTGTGACTCTCTGGAATAGAGGCTTTCCTGTTCTGAAGCTGTCTGGCTTCTCAGTGGCATGTAACTGGGCAGCAATGTCGTGCTTCAATGTGTCACTCAATCTACTGCTGAACAGGGCAAATGGCACGACTTCCTGCGTCAGGTACCATTTGTGGTTTTCCATCTTATTAAGTACTGCATCAGCAAGCTCTGGGTCAGTTTTCTTGTACTTCAACATGTCCTGGATTAGACTTAGATCATTCACGGGAGCATCTGCAGCAGACATTGACATCATCCATACAGGAGTGTAGAACAGCGCAAGGAAGGTGTTGAGTCTTTCCAGCTTTGATACAGTGTCTTCGTCGTACTCAAGTTGATCTGCAAACATCAGCATTTTCATGGAGTACAGGTTTCTGGCCATCCATCTGGCCTGATGAATGGCGCCTGGTCGACTCCAGTGAATACCTCGAGGAGGCGTTCCTCCAAGAACAATGACTGTCAGTTCAGCCATTTCCCTGTAGTCGGCTCTTGGAAGCCTTTCTGCTGTTAGAATGTCTTGGAGTATTTCTTCACTGTTCTTCTTCTTTTCCTTCAGCCATTTGCTGTTGATAGCCAGCATCTTTGGGTTTTCCTTGGACAAGTCCGTCCAAACATCCTTCAGATGCTCAAACCAGGGATTATCTGGCCCCTTCACCTTCCCAAACAGCTTCTCCCAAACTGCTCCTACTAGGATTTCCAGGATGTGATGTCGACAGGCCAGATAAAACACCTTTTTGTTCAGCATTTTCTCTAGCAGTTTGGCAGCTCCTCTGTGAACTCCACTGTTACTGGATGTAGTGTCAAAAACAAGGGCAGTAACATTATCCGTAAGTTCCCATGTCTCCAGTAAATCCATTGAAGCCTCAGCCTGAGCTGTGCCAGAAGAATTGTCGATGACAGGTACTCCCAATAACTTTCCTTCAGTGTATGAAGGTGGACCAGACACTAGCACAGCTAAAGTCTCTGAGGTACTTCCAGGTTCACTGCCCAAGACATCTTTGAGCAACTTTCCATCCCAGTGTAAGGCAGCGTACTGTGGGGGTTTTCACAAAACTTGGACATGTGACTCTGGCTGATATTATACCTGGACAGCATTCTGTTGCGACGTGTTGTTGAGGTTGAGATGACGAAGTTATCCAGATCAGCCCCTCCAGCTTTCAAGGTGGCAGAAACCATGGCAGTAACTTGATTGTCTGATAAACCAAGACGATCAGCTGTATTGCAGATGACATCACATTCCATGACCTTCCTTGGAAACGTCAAAGTCACACTAGTCACAGTGTCTTGATGGTGAGAACATCCAGGACGAGGCTGATGGTAATCCATGTCCTCTGTGTTAGCGTCGTTGTCAGTTGAGTCACCCCAGGTAATGTCATCCACATGAACAACTGCCTCTTGTTCTGCTGCAGCTGTAAAATAGTACAACATGTTAAGACAGTAATTGTTAAGTACATGCTAAATATCGCAATGGAGTAAAACTTAAAACTTTTTGTAACGTTCAAAGTAATTAGTTTTACCTTGTTCTTGTCTATGCTGCAGTCTTTCATTCCTCGCTGCTTGCTGCAGGGATCTTGTCTCAAAAATCTTGTCATGACCAGACATATGACCTTTCCTCTCAGTCTTTTGGTCTTCGTAGAACCTGATATCCTCATCTTTCTTCTCTCTGGATAACAGTCTGTTGTTCTGTATTTCCTGGATTGCATCTGGAGCTCCTATATCGAACAGGCTGTCTAATTCCAGCACAAATGCTCCTCTTTTTCCTCCAGGGTTACTTGCTCTTCCTTTGCTTTTCACCAGAGCACGATGTTTCTCATGTAGTTTCATGAAGAGCTTCATTGCGTTGTACTTGGTCATTGTCTTGATCCTAGCCATCTGCCAGAATGGGATGATAGATTCAACTGTTTCATATGCAAGGTCTTGAACCATGGGCCTCCCTGCATTTTCCGGTAAATTCTGAAGATTAAGGAAATACTGGAACGCCTGTCTGTTGGTGGGAAGCTGGGAACCACTGATAAAAGCTGAAGGGTATCCAACCAGGAAAGTTTCAGTGAGAGATCTGGTAGATGGCCCAGTTGACACCTGCCTGTGGACAGTACGTGGAGGTTCTGAGATATCAACTGTGCGCCCACGGAGCTCCCTCAGCTCCTTGCTTAATGCCATTGTGAAGTTGTAACTTGTAGATGGTTTTCTAGATTCTGATTGAGTTTCTGTTGTTTCCTGAAAAATGATAGATAATTATTATTATTATTATTATTATTAATTATTATATTATTATTATTATTATTATTATTATTATTATTATTATTATTTATTAATTTTATGCTCTTTCATTTGATACCTAATTTGTTGCTCTATCTTGTTTAGATCAAAAGTTAAAGTGCAAAACATAATTCAAGGGACCCCGGAATTGGCGCTTTGGCCGATTTCAAGGCAGAAAATTTAAAGCTCCATGCGGCAATGCTTCCCAACATCCTAGGTCAAAATAGTTGTGATTTTCGGCTTTTTCAGGTCAAAAGGCATGGGAAAATGTACAGAAACCTATGAAAATAAGAAAAAGTTGATTTTTGAACAGGCCTACAGCAACAGTATAGTAACATCCTTTGCAGACGATACAAAGACCAGCAGAAAAATCAACGATGTAAATGAAGTGGAGGCCTCGCAGAGGGACACGAACAAAATATACAAATGGCCAAAAGACAACAACATGACATTTAACACCGAGAAATTTCAGCTCTTGAGATATGGTAGGAAAGAAGAACTTAAACTGCATATTATGCTTCAGAGAGACAGGAAATTCAGAGAAGCACGAAAGCGATCGATCTGGGGGTAATAATGACTGATGATGCGAAATTGGAAACAAAATCAGATAGCGATAAATAAACCAAAAAGAGTCGCGGGACAGGTACTAAGAACGTTCAAAAGAAGGGACAGGACAGTCATGATTCTCCTGCTAAAAATACTGATTATACCAAAACTTCAATACTGCTCAGTTTTGACGTCCCCATATAAAAAGGAAGAAACTAATAAACTAGAAGAAACTTGGAGACATTTCAGAGCCAAGATTGATGGCTGCAAAGAGCTGAACTATTGGGAAAGATTACGTAAACTAAATCTGTACTCCCTGGAAAGAAGAAGAGAGAGGTACACCACAATCTACATATGGAAAATGATCGAAAAACTGGTACCAAACCTCAAACTTGCGGTGGAGAGCGCAAGAAAGCAACTCGCTCCTTCACCAAGCCAGACCTAGAGGCGGGGCCACCACTTTGGCCTTCGTGTGAAGAGAGACCAACGCACGGAACAGCAACGAGGTTAACGAGGTTATATATATATATATATATATATATATATATATATATAATAGTAATGATACGCAGTCTGTCCGTTGGTTTTCTCCGAAACCGCTCAAAAGTAGGGCATTCATCCTGACACTATTGGAAAGGTCTCTGTTTTGGGCGGATCCTAAGGATATTTATTTTTTCGTTTGTACACGCTTGCTCAGACGCACGCGAGCAACTTTTAAATAAAGAAAAAGTCCGTGGAAGAAAAAACTTTTCTTTTGGTGTGTTTAGTCGGAGGGGGTTATGGGGTATGTGGTCCAACCCACCATTTTTTGGCGGGTGTGTTGGTATATTGGGTGTTTGGGGGTGATGTGGAAGGTGTGTGGGTGTGTGCGGAAGGTTTGGGATATGTAAGACTTCAACGTATCATTTTTTGGAGGTTTCGCCACCTGAAATTTGAAGGTGCATGAACTACAAACAAAAATGCACTTGGCTTCCTGAGAATATGTTTTATTGTTAAGTCATGAAGTAGCTCTTTTAGTTTCATGTGTAAAACTCTTGCAACAATATCTAGCCTATGTTCTGGTATTTGATAAGCTTCAATGCTTTCAGCGATTTCAGTCCATCTTGACTCGCAATTAAACGTAATAAACAGATCCAACTTCCCAAATTTTCTGACGATTGCCATAGCGTCTTGATAATTCTGCTGCATTCTCTTGGGCTGCCTTGATAAAGTTACAAATTTAACCGCAGATGTTTTGTGTTTATATTCCTAAGCTTGTTTTTACATATGGACAGCTTTATGTAATTTTTTTGTAGAATGAGAAGTTTTGGTTCTGTTAAAGTCTGGTGAAAGATAACTAGAAATCCTGTATTTAAAGAAGTAATGTTGCAATAAAGATACTAATTTGACTACAAATTTTTAGAGTTCTACAGTATTTCTGGAAGTATTGCAACTATATCTAAAGATTTAGTAAACTTTATACAAAGAATTAAGCATGAAGTAAACGACATAACTTCCCACAAAATTGAAAATGCTGTTGCCAGTTTCGAAAGATTACACCACTGTCTAGGACTTTAGGTTAACGATGACGAAACGTTGAAATTTGATATCTTACACATGTTTGCTCTTTTGCTTACTCTTTCTAACAAAGCTGATTATTATTATTATTATTATTATTATTATTATTACTAGCTAAAGATGGCCCTACGTACCTACTTAGCTAGACCTGTGGTGCTGGGGCCTTCAGCCCCATCTAATTCCGGACAACTGTTTATAAGGTAAATGGAAAAAAAAATTCGTTTCAAATAATTGTATTTCCTTATTCTAACATAAACATCAACTGTAACATACATCTAACATCAACACTCCATTCTAATAATCATCACCAGTTGTTGTTGTTGTTGTTGGTAAGCCGATCAGCCCACCCTGATTGAGCAAGCCGGCGGCACGCAGATAACCGATCGCCCTCTCCGGAGTGGACCAGAGGTTCAGCGCACTAGTGATGTTGTGTTGTGGCAGGTGTCATCTGTGGAGTTGTCTAGGCTGTGTTTATATGTCTGTAAGTTGGGGTGATGTCCACAACGGAATCGTGCTAAGTTAACTCGATCCGATCTGCTCAGGCTGGTCTCTGACCTGTCAATGGGTGGCGGCTTCGCACATAGGACTGCATTCGGACCGAGTCGTGTCAGTGCTTTGTGGGTTAGGTGTGTGTGTGTGTGTGTATGTGTTTTCTGTACTGTGATGTCTGTGGGGCGTGGTATGGAATGGAGTGTTTGGCTATAATATCTCTCTGGTATTACCTTAATGGTACGAGGTGTTGGTGCATGATTTTACATGTAGTGGCAAGGGTATTGTGGGTTAGTTGTCGCTGCTGCCATGAATTGTGTTCCCCTCATGTCTAAATGTTCCCTAACTTTCAGTACTTTTGTTTCTGTGTGCAGGTGTGTTGGTATCCTGTAATGATACGAAGTGCGTTGTTTTGTATTGTCTGTAAGGTGTTTATATGTGTGTTTGAGATAATGGGTGCCCAGCATGAGCTAGCATACTCCATAACTGAGCGAATATATTGTTTGTATATGAGTGATGTTGTTTCGTGCTGGTGTTCAAAGTTTGTGCCTGTTAGTACCCAAAGCGTGTTAAGTGTTGACGTACATATGTTTTTAATGTCCTAAATGTGGTTTGCAAAAGATAATGATGTGTTTTATGTGACCCCAAGTATTTTGGTCCTGTAAGTGTATGGAATGTTGATGTTGTTTAGTGTAAGCTGTGGAGTTATCTGGTGTTCTTTTGTGTTGCTTGTTAGTTGTTAGCAAGGTGATGGTTGATTTTGTGGGCGCTACTTTGAGTCTAATGTGTGTGAGCCAGTCTTATATACTGTTTATGTATGTTTGCAGGTTATTTGTAGCAGTGTCGATGTTGTTGTGGGTGGATGTTAGAGTGATGTCATCTGCATATGATGATAAGGCAAGCTTGTTATCTATGGGTGTTGGAATGTCATGCATGTATACGTTGAACAGTGTTGGTGAGAGAACAGAGCCTTGAGGGAACCTGTTCGGAAAAAGCTTGGTTTTGGATGACTTGCCATTAAATGTGACATGCGAGTATCTTCCTGAAAGATAGTTGCT
Source organism: Bathynomus jamesi (assembly GCA_023014485.1). NCBI lineage: Eukaryota > Metazoa > Arthropoda > Malacostraca > Isopoda > Cirolanidae > Bathynomus > Bathynomus jamesi. The sequence goes on along the minus strand of JAJOZX010002687.1, from coordinate 248,150 downwards.
CAGCTACCTTTTGGTGTTATTGTGCATGTTTGTGTTGAGTATTTTGTTTATGAGAGGGAAACGTGGGATAGCATCAAATGCTTTACTAATGTCTATTGTTGCTAATAGTGTACGTTGAGCTGTTTGTCTGTCTGCGTGTTTCTGGTTGTTTTCTCTATTTAAGTGACTTATCTTTGCGTAGTGATTAACTAGAATGTTAGCTTGTTGTGTATTTGTTGGGATATTATTTTGGCTGCGACAGATAGCCGCGTGTGAGGTGAATGCCGCTGTTAGAGTGGGTAATGCTGTTTATAGTCTTGTATAGCCTGGATGTATCTGTGGGGTGGTTTAGTGTTGTTATGAATTCCCTAAATGTTTCTGTTTGTTTTTCTTTGAGTTTGTTGTTTATTTCTGTGTTGAGCTGTTGTATCTGCTGTTTTATGGTTTCTGTGTGTGGTGTTTGTGTGTTATGTTTGAGGTTGTTACGTTGCCTTATGAGGTGGGCTATTTCTCTTGTGTAATTTGGGTTGTATTTCCTAATGTTGCCCTCGGGTAGGTATTTGTTTGCATTATTGATGATCTGATTAAATGTCTTGAGTGTTGTGTTGATGTTTATGATGGGTGTGCTGTTTAATGTGATGAATTTTTCCTGTCTGTATTTTGAACTCTTCCTAATCAGCTTTCTTGTAATTTCTGTAAGTGTGCCTAAGGCTGTTGGGGCAGAGTGTAGAACGTGTTGTAATGATGAGGGGCAGGTGGTCTGATGACAGTTGTTTTTCTGTTCTCCAGTGTGTGTGTTGCTAGTGAGGGGGAACGTTATTTCTAACCTTCTATCGTGTGAATAATAACACTCGCACTTTGTTAAAGAATATTTTAGTACTTCCATTTTTCCCGGGCTTTTTAGGCATTGCTAATGTACTTAAACTTTTGGATATTAATGTAGTATTTTCATATAACAATATTGTGAGAAATATCATAGTAAAAAATAGCCCTACCAATAATTCAGGCATTATCTATAAAATTGGTTGTAAACAATGTGATTCCTTTTACATTGGTCAGACGGGAAAGGATTTGCACACGCGTGTAAAACAGCATCAATATTCCGTTAGAACGGGACAGTCGTCCAGTGCCCTTTTTGTCAATTTGTCAGAGTTATCCCATGGTATTGATTGGAATAATGCTTCAGTTTTGTTTCACTCTAGCAACATTGTTAATTGAAATATTCTTGAGTCTGCTATTATCCAACTTACAAATAACTTTAACATGAGCAAAGGTCTTTTTCAACTCGATCCCGTTGTTTTGAATTCGTTCAGAACGGATTTAGAAAAGAAGGGCAGAGTGCTAAACCTTTGGTAATTTTCCCTTATAAATTTGTATCTTCCTCTAACAAGTTTTTTTTTCAATTTATTTTTATTTTTTATTTATTTATTTATTTATTTTTTGTGACCTATATATCATTCAGGCATTATCTATAAAATTGGTTGTAAACAATCCATTTGATTTTGTGTTGAATTCGGGCAAAGTGCTAAAATTGGTAGTTTTCCTTATAAATTTGTATGCTCCTCCCACAATTTTTATTTCTATATTTACTATATATATTTTTTTTTGTAACCTATATATAGTCTTGAACTCTTTATTTACTTCAGTGTTCCTGAGGATGTCATTAGACGAAAGCGCTTGAGGTCCATGGTGTAGTGGATAGCATATCTGACCGGCAATCGGATGATCCCGGGTTCGATTCCCGGGTGGTACCTCATTTTTCATTTGTTCGTTCTCCCTCCTCATCTTGTGCGGAACGCTCTTCTACACAAGCGTCGTTCTTTACACATATATATATATATATATATATATATATATATATATATATATATATATATAATTTGATAAGAAAGGGATGGTGTACAATTTATTTTTTTAACTTGGAAATGAATAACGGGAAAATTAAATGAATAAGTAGTAAATTAAAAAGAATTAGAACAATCTTTCTTTTTTTTAACGAAAAGACAGTCAAAAAAGAATTAGAAGGGACTGGACGGAAATGGCCGAACTTAAAATTCTAATTTTTAGATCTCTTTAGTAGTATGCCTACAAAAGAGTGGAGTGCAATGTTGCAAGTTGCAATTGCAAAATAGTATGTAAGTTTGCAAGAGTGCCTCCACCCCCCACCCCTTTGTTGCAAGAGTGCCACCCCAACCCCCTTTGATGCCAAAAAAAAAAAAAAAAAGAGAGAGAGAGAGAGAGTGCCGATTTTTGTTGCCAACCCCAAAATCGGATTGCAAGGGGCATGCAACTTGGAGGCGGAGTTCTTCCCCAAGATATTCTCCCCAAAGAGGCAGAAAGAAAGAGAGAGAGTGCCAATCTTTGTTGCCAACCCCAAAATGGGACTGCAAGGGGCATGTAACTTGGAGGCGGAGTTCTCCCCCAAGCTATTCCCCCCAAAGGGGCAGAAAGAAAGAGAGAGAGAGAGAGAGAGAGAGAGAGAGAGAGAGAGAGTGCCAATCTTTGTTGCCAACCCCAAAATGGGATTGCAAGGGGCATGCAACTTGGAGGCGGAGTTCTCCCCCAAGCTATTCCCCCCAAAGTGGCAGAAAGAAAGAGAGAGAGAGAGAGAGAGAGAGAGAGAGTGCCAATCTTTGTTGCCAACCCCAAAATGGGATTGCAAGGGGCATGCAACTTGGAGGCGGAGTTCTCCCCCAAGCTATTCCCCCCAAAGGGGCATACCTAACCTAAGAGGCCTCTATGGGAAGGAAGGGGTTTCCTCACCACCCAAAGGGCCAGAAAGAGAAAGGACCAGAGATCCTTGCTCGGCTGGGAACCGAGCTTGTATGACTCCGTCGTCCGCCTCCCGCTCTTTTATAGACCTCTAATCCGTCAGTTGGCTGAGTTGCCAGATAGCACCATGTATTTAATTCATCAGCCAATAGAAGGCTGAGTTGCGAGTTTGTGCTATATCTTTAATTAATTCATATATTAATCAGCCTAGAAGACTGAGTTGCCAGATAGCAATATTTATTAAATTATTTCATATATTATTCATCCATTTGGTTGCTAAATACCACCATATATTTATATGACGATAGCTGTCAGGCACCACCATTTATTTTAATTCGTTACCACAACAGATGATTGTTCTCCTTAATTCCAACAATTTTAAAAGAAATTCTGTTTATTAAATAAATAATTAGAATTTTAAATACACTCTCTTTACACAACTAAAATAATTCAATTATTACATAATTCCTATTTTATTATTATTATTAATATCTCAATTCACGCTAAATCACGAGTAACTGGGAAAGGATGCGCTTGTATATATATATATAATATACGAATTAACAACTCGTGCTCACACACACACACACCTATATATATATATATATATATATATATATATATATATTTATATATAATTTTATTTTCACAGTTAACTAGAAATAATATTCTGTGAATTTCCAAGTTCATTTAAGAAAAAAAAAAAAAAATAGCTTTGTTGAGTAAACAAATGTGGGTAAATCTCAACTCAAAAAGAAAACTTACCACGTAAAATCTAAATGTATAATCATATTTGTAGAAAAATATATATATAATAAGCGAACGATCAACTCATGCTCACACACACACACACACACATATATATAATATATATATATATATAATATATTAACTTAATAATGTCGTTTAACAAGTGTATTTGTTTATTCAACAAAGCTATATATTTGCAATTTTCCATTAACAAAATTCAAGTTAGATAGAGAAGAACTCATTTATCGAGTTGGCTTATATAGCGATACAAGATTTTTCGTTAAAAAAATTCAAGTTAGAGAAAAAATAATTAGAAGGACAATTTCCAATATATATATATATATATATATATATATATATATATATATATATATATATATATATATATATATATATCTAAAAAGAGAAGTATAAGCACCAAATTTTATTTTCTATCTTCGTCCATTGTTCGCACAGGTGTGACCTGATACGCCCGGGGGAAATACATATATATATATGCAAGCAAAAAACTATCTTTAAATGCAAACAAATGGTGCGTACTGAAAGGAACCCTTCTTTCTACCTGGACACCTAGAGAAAATATTTCATTTTTCCTCTTTGAGTCTTGCCATAAAAAGACCAATACAATTTGTAATTAAACTAACATCCCCTTATCTACCTAAAAAGAAAACACTATATATATGTGTATATATAGTATAAGGAAAAACTAAGTTACAAATTAATAGCATAGAATAGCTTTATTCTGAATTTTTACAACGTTAAAGTCTAACATATCTTTTTTAATAATAATAATAATATTTGGTATCTACTCTCGCAGGGATAGAAGGTGGACGGGCAAAAACGTCGTCGTGTACCGTTACATTGAATACAAGCTTATAATCATGCCTTTCCATTCGAGTTTTTTTTCTTAACGCCCCAAACTTTTCAATCGTGATCTCTTCTTCACAATGCATAGCTGTAGCCGAGATAATCTAATTCGCTACAAAAGATGATCATTATATATAGAAGTAGCTCTTCAGGGTGAACAGTGTAGGCGAACTCATCTCTGTACCTCCCAAGTGTTTTGTACCAAAGTTCATGATATTTCGAAGAGTCTAAACTTATTAAATAATCATCAACCTCTAGCCCGTTCTCTCCCTGCACATTCATATATTCAACAAATCCGTATATATAATATATATGTATGTATACATACGCTTAAAAAGAGAAGTACAAGCACCAAATTTTATTTTCTATCTTCGTCCATTGTTCGCGCAGGTGTGAACTGAAATGCTGGGAAAAAAATATATATATATATATATATATATATATATATAGTATAGAAAAGCAAAATATCAAATTTGAATAGGACGTACTTAAATTGGAAATGATGTCTGTTACTGTACGGAAATTCATTTTACAACAGTAGAAAAAATACATAATAAACGAATGAGCAATTCGTGCGCGCGCACACACCACACACACACACACACACACACACACACACACACACACAAAAAAAGATATACGAATGTTTTAGATGTCTGCATACAGACTTTACATTCCAGGAGAAGCTGCTTACGGTCGGAGTAGATCATCGGAAATTCTGCAACCATCACCAACTGATACCCCATGAGCTGACGATGTGCTCTCTTAAACTTTCCTGTCCTAGGTCACAATTACTTGGGCGGAAGGCCCAGCACTGTGATAAAACTACAGAAAAGAACGCACCCATGAAAATCACGAGCTTCACATTGTGTGACACATACTGCTACCCGGAGGCCAAGTTGTACAATGGTCGCGAGCGATAGCTCGCTACCGTTTGTTCTAAACTGTCGAATATTACTAATTTGATTTAAAAAATAAAATGCAAAGAGCTAGAAAGAGTGGAAGAGGAGCGGAGGTGTTCGTCCAACGCCTGGAGGAAACGTCACCATCTGTCCCGCTTTCATCTTACGGCTTTGCTCACCTGTCTGCTGGCATGTTATTATAATGCCCTTTGATGAAATGATGTTATCTATTTCTACATGTGCTGTTAGAGGTACACTAATGAATACACGAAAGAAATTTAACTACTTTACATTTTTCCTTGTGGGTGTGCATCAAGTGATAACCGTATAATACCCTTTGATTTGTAAATGCATAATATGTATGTTTTATTTGTTAAATGATTAATTAGTTTAAATAACACGGCAGGTAAAGTTTTTCATTTCGGCAGAAAATTTTTTCTCTAATTTTACCGGATCAGTAGAAATACATTTTCAAAAGTCCTATATCTGTTTTAAATATCGTTTAATATGTAGGTTGAAAGAATTATGTAATGAGAGATCAAAAGAGGGTGCATAAATATACCTGGCATAGAACAAACGATATACAATGCTGTCAAAGGGTTAAAAGAAAGTCTAATTATATATTTAATTGCATGGGTACTTAAAAATTTCTTTATAAACCACCAAATTCTTTAATAATTATACTGATCGTAAAACAAACGGGAGCATTACTTCTCATTAAGTTATTATTAGCACCCTGTATCCAAATATATTCAGCTAAGTACTGATTGCACACATATAATAATCATACAAAGCATATGCAGTCATATTAATATTTTTTAAATATTCTTTTAGCTGAAATTGGAAAATTAAAAAATATATCGCCGTGTTTTCCCTTTTAATATTTATTATAATTTATTTAAATCTTTTATTTCTTTATTTTCTTTCATCGTTCGTTTCACGCTAATAACCGAATTTCTAAAATACCAAGGTAAATGTTAACACGAAAAATTATTACTTTATTTTCTTATCATTTTATTCTTTATTTGTGATAACTAACGATTACAAGCATTTAAGAAGAAATAAAATGATTGCGAGACAGGTAATTATTTTAAATAGAGTCCTCAAAGTTAATATATCTCAGGTATCTTTCTAATAAACCGTACACTGCTTAATATATATATATATATATATATAATAATATATATATTATATATATATATATACATACAGATCACATACAGGTTTTTTTCCAATAACCCACACGCTGGTGTATTCGATTCCCAAGGGTGTACGTTATAAGATCTTCGAGCACAAATTCGCTCTTCCGTTTCACAAACAAAGCAATCCAGTACACGATGATAAATCGCGACGAAAACGACTCTTTCTCTCTCTCTCTCATACAAATTCTTATAATTGTATACACAATCTAAGTCGATAGAGCTAATTTGCTCGCCCCAACTTAACAGAGAAAGCTGATCGTTTATCTTTCTGTACTGTCCCCCACCCATCGAATCAGGGCACTCTTAGCTCCTACCCACCAACCGAAGAAACAAAGAAGCGCCTGTATCTTTCGTCCTGAACACCCCAGTTGTCTATGGGCCTAATTCGATATCCCTCAGGGGCCATTGATTGGTATTGTAGATCAGGCGTCCTCAACCCTATTTCACATCTCTCTCTCTCTCTCTCTCTCTATCTATCTCTCACTCTCTCTCTCTCTCTCTCTCTCTCTCTCCTCTCTCTCTATATATAATATATATATATATAATATATATATATTTTTTTTTTTTTTTTATTTTTTTTTTTAGTTCAGGAAGAACCGATTCGCCTCTATTTAAAGGGCATATCTCATCGGAAAAACAAAGAAAAAGTGAGAGGAAAGACAGAGGAAAAAGAAAGGGTGGAGGGGACAGTCGAAGTGGAAAAAGACCAAGGATGACAAGGACTGCAGGGTCGAGCCCCATCATCCTTGGGTGCTAGGGCCGGGAGGGCGCACGTGAAACCTCCAGGAACAGGCACGTACAAACGAGCACAAAGAGCACTCAAGAGCACGAGCTTAGAACCCCCTTGCGGGGCCATATATATATATATATATGGCTAATTTATTCCCATATATTCAGCCATTAACAGACTTACAAAGCCGAATTGAGAAAGAGCAATTAATTAATTATTCAGGAAACCAATTACATGATATAATTGTGTACAAGGAATAAATAATATTTGAAAATAATATTAGCTAACTTTTTGTAGTTAACTAAAATATAGTCTCAGTAAATTTGACTAAAAAAATTTATTTTTGCCATTCCCATACACTAGAGTAGATGCCGAATTTAAATAAGCTGAACAAACAAACAGAGCAGATGACACAACTGTACACACACACACACAAAATAAAATCTATCGTTAGTGAAAATGCATTACACAAGTGGATACTGCAAGTTTGATAAGAAATGCATGTTCCACCATCTTACGGTCTGCAACACTTATGAAAGATATGGGAGTTGCAAATACGAAAAAAAATGCCGATACCACCACCCTCAAAGGAACGCAACGAGGGAACAGAAAAAACGAACATCAAAGAAGAGTGGCAATTTTTTAGACGCAGCCAACACATTTCAGCTGCTAAATAGTCTCCAGCAATTACAAAACCAGCTGACAAATATAAATATAGAAATCCGAGAGCCGGACAGAAGGTACGAACAAAGACACTTCATGCGTTATCGGGACAACAGGTACCGACAAAGATAAAAAGAGGTAAATTCTCGGAGGACCACAAGGCAACGAAACCGGCACCCCCATTGGAAAACAAAGCGGAACCACCTGTATGCGAAAAAGAAAGAGAAAAATTAAAAATAATCCTAGCCAACATACAGGGCCTTAAATCAAACCAGTCCACGAACAAAGTTGCATACCTGAAAGGACTCATGCAAGAAGCCGGAGCAGACTTTGCATGCCTCACGGAAACTCATCTGAAGGACTGCCAGGCGAACTGTGAAAATTGTGAGTCCTGTATTGACAAAAAAGAAATACAAATTGACAACTATAATCCTCCGAGCCGACAGAACAGTGAGGACGTTAAAGGAGGATTGCTATTTACACACGCGAAAGGCACATAGCAGAAATGGCTATAAGTACCTCAAACAACTATGTAGAATGTGTAGCAGCAAAAATTGAAAAATTAAATATGGTGTTGTGCGCAACTCTTTTACTTAGGTACTGCGCACCTTTATTTCTTTTGCAACTTCTGACACCATTTATATAGTGCCCAACCCACTTATTTATTTATGGCGCTGGACACCCTTTTAATTATGTTAATTCACTTCACTGACACCCTTTAAGTTGGGCGCTACCCTTTAATTCTATTTAAAATTATTTCTTACGCGCGTTTTCTTTGAGTTCAGGATGACTCGACCTATTCAGACGGATGGCCCTTTAAATTGATAGGCGTAAGTTCCTTCGGCTTTCCAGTAGCCTACTTTGAATGTTAATTCACCCTCAGCTTACAAGAGAGGCCTATTGCAAGGTGTCTAAAACAACACACGCCCTCTTATAAAGTTTATTAAATGTCACTCGAAACAGTACATGAATTTAGGAAATTTATTCTGAAGTAAATTTACCAATTTTTCATACAATACAATACAATTATAAATTCACAGACAAAGTTCACAATGATCTGAATTTAAATCAATTAAATTTACCAATTTTCTGTACAATACAATCCACTTATGAATCCAAAGAAAAACGTTCACAATTATCTGAATTTAAGTCATTTATATAGAGGGGCTTTATATTTTAGTGCAACAAAACAAATAACGAGAAATGAAGTGGTCGAAATCGACGATGAAATTTGAAGAATTATTCTACTTACGACTGCAGATGACAAATTACTCTCAACTGTGCTGCGTACGGACCACAGATTTACGGCCCGCCCAAAACCAAAACGACAATCTACCAAATAACGGGACTTCCTTCCGAACCCAAATTGACGGGTTCCGTAAACTAGGGCACAGACGTACCCCGTTTAGCATTTAATTTGAAATTAAATTAATGGAAAGTTCACAAACTTCTTGGTCCGTTGGCTAACATTAATTAAGATCCAACCAAGTTCTCGGTTATGGTCACTAACAATAAGATTCTTAGGCACAAGTTCCGCGTAAACGAATGAAATGCAATACAAGTTCTTAATTTCAATCCGGTGACAGTTTATATTTTCAATTCTAAATTTTCTTACACCACAAGTCTAATAGGGTTTATTTAGCCACAGTTAATTTCAAGGAGGACGACTACCAACTGACTTAACAATTTTCGAATTTACTTTACAATTTTGAAGGACCCCGCCTTCCAATGTTCTGAAAGCCTATCAAACCATTTGTTTCTTCCAAGGCCGTCCCCCAGAAGGTTATTACCCATACAAGAGGGAAAGAAGGCGTCTTTACTACGTTTCCCAGGATCCTGGGACCCTGATTGGAGCTGGACTGACTTCCGAGTATAGACCCTCCTTCTTCCCAAAAATACATTTAAATATAGTTAACAGATTCGAAGTCCCAATTTTATGACTCACGTCGTGGTTCAATTTTAGCAAGAGTCTTCGAATCTGCCTTACAAAAGTCGCACCATCCAGCGAAACGAATCCAAAAATTTTCGACCCAGCGAAAGAGGAACCCAACCATTTGCATATACACCCAAATCCGTTGGATTGCCCTTCCCGTTGGGGTCGGGTCTCGGTGATAAACCTCTGTCCCCACGTGGTTCGGCTTTATCACTTCCCTGAGAATCTGAATTAAGATAGAACAAACGTTAAACAATCTGAAACATTTCTGATTTATTCGTTCAAGAATATTTATAAGCCAAACCACCTTGCTTTCAGAGATGTACACAACGAAATCTTAAAACTAAAATTTCTGCACTTATTTTACAAAAGATTTTTTCATGCAAACTTCATGGTTACGACAATGGTACTAAATGTAATGTACAGACCCCCAAACACACCAACCTCAAAATTTTCAGATTCCATTACAGAGGTAAGAAACTTAGTAAAAGATCTATACTCTCCAACCTCAAATATTTTTCTCTGTGGTGATTTTAATTTCCCATTCATGAAATATAAAAGGATAGGAAAAAATATATGTATACACCAGGACAAGGGGGGCACACGAGAAGACCAGGAGCAGGTTAAAATCATACTAGCTTCAGCTGATGAATTTATGTTAACGCAAGAAATAACAGAAAACACAAGAAAAAACAACTGCCTAGATTTGGTATTCACAAACAACAGTAATTTAATTGATAATGTAGAAATATTCCCAACTATGAAATCAGACCACAATATCATTGAAATAACAACTAATATAAAGGCAACAGGAAAGGAAAGAACACGCACAACAGACAGAAGCAAATTCGAAATTTTTAATTTTCACTCCAAAGCTATAAACTGGGAAGATGTGACATCCAGCATGGAAGTAATAGATTGGAAAACCATTTTCGAGGCGAAGACAACGGAAGAGATGCTAATGACGTTAGAGGAGAAGACGCTAGAAATTGTGGAAAAACATGTCCAAAAGATACAACAAAGAGGAAAGAGAAGCAGGTTCGAAAGACAAAAGAGGGCATTGTTCCGAAAGAGAAAAAGAGTGACTGCAAAATTAAGGAATTGTAAAGATAACAACATCAGAAAAATATTAAATGATAAACTACAAAGTATCGATGTCGTCATACAGGAACAAATCGAGAAGCATACAGAAAAAGGAGAAGATGACGCTATAGAAGCGATAAAGGCTAACTCAAAGTACTTCTATAATTTCGCGAAAAGAAAGTCGAAAAACCAAGCGACTATTGGACCTTTAAAAAATGAGAACAGTGATTTATCTGATGATCTAGCAGAAGTATCTGAAATATTAAAAGCTCAGTATGAATCATCTTTCATTATCCCAAAAACTGACAATTGATATGCGATAGAAACGCGTTCTTTGAAGAAGAACCACAAGGGGAAAGTATAACGGATTTCGACTTTACGACGGATGATATTACACAAGCCATAGGGAAACTAAAAACACACTCAGCGGCAGGACCGGATAAATGGAATGCCACACTGATCAAAAACTGCAAGAATGCAATCGCTGAGCCCCTATACTGGATATGGAGACGATCATTAGACACGGGAGAAATACAGGGCATCCTGAAGAGCGCGAACATAGTCCCAGTATATAAAGGAGGAGATCGATCCGAGGCCAAAAACTATAGGCCAGTATCGCTTACATCTCATCTCACTAAAACATTTGAAAGAATAGTTAGACAGAAAATCTATGACTTTTTGGAAACTCAGAAAAAATTCAATGATAACCAACACGGGTTTCGATCAGGCAGATCATGCCTATCACAACTAATGGGACACTACAACAACATTATTGATTCACTTGAAAGTAATGAAAACTATGATGTACTATACACAGACTTTGCTAAAGCGTTCGACAAGTGTGACCACTGAATCATAATACATAAACTGAAATATATGGGGAATAACAGGAAAAGTAGGGAAATGGATATATAATTTCCTTAGTGAGCGGAGGCAAGTCGTTACAGTACAAGGAGTATCTTCATCAGAATCAGAGGTCCTCAGCTCGGTACCACAAGGAACAGTATTAGCTCCACTACTCTTCATAATCATGCTAACTGACATAGATGAGGACGTTACCAGAGACAGCACAGTAACATCCTTTGCGGATGACACAAAGATCAGTAGAAAAATAAGAAACCCAGAAGACATAGGATCTCTACAAACCGACATAAACAAAATCTACAAGTGGACTGAAGACAACAATATGAAGTTTAACACCGAGAAATTTCAGCTATTACGGTATGGAAAAAGAGAAGACCTAAAGTCCAAGGAATATTATACCCCAAATGAACAGGAAATTCATAGAAATTCCAAAGCAAAAGATTTAGGAGTTGTCATGACAGATGATGCGAAATTTGAAACACAAAATAAGATAGCAGTAAACAGAGCAAAGAGAATAACGGGTCAGATATCGAGAACCTTTAAACGAAGGGATAGGAATGTAATGATTCCTCTACTGAAAACCCTGATAATACCCAAACTGGAATACTGCTCGGTCCTAACATCGCCATATAAAAAAGAAGACATCAGACAGCTGGAGGGGATCCAAAGAAGCTTCACAGGCAAGATCAATGGGTTCCAAGAACTAAATTACTGGGAAAGGTTACGAGAACTAGACCTATATTCACTGGAAAGGAGAAGAGAGAGATACACCATTATTTACACTTGGAAAATAATGGAGAAACTAGTCCCTAATCTTACTCTGAATTCCATAACTCCCCAAACAACGGTGGAAAGTAGAAGCGGTAGACTTTGTCGTATTCCCAAATTGAAGGCGAGACAGGGAACATCCTTAACCCTGAAAGAAAATAGTTTTGTAGTGAGAGGACCAAAACTGTTTATCAGTTGCCCAAAGACCTAAGAAACACGAAGGGAGTTGCAGTGGAAATCTTCAAAAGAAGACTAGACGCCTGGCTCAGAACAATCCCCGATGAGCCGGGCGTACCTGGTTATGTGAGGTGGAGAGCGCAAGAATCCTACTCACTACTTCACCAGGCCAACTTGAGAGGAGGGGCGACAAGCTTGACCTTCGCGAAATTAGAAATCATCGCGCGGAACCTTTGTAAGGTTGTAAGGTAAGGTAAGTGAGATTCACTTTTAAAATCTGATAATGTTTGGGTGGATCTCCCATGTTTTGGTTTACTAATAATCATTCAGCTAAAAAGAAGTTTTTAATTGTTAAATAAGTTAATTTATTTTTTTAATTAGTACATCCAAAGAAAGCACGATTGACTAATTTTTAGACATTATTATTATTACCATTATTAATATTAACTTTTACGAGGTAGAAACATATAAACTTACATTTTTCAGTAACTCGCTACATTTTCCTGCGCATTAGCAATCTTGAGAGGCGTTAGCTTTGGTCGCTAATTTGACTAGTGACAAGTTCTCATGTACAATATTACTACGACAGAGCTTCATTACAACGTTTAATCTTATATATCAGGTTTATTTTACATACATATTGTTTATTTTAATTCGTAAAGTAAATTTTAGTTTACACGTTAAAAGGTACAAATAAAAGATAGAAATGAATTGAATCTTTGTTTTTATTTTTAAAAATTAGACCTTTATTTTTATTCAACATTAAATAAATTATGTGTTATTTATCTCCATATGTTAAAACAGTGTTTATACACAAGTAATAAGAAGCACTCTGAATAATTATTTAAAAAAGAAAAGAAGTTTTATATTCACCGAAAGCTACAATGCAGTGCGTGAATGTACCAAAACCATACTTATATAAAACCGTTAAATGTTATATTTATTTCTGTATTTAAAAATGTCTATTTTAGTTAAACTTAACTCTAGATTCTACACCTGTCTACAAAAGCACTTTTTCCAGTTTATTTTATATTATTACTCTACATCTGTCTACAAAAGCAATTTTTCCAGTTTCTTTTATATTAATTATATTAATCACCAATTAATTAAAAATCTCCATGTTCTTAACTGCGATCCTAACATAGTATATCACGTCTCTCTCACGAATCCTAGTTATTGTTTTCAATAATGTAATTACTTGATCAAATCACGGAGAGCTCTGGAAATATCGGTAAAAACCCTTTGTGTATAACTGAAGAAGCGAACCCGACTCAATACCTCCAACGACATTGCATGTATTTTGTTCTAATTTGACCGAAGTTCATAAAAACTTAATAAATTCATCAACTTTTTCTCCCAATTTACTGGTTTTCACACGGTGGCGAGAGAAGAACTTCGTCAATGTAAAGTATTTAAAACGGATATAGTAAATTTTTTCTGCATAATTAAGTTTATACATCCATCACTTTGCGTAAATATTCTCTCTTTTCGGGGGAAAAAAAACCATATTTTAAACATAATTAATTTCTTTTGTTTTACAATAACAACAAACTGTACTTTTTACGAGCAGCGAAGATAAGCGTAGTTGGGTCTGTGCAGTAGTTGGATGGGGGGATGCCCTACTCCGCAATCAGATAATGTACATCATCTTTACATTCAGCAAAGGGGGAAATAATTTCGTATTTATTTTTTATTTTTTATTCAACATTACCGTTTTCATCGCTAATTATTACGGTGGAGGCGCTTGAACAGGCTTCCCAATACCCCGAGTCATCCCTTCGTAACATTGACATGTGTGGTGGAACGTTCTCTGCAGGAAGCAAAACATGTTGCGGGATAGGTTGTGGAGACGGTAACCTGTTTATCGCATGTGCCTCATCGATCTCTGATTCTGAAGGATGTAGCGACTGTGGCGACCAGGTGTCCTTTTCTCCAACTAACCACTCGATATCGGACCCTGAAGACTGTAATGGGGCCCACGAGCACGATGGTGGTGTTATGAGATCGTTCTCACTATCGGCGTCGGAAAAATCTACCCTGAAGAATGGGTAAATAGAAATGTTAAATCGGAGGTAAATCATGAAACATTAGCCTTAATATACGTATTTTATTTTCCATGAAATTACAACAGCCTCTAGTTATGAACTATATATTGTTATATATATATATATATATATCTATATATAGAGAGAGAGAAATTAAATGAAAGATATATTGATTGCCGCAAAACATCATTGTAACCATAGTATTAAAGACAGAGGCTCTTACCTTGCTTTCTTTCGGTGTACAGTGCTTACAAGAAGTCTCGCGCCTCTGACTCGTCCCAAGCTAGTCTGTTAGGCATAAAATGGGCGGTCCTTATGGCAGCGGAGGTGTGTTCGGATTGGTGCACATATTTGCTCTAACCCCATCAATGACGTCCACATTATCTTTGTGTTGATCACTCTATCTATTTATATATAGAGACATACTGTATATAGATATATATAGAGTATGCAGGGAATAACGTGTCTCAGTCCCAGCTATGGTAGTTGTCTTACAATTAATAATCCCAAGTGCAAGTTACGTTAACACCTCCACATAAACTACCCTGGACTAAAATAACATACGTGAAGCCCTTACCCAGAAACCATTTAAAAGGTGTGATTTAAAAGCTCTCTCTCTCTCTCTTTTCTCTCTCTCTCTCTCTCTCTCTCTCTCTCTCTCTCTCTCTCTCTCTCTTTGATCACACCGCATCCCATCAGAGGTCTTCAGCAGGGACATCGGCAATGTATCCATATAACGTTAATAATAACCAAAACTCGGGGAAAATATACTCTCTGCCTTCGGCTCTATCCCAAATCCTTTTCTCTTAGTAACCTCTTGATACAAACTAATCCATCATATTTTGCGACTTTTTAAATCTGGTAGGATTCAATTCCATTCCTATAGTGTAAGAGATACTTAAATTCATGTGTGTATTATGCCATATGATGTGCGTAATAAATAATCATTTTTAAATAGTTGGAGCGTTCAAGGTCATCTGTAATAATCTATAGACTACCCCTCAAGCCCACTCTCAACACTTAGATTCCCCTAAGACACAGGCGTCTTCAAGTAACATGAATGCGTAGAGATCTAAGGTGTTAGATTCCATATTATATAATTTATGTGCTAGGTTTAAGAACGCTGGCATTGAAGGATGGAAGGAAGGGACAGTAAAAGCGATAATAGGTTTAATGAAGGAAGTGGAATGAGGATGGAGGTAAGCGTTGCTATGTCGAAGGAAACGAGGTTGGGTGGAGCTGGATGTCTGGCTATGGTGTCGGAGAATTGACTCAAGTAGATGGACGCTTTACTGGACAGCAATATTGCCAGATACTGGAAGAGGTGCTGCTACCCAGTGTTCGTGCGTATCTGGTTCCAGCGCCGGAACCATTTTACTTAATTCATAATTCATAGGAGTAATTCATAATTCATAGGAGTAACGTTGTGAGAGCGTGGTACGAAGATCACCCAGAGATTATCAATCTAATTCTGCCACCACGTTCTCCTGATATGAATCCGATTGAAAACCTTTGGGCAATAATGATTAACGAAAGGGAGCAACGCAATGAAAGAACATTTGAAGCACTTTTAGCTCACACGAGGAATAGTTGGGAGAGCTTACGCCGAACACTAAACATTCCCTACAATCTGGCCTCTTCTATGCCGCAACGATTGCAAGAAATTATTAATGCCGGAGGAAGCTATACGAAATGCTGATGTTAAAGCCATGACGTAAATGTGTATCGAATATATAGTTATATTAATATAGAATTTTATTATATTTTTATGTTTGACATCTATAAAAGTATATATTGTGACCATGAAAGAACTTTACTTATCCTTAGTTAGAATCTTTTCTTGCAATGTCTACGATATATTTTTTAATTTTCCAATTTCAGCTAAAAGAATATTTAAAAAATATTAATAAGACTACATATGCTTTTTATGATTATTAACTCTGTGCAATCAATACTTAGCTGAATATATTTGGATACAGGTTGCTAATAATAACCTAATAAGAAGTAATGCTCCCGTTTGTTTTACGATCAGTGTAATTCTTAAAGAATTTGGTGGTTTATAAAGAAATTTTTAAGTACCCATGCGATTAAATATATAATTAGACTTTCTTTTAACCCTTTGACAGCATTGTACTGGGTGATCCAGATAAATGGGACCCATAAAAAAAAGCCAAATATTCTTAATATTTAATTCCTTTCATAAAAACTATATATCATTCGAAAAAGTAGAGTTACAAGTTTATTATGAAATATTTATTTTTTTTAAATAACTCCTTTCAAATGTGCTCCATTAGTTGCCAAGCATTCCAGTGTTCTCGCTTGTAAGTTCTGCATCACTTTTGCAAGAGTGTGCGGTGGTATGGCCTGTATCTCATTTGTGATGGCGGCCTTCAATTCTTGCAAGGTCGTTGGGTTATTTCTGTAGACCCTACTCTTTAAATATCCCCAGAGATAATAATCGAAGGGCGAAAAATCCGGAGACCTTGCGGGCCATTCAACGTCTCCAAATCTTGAGATTAACTCGCCTGGAAACGTTTGACGCAAAACTGCCATGCAGTTCCTCGTGGTATGGCAGGTAGTTCCGTCTTGTTGGAACCAGTGGTTTTCTAGACAAAGATCTCTTAATTTAGGAATAAGGAAATCGGTCAACATTTTTTCGTAGCGATCACCATTTACAGTGACCGTGTTTCCGGTGGAATCCTCGAAAAAGTACGGCCCTATGATCTGAGATGCAGTAAGACCACACCAAACAGTTACACGCTGACTATGCAACGGGACTTCGGTAATATTCAATGGATTTTCTGTTGCCCAGAAACGACAATTTTGTTTGTTTACAGTTCCATTCAAGTGAAAATGGGCTTCGTCTGACATAATCAAAGTTGCTAGAAAATTGGTGGTGTCATTTACCTTCTGTTGGATCCATTGACAGAATTGTCGTCTTCGTGCGAAATCTCCATCGTTTAGTTGTTGCACTGTTTGAATTTTATATGGAAAGAGCATTAAATTTTGCTTGAATATACGGTGTGTTGTTCCATATCCAACTCCTAACAGCTGAGAAGCACGTCTGATGCTTATGTTAGGATTATCCTGTACAATTTCATGAGTTCTGTTAATGATCTCGTCTATCCTTGCTGTGCGCACTCTTCCAGTTGGTTTTCTTTTTCCAATGCTGCCAGTTAGGGAAAAATTTCTGACACACCGACGGATTACTTTCTTAGAAGGTGATTTTGACATCTGAAAATTTGTCTTGAAAGATCTTTGAGCTGAAACTACACTTCTTCCATGCTCATAATATTGCTCAGTTATGAAACGCAGCTGTTCCACAGTCCATGCAGTCATCTTGAAGGGTTAGTTTTAACTAACACTTTTATTTTGTTTTGTATCTTATCTTGTCTTGTATTGTCAAAACCTATACAATCCTGTACAAACTTGTAACTATCCTCTTTCGAATGATGCGTATGATTTTATAAAAGGACTTATACTTTAAGAGTTACAGGGGTTTCTTTTGGGTCCCATTTCTCTGGATCACCCTTTATATCGTTTGTTCTATGCCAGGTATATTTATGCACCCTCTTTTGATCTCTCATTGCATAATTCTTTCAACCTACATATTAAACGATATTTAAAACAGATATAGGACTTTTTAAAATGTATTTCTACTGATCCGGTAAAATTAGAGAAAAGATTTTCTGCCGAAATGGCAAATTTTATCTGCTGTGTTATTTAAACTAATTAAACATTTAACAAATAAAACATACATATTACGTATTTACAAATCAAAGGGTATTATTCGGTTCTCACTTGATGCACACCCACAAGGAAAAAATGTAAAGTAGTTCAATTTCTTTCGTGTATTCATTAGTGTACCTCTAACAGCACATGTAGAAATAGAAAACATCATTTCATCAAAGGGCATTATAATAACATGCCAGCAGACAGGTGAGCAAAGCCGTAAGATGAAAGCGGGACAGATGGTGACGTTTCCTCCAGGCGTTGGTCGAACACCTTCCCCCCTCTTCCACTCTTTCTAGCTCTTTGCATTTCATTTTTAAATCAAATTAGTAATATTCGACAGTTTAGAACAAACGGTAGCGAGCTATCGCTCGCGACCATTGTACAACTTGGCCTCCGGGTAGCAGTATGTTTCACACAATGTGAAGCTCGTGATTTTCACGGGTGCGTTCTTTTCTGTAGTTTTATCGCGGTGCTGGGCCTTCGGCCCCAGTAATTGTGACCTAGGACAGGGAAGTTTGAGAGAGCACATCGTCAGCTCATGGGGTATCAGTTGGTGATGGTTGCAGAATTTCCGATGATCTACTCCGACCGTAAGCAGCTTCTCCTGGAATGTAAAGTCTGTATGCAGACATCTAAGACATTCGTATATCTTTGTGTGTGTGTGTGTGTGTGTGTGTGTGTGTGTGTGCGCGCGCACGAATTGCTCATTCGTTTATTATGTATTTTTTTTCTACTGTTGTAAAATGAATTTCTGTACAATAACAGACATCATTTCCAATTTAACTACGTCCTCTTCAAATTTGATATATACAGCGTGTCCCAAAGAAATGTATACCCACTTTGTTCGATAATACCAGCTATGAGGGTAATAAATATATTACTGTTTATATGTTTTTAATAAAGAATTTTCTCCTGAATCTAAATATGTAATTATGTTTTTTAAAAATTGAAGAACAAAAAAGTTACAGATGTTTAAATTAGAATTATTATTTTCGAGACTTCATGTGCGATATTTTCTAATATTTTTTTTTATGGCCTGGCCTGCCTTTTAACCGACTGTTTTGAGATACTTATGTTTAGTGCCTAGCTTAGCCTAGCCATTTCGTTGAGTTCTAATTAGGCAAGACTACAGTTTTGCTCTAACCTTATCTAACATCTTATAACTCTGCGACGTTTGTTCTTTTCTACTGTAAGTGAGAATTGCCCTTAAAAATGGCCAACTTAAGACTAACATTCGACCAACGTAAGTTTGTATTAAAGTGGTACTTGAAATCAGAAAACATAAAAGAAGTCCAAAGAGAGTGGAGACAGGAATTTGAAACAGAACCACCAACGCGGATTACAATTACACGTATACGAGATAAGTTTGAAACCGACGGCACTGTGCAAAACTTTAAAAAAACAACGTTCTGGAAGACGTCGAACATCTTAGATAAAGTGTCATTTAACCATGGAATTTGTAAATTTTTTGAATTAACTAATAATTACAACATTTATGCTTCAATATCAACACTAAACATAAGTATCTCAAAACAGTCGGTTAAAATATTAGAAAATATCGCACATGAAGTCTCGAAAATAATAATTATAATTTAAACATCTGTAACGTTTTTGTTTTTCAATTTTTAATAAAAATAATTACATATTTAGATTCAGGAGAAAATTCTTTATTAAAAAAACATATAAAAAGTAATATATTTATTATCCTCATAGCTGGTATTATCGAACAAAGTGGGTATACATTTCTTTGGGACACGCTGTATATATTTTTTTTTTCCCCGGCATTTCAGTTCACACCTGCTCGAACAATGGACGAAGATAGAAAATAAAATTTGGTGCTTGTACTTCTCTTTTTAAGCGTATATATATACACATATATATATATATATACGGATTTGTTGAATGTATGAATGTGAAGGGAGAGAACGGGCTAGAGGTTGATGATTATTTAATAAGTTTAGACTCTTCGAAATATCATGAACTTTGGTACAAAACACTTGAGAGGTACAAAGATGAGTTCGCCTACACTGTTCACCCTGAAGAGCTACTTCTTTATATAATGATCATCTGTTGTAGCGAATTAGATTATCTCGGCTACAGCATTGCATTGTGAAGAAGAGATCACGATTGAAAAGTTTGGGACGTTAAGAAAAAACCCTCGATTGGAAAGGCATGATTATAAGCTTGTATTCAATGTAACGATACACGACGACGTTTTTGCCCGTCCACCTTCTATCCCTGCGAGAGTAGATACAAAATATTATTATTATTATTATTATTATTAATAATAAATCTATTCTATGGTATTAATTTGTAACTTAGTTTTTCCTTATACTATATATATATATATATATATATATATATATATATATATACATACAGTGTTTTCTTTTTAGGTAGATAAGGGGATGCTAGTTTAATTACAAATTTTATTGCTTTTTATGGCAAGAATCAAAGAGGAAAAATGAAATATTTTCTCTAGGTGTCCAGGTAGAAAGAAGGGTTCCTTTCAGTACGCACCATTTGTTTGCATTTAAAGATAGTTTTTGCTTATATATATCTATATATTTCCCACCGGGCGTATCAGGTCACACCTGTGCGAATAATGGACGAAGATAGAAAATAAAATTTGGTGCTTATACTTCTCTTTTTAAGCATATATATATATATATATATATATATATATATAGTGGAACTTGTCCTTCTAATGATTTCTTCTCTATCTAACTTGAATTTTGTTAACGAAAAATCTTGTATCGCTATATAAGCCAACTGGATAAATGAGTTCTTCTCTATCTAACTTGAATTTTGTTAATGGAAAAATTGCAAAATATATAGCTTTGTTGAATAAACAAATAAACTTGTTAAACGACATTAATAAGTATATATATATATATATATATATATGTGTGTGTGTGTGTGTGTGAGCATGAGTTGATCATTCGCTTATTATATATATATTTTTTCTACAAATATGATTATACGTTTAGATTTTACGTGGTAAGTTTTCGTTTTGAATTGAGATTTACCCACATTTGTTTATTCAACAAAGCTATATATTTTTTTTCCTTAAATGAATTTGAAAATTCACAGATTATTTCTAGTTAACTGTGAAAATAAATTTATATATATATATATGTGTGTGTGTGTGTGTGTGTGTGTGTGTGTGTGTGTGAGCATGAGTTGTTCATTCGTTTATTATATATATACAAGCGCATCCTTTCCCACTGTTACTCGTGATTTAGCGGGAATTGAGATATTAATAATAATAATAAAATAGGAATTATGTAATAATTGAATTATTTTAGTTGTGTATAGTGTTTAAAATTCTAATTATTTATTTAATAAACAGAATTTCTTTTAAAGTAAATTGTCGGAATTAAGGAGAACAATCATCTGTTGTGGTAACGAATTAAAATAAATGGTGGTACCTGACAACTATCGTCATATAAATATATGGTGGTATTTAGCAATGAAATGGATGAATAATATATGAAGTAATTTAATAAATATTGCTATTTGGCAACTCAGTCTTCTAGGCTGATTTATATATGAATTAATTAAATATATAGCACAAACTGGCAACTCAGCCTTCTATTGGCTGATGAATTAAATACATGGTGCTATCTGGCAACTCAGCCAACTGACGGATTAGAGGTCTATAAAAGAGCGGGAGGCGGACGACGGAGTCATACAAGCTCGGTTCCCAGCCGAGCAAGCATCTCTGGTCCTTTCTCTTTCTGGCCCTTTGGGTGGTGAGGAAACCCCTTCCTTCCCATAGAGGCCTCTTAGGTTAGGTATGCCCCTTTGGGGGGAATAGCTTGGGGGGAGAACTCCGCCTCCAAGTTGCATGCCCCTTGCAATCCCATTTTGGGGTTGGCAACAAAGATTGGCACTCTCTCTCTTTCTCTCTTTCTTTCTGCCCCTTTGGGGGAATAGCTTGGGGGAGAACTCCGCCTCCAAGTTGCATGCCCCTTGCAATCCCATTTTGGGGTTGGCAACGAAGATCGGCACTCTCTCTCTCTCTTTTATTTTTTGGCAACAAAGGGGGTGGGGTGGCAACAAGGGGGGGTGGCACTCTTGCAACACAAGGGGGGTGGCAACAAGGGGGTGGCACTCTTGCAACAAAAATGGGGTGGCACTCTTGCAACAAAGGGGGTGGGGGCACTCTTGCAACATTACGTAATATTTTGCAATTTGAACTTGCAACATTGCACTCCACCCTTTTGAGAGCATACTACTCCCTTTAATCAAAGCATTGACTTCTTCAGGAAGAAGAGAGAATTTTGAAGAGAGATCTGGAAGAGAGGAAAGCGATGGAAGAAATGGAAGGAAAAGTCGACACCATTACTCCTTACCTCTTACTTATTACGGTAATTTTTCATTCTGTTCGTTTTACTCGTAGTTGCTCTCGACTGGGATTTGTGACTTTTCTTCTTCGTCTGTGACTCTATTTGGAAGGGAACAAAGGAAAATTATGCACGTGCCTTGTTCAAAACTTTATTCTGTGAATTTGAAGGTTAATTGGGCGCATGCGCGTGTGTGGGTGATTTGATGAAGAAAACGTTTTTTATTCGAAAGATTAAATGAGACTATTTTCCTTTACCAGCTCAAATATTAAATTTATGTATACCTAATTAACACTCGATAATGGAACCCACTTTTCCATAAAAATGCACTTACATCACTTTCTCTTTTCATTTTTATTAATAATAGAACGTTTACCAAAACTACCTAAAAAACACTTTATAGTTGAGTACTGTAGTTTAATTCAGTTACTGTCAAGTAAGATTAAGTACAGTAAATAAAAGTGTTTGGTGTTCATCGAAGCGTCACTTCTATCAACAACTTTGTTGTTTGTTTGAATTTACTTTGTATATTTAGGACATGCGTATGATTTGAAATTAGGGCCCTGCGAATCACAATTTTTTTTCGAATCGAATCTCGAATCAAATCATCCAAAAAAAATTCAAATCGAATTGAATCTCGAATCGAATCAACTGTACACATATAGATTAGAGTGTTTCTACATACAATTAGTAATAAGCATAAAATTTAAAAATCTTCTTGAGAACAAAGGACAAAGTAAATCCTTCTGAAAAAAATTTATTAACTATTTGATCATCAGGAAAAATGGTATTATAGTATGATAAAAGTATTATTGCACAAGAGATTGGTCTCAGTATATAGATTGAATTATAATCTAAGTAAAAAGAAAAGTGTTTATTTACGAAAGTGTTCTTGAAAACAACATCACTGATATTGTTTACCGGACTTAATGGAGATTCGAAAATATCGAATTGGAGCCAAAAGTAACAATGAAATCGAGCCCTCTCTCCCGATTCGAAATCAAATCGAATCTCGAATCTTCGCAGGGCCCTACTTCAAATATATTCTCTTTGTGTATGAAATTTATACAATTTATAAAAAGTAAAGGACATGTGACATAACATAAAAGATGAGTGTTATAAAAACAGTAATATTTGGCTTTAGTATGATGTCAGTATATTTTTATGTTTGTATTTATGGATCTTATTTTGTTATTCGAAAATAAAATTACAGTGTGTATACTGTATATGTATATACATATATTATATAGTCGGTGAAAGAAGCTTTGTTCCTTCGAATATTATAAAATACATAGATTTCTTTATTATTTTAAAAGTGTGCTCAGTTCCGATGGCAAGTGAAAACCATTCGCGAAAGAAATACTTGTTTCCCCTTTTTTTAACTTTTCTTTTGCGATAAGGTGGTGATTTTAATACTTGTTTATGACGTATAAAGCAAAGCACCAACCTTTAAGCTAGAATTCAGTAATACCTTACCTCATTAACCTCGTTGCTGTTTCGTGCGTTGGTCTCTCTTCACACGAAGGTGAAGCTGGTGGCCTAGGCCTGTTCAAAAATCAACTTTTTCTTATTTTCATAGGTTTCTGTACATTTTCCCATGCTTTTTGACCTGAAAAAGCCGAAAATCACAACTATTTTGACCTAAGATGTTGGGAACCATTGCCGCATGGAGCTTTAAATTTTCTGCCTTGAAATCGGCCAAAGCGCCAATTCCGGGGTCCCTTGAATTATGTTTTGCACTTTAACTTTTGATCTAAACAAGATAGAGCAACAAATTAGGTATCAAATGAAAGAGCATAAAATTAATAAATAATAATAATAATAATAATAATAATAATAATAATAATAATAATAATAAATAAATAATAATTAATAATAATAATAATAATAATAATTATCTATCATTTTTCAGGAAACAACAGAAACTCAATCAGAATCTAGAAAACCATCTACAAGTTACAACTTCACAATGGCATTAAGCAAGGAGCTGAGGGAGCTCCGTGGGCGCACAGTTGATATCTCAGAACCTCCACGTACTGTCCACAGGCAGGTGTCAACTGGGCCATCTACCAGATCTCTCACTGAAACTTTCCTGGTTGGATACCCTTCAGCTTTTATCAGTGGTTCCCAGCTTCCCACCAACAGACAGGCGTTCCAGTAATTCCTTAATCTTCAGAATTTACCGGAAAATGCAGGGAGGCCCATGGTTCAAGACCTTGCATATGAAACAGTTGAATCTATCATCCCATTCTGGCAGATGGCTAGGATCAAGACAATGACCAAGTACAACGCAATGAAGCTCTTCATGAAACTACATGAGAAACATCGTGCTCTGGTGAAAAGCAAAGGAAGAGCAAGTAACCCTGGAGGAAAAAGAGGAGCATTTGTGCTGGAATTAGACAGCCTGTTCGATATAGGAGCTCCAGATGCAATCCAGGAAATACAGAACAACAGACTGTTATCCAGAGAGAAGAAAGATGAGGATATCAGGTTCTACGAAGACCAAAAGACTGAGAGGAAAGGTCATATGTCTGGCCATGACAAGATTTTTGAGACAAGATCCCTGCAGCAAGCAGCGAGGAATGAAAGACTGCAGCATAGACAAGACCAAGGTAAAACTAATTACTATGAACGTTACAAAAAGTTTTAAGTTTTACTCCATTGCGATATTTAGCATGTACTTAACAATTACTGTCTTAACATGTTGTACTATTTTACAGCTGCAGCAGAACAAGAGGCAGTTGTTCATGTGGATGACATTACCTGTGGTGACTCAACTGACAACGACGCTAACACAGAGGACATGGATTACCATCAGCCTCGTCCTGGATGTTCTCACCATCAAGACACTGTGACTAGTGTGACTTTGATGTTTCCGAGGAAGGTCATGGAATGTGATGTCATCTGCAATACAGCTGATCGTCTTGGTTTATCAGACAATCAAGTTACTGCCATGGTTTCTGCCACCTTGAAAGCTGGAGGGGCTGATCTGGATAACTTCGTCATCTCAACCTCAACAACACGTCGCAACAGAATGCTGTCCAGGTATAATATCAGCCAGAGTCACATGTCCAAGTTTTGTGAAAACTCCCCACAGTAAGCTGCCTTACACTGGGATGGAAAGTTGCTCAAAGATGTCTTGGGCAGTGAACCTGGAAGTACCTCAGAGACTTTAGCTGTGCTAGTGTCTGGTCCACCTTCATACACTGAAGGAAAGTTATTGGGAGTACCTGTCATCGACAATTCTTCTGGCACAGCTCAGGCTGAGGCTTCAATGGATTTACTGGAGACATGGGAACTTACGGATAATGTTGCTGCCCTTGTTTTTGACACTACATCCAGTAACAGTGGAGTTCACAGAGGAGCTGCCAAACTGCTAGAGAAAATGCTGAACAAAAAGGTGTTTTATCTGGCCTGTCGACATCACATCCTGGAAATCCTAGTAGGAGCAGTTTGGGAGAAGCTGTTTGGGAAGGTGAAGGGGCCAGATAATCCCTGGTTTGAGCATCTGAAGGATGTTTGGACGGACTTGTCCAAGGAAAACCCAAAGATGCTGGCTATCAATAGCAAATGGCTGAAGGAAAAGAAAACTGACCCAGAGCTTGCTGATGCAGTACTTAATAAGATGGAAAACCACAAATGGTACCTGACGCAGGAAGTCGTGCCATTTGCCCTGTTCAGCAGTAGATTGAGTGACACATTGAAGCACGACATTGCTGCCCACTTACCACTGAGAAGCCAGACAGCTTCAGAACAGGAAAGCCTCTATTCCAGAGAGTCACAGCTAAGACCACCCTGGTTGATCTCATTGGCCAGAATCACATTTCCTGCTGGACACACTGAACATTGGATCCGAGTGGCTTCTGGAACCTGTCACGTCTTGGCCACAGAATGAGGACTACAGAAAAGCGTTGGACTATGTTAAGAATCTGAAAGCAGTGAATGACATTGCTGAACGTGGTGTCAAGATGATGAGCGACTTTGCAAATGTCATAACAACAGATGCCAAGCAAAGGGACTATCTCCTTCAAGCTGTGGAGTTCAACAGACGCCGCTTTGACAGCTTCAAGAAACAAACTCTCAACAACTGACTGTGTAAATGTCATTATGAAATTAATCATCATGTAATGCTTTCACTTCTTGATCGATTAGACTTGTGACAAAATGTTAATCTCAAATTTGTGTCATGAATAAGGCGCCTTGTCTGCCTTGAGTGTGAGAAAACGAATTTTGTGATATTTCTGAAATCTTTGTATGTACCAATGTGCCATTTCTTGTTCCAAGACTATCATAATTGTATAAGTTAGAAAGAGGATTAAAAACACTAATTTGGTGCCTATTTTGTTGCTCTATCTTGTTTAGATAAAAAGGTATAGTGCAAAACATGATTCAAGGGACTCCGGAACTGGTGCTTTTGGCCGATTTCAAGGCAGAAAACTTAAAGCTCCATGCGGCAATGCTTCCCAACAACCTAGGTCAAAATGGTTGTGGTTTCGGCCTTTTCAGGTCAAAAAGCATGGGAAAAAGTACAGAAACCTATGAAAATAAGAAAAAGTTGATTTTTGAACAGGGCTACTGGTGGCCCCGCCTCTAAGTCTGGCTTGGTGGAGGAGCGAGTTGCTCTCTTGCCCTCTCCACCGTACATAGCCAGGTACACCAGGTTCATCTGGTACCGTCCTGAGCCAGGCATCTAGTCTTCTCTTGAAGACTTCAATTTTGACCCCTGTAACGTTTCTGAGGTCCTTTGGAAGCTGATTAAAAGGTCTTGACCCCCTGACAACCACGCTATTTTCCTTCAGTGTTGAGGAGATCCCTTGTCGGGCCTTTAATTTGGAACACTACACTTTCTAACTTTCCTTTTCCATTGTTGTTTGAATGGTAATTGGGTTTAGTTTTAGGTCTGATACCAGTTTTTCGATCATTTTCCATATGTAGATTATGGTGTACCTCTCTTCTTTCCAGGGAGTACAGATTTAGTTTACGTAGTCTTTCCCGGTAGTTGATTTCTTTGCAGCCATCAATCTTGGCTGTGAAATGTCTCTGCATTTCTTCTAGTTTATCAGTTTCTTTCTTTTTATATGGGGACGTCAAAACTGAGCAGTATTGAAGTTTTGGTATAATCAGTATTTTTAGCAGGGGAATCATTGCTCTCCTGTCCCTTCTTTTGGTCGTTCTTATACAGTATGTGGCATTTTAGTTGTAATAATTTAGAAATGTCTATAATTTAATGTATAAGGTTAGAACAAATTTAATTATAATAAAACAAACGAATATTAACGTATATATTATTAATTTGTAGAAATAGAGTAATTTAAGCAATGTTGATGAATATTTATATTGCAGACGCGTGTGGTGAGCCATTTATGCTTCTAAATTTAAAATGTTCAGAGGATTTCTTTATCTTTGTGCTATTCTACCACTTTCGATGTACTGTATAGCGTCGCTGAATGTACAAATTTCCATATTAATTCTACCGTATATTATATTATAACATTTGCAAATAAAGACTAAATATGTGACATCATTGTGACGACAGAAACAAAGCTTTTTTTTTCTTTATGGACACGTTATATGGATAAACAGTTGCAGGGAAGCAATCATAAAATTATAAGACGATGTTGTAAATTCTACTTTTTTTAATGCGACAATTATATTTTAAAATAAAACAAAAATCACAGTTATTGGATCACCTGTAGATCAGGACCCCCAGCCTTCTTTAGTTAGCTTTATAAAGCTAACTAACGAAAATATCACGACCTAACCTAACCAATCGTCAAGGTCGTGCAGTTGGCCTAACGATTTGTTAGGTTAGGTCGTGATATTTTCGTTAGTTAGCCTTATAAGGCTAACTAAAGAAGGCTGGGGACTCTGATCTTCAGGTGATCCCAGTTATTTACTCGAGTAAGTACGTTTGGCAATATTTCAGAGGTTATCACTCAAAGAGTGAATTTAACTTATTTTCATAAACTATCAACACAGAGAGACAAAGTGTTTGGTGTTTATCGCCAAGCAACAAAAGGTATGAGAGGAGGCTTTATAGTAGTGATATTAACTAGATGATCCCTTAATGAAGTTGTTGAACGTTTCGATGTTCATAAAAAATCAGTACAGCGCTGGGTTGCGCGCTGCTATGCGGAAAGAATTATTTCGGATCACTTTAACATATTGCTTCCCAAAACATTCGGGAAGCAATATGTTAAAGTGATTAACACTGGGAAGCAATACGTTAAAAAGAGAAAGGTTGGTTGGTTAGAAAGTGGTTGGTAATCTAGGAGATAACCTACCGACCGTAAACAAAGCTATAAATACCCTAACCGGGCATTTTTTATATATTTAATGTAGGTTAAATGAATGCCTGGTTAGGTCAACTGAATGCCCGGTTAGGTCAACTGTACGCCCTTGATGATTGGTTAGGTTAAGTCGTGATATTTTCGTTAGTTTTAACGAAAATATCACAAATTAACGTAACCAATCGTCAAGGGCGTACAGTTGACCTAACCGGGCATTCATTTGACCAAACCGGGCATTCAGTTAACCTACATTAAATATATAAAGAAAATGAAAGGATGCAAAAAAGGAGCTACTCAACTCGTACTTGTGGCAAATGATGTGGCATGACCGATTCTTCCGAAATACATTTTTTACTTTGTGTGACCATGTAGCGCAACAATTCTAATAAATTTACTTTCAATCAAATATTTTAACATGTTATGATTTACTTTTTATGCCTTTACTTTATTAAAGAGAACATTTTTTATCGTACTCCTTATCCTAAATATTGGGAAGCAATATGTTAAAGTGATTAACACTGGGAAGCAATATACTAAAGTGATATACACTGGGAAGCAATATGTTAAAGAGAGATTCCTGGGAAGCAATATGTTAAAGTGATCCATTATTTCTACCAGAACAAGGTGCGGTCACTCGTAGAAGTTCTCAAGCTCAGGAAGTGACTGTAGTAGGTAATAGGCAAAGTTATCGTGACCAAACAGTGAAAAACAAAAATGGTGTGTATGCTCTTCTGTATAATTTTAATGTGCCTACCTGTTCCGAGTATTATACACAAATTTATGAATGAATATCAATAAAATTATAAACACTGGGTGTCCCATTTGAAATGAAACAACTTTGAAACCTTATAATTTTTTATTGAATGAAGCAAACAATATAATATTCACACAATAAATAGTCAATCTCATAACGTTTCATATGATATATGTGAATTATAACATTTAGATACATTACATACATTAGATACATTAGATACATTGTGCATAGCATAATGTTTCCTTTTTTAAGATCTTCACATGCATATAAGTATCTTCTGGTGGGTGGTTCCTTGTGAAAGGTTGTACGGAATCGCCGTTGCACCAGAGTAGGGGACTTCAACTCAGCCATCCATAACACATTTCGCTCTTCTTGTAGGGTAAACATAATTCAATCTGAAACAAACAAAAAACATTATGACAAAAATATGTGCATATGGTGTAGTAACTGGCAAAGTTTCAACATTCTCACATTAATACTTTAAAAATTACAGAGTTTTAAAGTTGTTTCATTTCGAATGGGACACCCGGTATAATTTTTCAGTAAATATACGGAATCACCTGAAGATCAGAGCCCCCAGCCTTCGTTAGTTAGCCTTATAAGGCTGACTAACGAAAATCTCACGACCTAACCTAACCAATCGTCATGGGCGTACAGTTGACCTAACGAGTGATTAGGTTAGGTCGTGATATTTTCGTTAGTTAGCCTTATAAGGCTAACTAAAGAAGGCTGGGGGCTCTGATCTTCAGGTGATCCAATATACGTGGAAACTAAACTATAAACTTATAAACTAAGTATTGTTGTTGACATTATTTACATTTTAGTTTTATTATTATTGTATTTTTATCATATGTTTTCTAATTTTCTAAAGTTTTTGTTGTTAATAGTGAAGGTGAATAATAATAATAATAATAATAATACAGTAACGTCCAGCTGATTATAATATTATCATTATTTATTATTATTATTATCATTATTATTATTATTACTATTTCACTGGTCTGCGTTTGAAAAAAAATTTCCGAGGTAAAGGTTTTTTAGTTGTTCTTTTATAATTTTTACATGCTGAATTCAAAAATGTAACTCATTTTGCTCAATCAGGTCAGGTTTTTATGCTATCTCAATTTTAAAAAAAATAGATAATTCGAAAATAATCGTTCTGAAATTAGCAAGTTTATTTTTTTAAAACGGACTTAAATTGACAGAAAATGTACAAAGTATATAAAAAATGGTACACGAGTACAGTTAATGTGGACGAAAGGGCTTTCTCAAAGACTTTCGTCTGTGTTCCATAGCTGGAACGTCTCTCTTGAGGCACCAGCAGTAGTCCGCGAGCATGTTCACATCCCAGCGGCCATGGTACCTCTCTTCCATCACTCGAATATCCTGGTGGAAGCGCTGCTCTCCTTGCTCCTCGCTGACATCACCGCAGTTGTCCGGAAAGTAGTCTAAATGCGAGCTGAGAAAATGCATCTTCATGGACATACGTGCCCCAAGAGCCTGGAAGCTCTGCAGGAGCTCCTCGACAACACGTTCGTACTCTGGACTTCGGTGGTTGCCCAGAAAATTCGTGACAATGGACTTGAATGTGAGCCAGGCATTGATCTCATTGTCCTCCGGACTTTCGTCGAATTGAGCATCTTTCATTAGCTCCCTGATCTGAGGGCCGTCAAAAATACCTGCTTTCAGTTTGCCCTCACTGACGCGTGGAAATTTCTGATTCAGGAAAGCGAAAGCTCGGCTTTCTTTGTTGAGTGTTCTGACGAAATTCTTCATAAGTCCGAGCTTGATGTGCAGCGGCGGAAGTAGAATCATCTGCAGATTCACGAGAGCGTGTGACAGAACGTTGTGCGAACCTGGTTCCAGGCCATGTCTTGCTGGCCAGTCGCGTTCTAGGTAGTGTTGCTTGTCTGCTCGGCTGTCCAACAGACAGAGAAAACAGGGGTATTTGGTGTAGCCTCCTTGTAGACCCAGCACTAGGGCTATAACCTATAAATATATATATATATATATATATATATATATCAGGGCCTAAATATATATATACATCAGGGCCTATATATATATATATATATATATATATATATATATATATACAGTGGTGTAGTGCTGTGGGAACGCGTGGGAACGGCGTTCCCTTACTATTTTTGGTAGAGGGAACGGCGTTCCCTCACTATTTCAAATAAATCCGAACTTACAAATCTCTAACGTCATGAAATTTTAATTCCCACCCCAAGAAGAAATATGAGAAAGAATCATTAACTGTTTCATTTCTTTTAGCTTCGACTGAGGCAATGCTAGCCTATAAAGACCTGATGAAACAGTCACCACGGCGTACCAGTTGTTAACTTTTTTTTAGTCAATGATTCCAGTTGTTAGCTATTTTTATTGATCGTACTGGATGTCATATATCTAATGACACTGGAAATACTGCATCTTCAACCTTGGAATATATCCTAATATCCAGTGCATATGACCTCAAAATATCCCTGAAATTGGTCAGATTTCAAAAGATTTCCCGGGGGACTTACAGTGCCCCCGGACCACCAGCTGTATGGGCTCGCCGCGCTCGCCATTCCCCCCCCCCCCCGCATCTGAGTAACACTTTCAAAATGCGTTCCCTCACTTCTTTATTTAGCACTACACCACTGTGTATATATATTATATATATATATATATATATATATATATATATATATATATATCAGGGCCTAAATATATATATATATCAGGGCCTAAAAATATATATATTTGTATTTTTTTTTGTAGACACGAACATACCTTTAGGTCTCCGCATATCATCCAATTGTGATGTTTGTAATTCAAAGCAGTTAGCAAAAGCTCCATATTACTATAACTTTCAGTCATCTGCACCGAGTGACCCACCGGAACAGACGCGACCTTGTTACCATTGTAGAGTAGTACTGCTTTCAAGCTTCTGCTTGAGGAGTTGATGAAGAGCCGCCATTCTGTAGGGTCATACGCTAAACCCATAGCTGCAATGAGGCCGTTGACGTTGTTACAGTGAACCAGCGAAGCTTCTTCGTCCAATGTGAAATATTCTCGAAACTCTTCTTCGCGGCTGCGATACTAGAAGAATGTTGTTTCTGGAGCTAACAAACGATTTTCGCGAAGACGTGACCCTAGCAACTGAGCAGATTCTTTGGACAAGCACAAATCTCTTGTCAAATCGTTCAACTCAGCTTGGCTCAAGAGTTTGGGTTGACTTGTCTCGGCAGTAGGTTGGTATGTACCAGATATGTCACCGTCATCCATTTCTTCATCTGAGTCGGACGACGAATCAAAGTTGTCGGGCGGTGTTGGAATTGGAATTTCTGGTCCATGAGGCACTGGCTTTATGGCAGATACTTTACGTGTTGCTTGTTTTTTCGATTTATGCCTAAAAGGAAACAGATAAAGACAGATAAAGATAAGATAAAGACATATCTCATATATTGTCAGGCATATTTTTGTAAGTATAAAATGAAATTCATACTAAATTCATACTAACTTACCTTGTAGGTTTGTCATACAGAAATAACAGTCAGTAGTATGATCTCTTCCTTCCCTCCACACCATTGGGACACCAAACGGTAGACACTACCTTCTTGTGGCTCCAGCGCCGCAGACTTTCAACGCACGTTTTGCAGCATATGTGAGGGGCAAAGGCTTTGTCCTGGTCACCAAGTTTAACTCCAAAGTAGGCGTGATAGCTTTTCCTCACAAAATGTGTGATGTTTGACTGCCGGTCTGACATAGTGACTTTACCACAGACGTAGCAGAAACTGTTTGGGTCATTCTTGCAAATTCTATTCATGCTGAAAAACAGTAATGACAATCGTAATTAGAAATAAGTTGTGTCTGTTTATTATATAGAGCTTGGCTAGCACTTGGCTAAAATGTAAGTCTGTTTTAAAAAAATAAACTTGCTCATTTCATAACGATTATCTAATTTTTTAAAAATTGAGATAGCATTAAAACCTGACCTGATTGAGCAAAATGAGTTACATTTTTGAATTCAGCATGCAAAACTTATAAAAGAACAACTAGAAAAACCTTGACCTCAAAAGTGACGCAGACCAGTGTTATTATTATTTTACTTTCATTCTTGTTCTTATTATTATTGATATTATTACCGAATAATATTAACTAATACTAGATATATTAAAATAAATTCAATAATTTCAGACCATGTTCATATACATCTCTTTACTTTACAACACTGAAGGACATTATTCGTCAACTGGCTTTACCTTTTAGTGGTCGTACTGTTGTGATGAAAAGAGTTTCTCCATTCAGTGTAATGGGACAAGTTATTACTACTGTACGCGCGGTACTAGATATCTTGAGGCTAACATTCAAACAAGAGAATAGGAAAAAACGAGTTAATGAGGGGGTGGATGTCTGCAGTTGGAATTGGTGGAGTTACAAAGATTGATGGACGATTAACAGGAGAGCAGTATGTCGATATAAGTATTAAGTAATGTCCTGGTACCAATTGTTAGGGCCTATTTTACTCCACAGGGAGAACCATTTTATTTAATCCATGATAACAGTCCCGTACATACATCTCTCGTGGTGCGTCATTGGATTGATAACAGCGATGACATAATAACAATTAATTTGCCTTCAAACTCCCTAGATTTAAATTCAGTTGCAAAACTTTATGGTACAAGAGTACAGGAATTTGGGAATAGAGTAACGAGTAATGAAGTTAATCTTTTAAGGCACATTACTGGTGTATGGGAAAGTCTGCGAATAACTCAAAATTATTTTGAAAGTCTTGTAGACTTCTCGGTTATGTCATAGAAGCAGATGGAGATATACAAAATATTAAATATTACATGGCATTCCATTCGTTTCATTCCATTCCTTATGAGCACATTCTAAAAGACCTTCATGTAGACCTTTTTTTAGGAATTGTTTTTTAAATACAACTGAAATGCATAATATGATAAATGTACCATATCGGTATATTTTAAATTGGGAAGCATGAATGGTTTATCCATCTTAAAACCGCTTCCAGTGAAATCAGCGAAGGGGAGCGAAGGTGTGTAACCTGAAATTTTCTAAAATAATAATTAAGATGATATTATATGAAACTGAAAAGAGAGTATCTGAGAAAAATATATATTTTTAATAATACAGCAGGAAAAGATGATGTGGAAAAAAGCTTCCTTTCGATAATTTTCTTGTAGACATAATTCAAATCTTTTGATTCTAAAACGTCAGCAATATAAATATTCATCGACATTGCTTAAATTACTCGATTTTTACAAATTAATAATATCACGTAAATATTTGTGTTTTATTATAATTTTATAAATTAAATTATAGATATTCATAAATTATTACAGCTAAAACATCGCATATTACTGAATTCTAGATTTAAGGTTCGTACTATTGCTTTATACGTTAGACACAATTTTTTTTATGTAGGAAGGAACGGGCAATGGCGCCGCGCCCACAACCCCCACCCCCACAGATAAAAGAAGGAGAGAGCCAAAATCAACATCTCTGAGACACACGATGCCATTTTATTTATTTATTTTTTTTAATAAATTTTGAAAAGATTGTGTAGTGTGTAAAATGCATGTATGTGCAGTGAACATTAGAGGGAGAAGTGTGTGTTTGAGAGCATGCTGGACTGCTCACAGGGTAGATGAGAGACAGAAAAAAATCATCTAAAGAGGACAGTGACAGAAAAAACGGGAGAACTGCACTCCCTGTCTTCTGCCTAATGTCCCTCTTGGAGTATTTCCCTGGTCGGTAGTATGCCCGCATCTAGGTAGAGGAAATTGGGGCGCTTTGAAATTTGCCCCTGGATGGGCCCCTGAAGACCATCACCTTTGTTTATGAGGGGTGGGGGCCCCCTCCCTTAAATTCCTCAACCCCGTTTATGAGGCCTCACTGTCTTTCATAAAAGGCATTTGTGGGTTTGCCCCTTGAGCGGCACCACCTCCCTCACCCCTTCGGTTCTTCACCATCTTTCATGAGGTGCATTTTACCTCACACAGTCCGTACGGTCTTTCATGAGAGATATCTGAATGTTTAAAAAAGAAAAGCATAAAAAAAACAAAAAAAACACAAACAAACAAACATTTCTTGAAGAGATGTATTTGAAACAGCTTAACCAAGTCTAAGGGTAGATTGAGTTGTGTTCAAGGATGAAATGTTTGGGCATGCAAGGAGCAACATTCTCACTCATAACACTGATATTCTGTGTGTGTGTATATTAGTGATGTAGGTCACATCCGCATCCGCATCCGCGGAACATCCGCACATTTTCTCGCATCCGCATCCGCACCCGCATCCGCACTTTGGACTGCGGATGTCGTGCGGATGTGGACCGTTGAGATAAAATGTCATTAATAAGCGGAAATTATCAAATTCTACTATATTAATAGAACTAGTTCATTGTGCGTAAAAGTGATGCAAGCGACAAGACGAGAGGCTGTTCTTGTATGAAGTTACTCTCTTGCAACCTACTTAGATCCACGTTACAAAGCTAAGTTATTTTCACCTAGTACATTAGAACGAGTTAAATCATCACTTGGCAAAGCAGTTGAAGAGCTTCAATCTCTTGAATCTGTCGCTTCGCCACCCACCAAAAGAATAAAAGTTTCAGTGACAGAACCAACACCTTCAACAAGCAAATCTATCACAGAATCTGTCTCTCAGTTTCTTGAGTCAAGCAGCAATGACGAGACCTACGCGATGTCAAAAGATGTAGTAAAAAGATCGAGAGCTATCACCAAGAAAAACGCCTGGCTGCATGTGACAATCCTATTAGTTGGTGGAAAAATACGCAGAATATCTATCCATACTTGAGTAAACTTGCAAGGAAACATTTAGCCTGTCCTCCAACAAACGTACCAAGCGAGAGATTATTTAGCAGTGCTGGATTAATATATGATGAAAAGAGAAACAGACTGGCAGCAGAAAAGGCAGAAAAATTAATGTTCCTTAAGCATAACCTTCCTATAATTAAGTTTGAACATTAAACGATGAACATCTTAGTTTACTTTATTTTAATTACTCATTTATAAATATGCCTAATAAAACTTTAAACTTAATATAAATAGTTACGAAGCTAATTAGAGATCTCTTTCTATAAGGGTGGAGGTTGGGGAAAGAGGTCGGTGGGGTGCATTTGAGTTGGGTTCACGTCCCGCATCCTGGTAACACAATTATGGTTTCTAATTGTGGCTGAAACTCAACAAAATATAACGAATTTATTTGCAGACGAATTCACTAATTGATTTCTGTATTAGTTAGATGCTTGATATTATTTTATATGTTCAGAGAAAAGTACAGCAATTATTGTACAATTAATCAATTATACTACATTATAGCTACAGCTCTCTCTATATAATAACTTATTATATACGTTAAACACAACAAATCTCGAATATATCCTAAAAAATAACGAAAATGTAGACATCCGCATCCGCATCCGCATCCGCGGATGTTGAAATCAAACATCCTCATCCGCATCCGCGGATGTGAAAAAAATGACATCCGCTACATCACTAGTATATATATATATATATATATATATATATATATATATATATGTTACACACAGACCGTGCATGGAACAAGGAACACTTCTGGGAAAATCAAATCCATTATAGTTCGAATAAATAATGGTAAAAGACAAATACTATAGTTTTTCTTTTCCATGATGCTAGCCCGACGTGGGCAACGAGTCACTCGCAAAGATGCTCCAAAATATAGCTTCCCTCACCAGCTATCTGCGAAGTAGATAGGATCCAGCTTTGGGACAGGATCTAGGGTTTACAGCTACACCTAGGCTACTATATTCAGAACCTCAGTATACGCAAGAAACTCGTTGCATTAACGTCGGGTTGAATACATCAGAGAAAAAGGGGTAACTATTGTATTTTCAGCCAAAAACCAAAACTTAAACCTCAACTGGCAGAATTGGGCGTCCACTTTTTAAAGCAATTAACATGTCCTTTTCATGATGGGATTGAACTCAGAATGATCCCCTGAGATCTTTTATGTTACACATAGACCGTGCTTGGAAGTTTTGGTTTTTGGCTGAAAATACAATAGTTACCCCTTTTTTCTTTGACGTATTCAATCTGATGTTAATGCAACGAGTTTCTTGCGTATATTGAGGTTGTGAATATAGTAGGCTAGGTGTAGCTGTAAACCCAAGTCCTGTCCCAAAGCTAGATCCTATCTGCGAAGCAGATAGCTTGTGAGTAGGGTGGAGCGTTTTTTGGGTTTTTTTTCAGAAGCTTTTGAAACATGGTTCGTAATAGTGTAGAAAATGTGTTATGACCTGAAACAAAGTGTGTATTACATTTCTAGCCTCCTACATTAATATCTTCAGGTGCCAATCTCACTCCATATTTATGAATATATTGCGAAATTATAGTGCTATTTAGAAAAAATAGACAACTGGAAATTTATTTGTAACTTTTGAATTATGGATTGTAATAGTGTGGAGAATGGACCAAAATCTTATAGTAAGTGCGTTCTAAAGTTAAGCACCTTAACTTAATGTCTTCAGGTGCCAATCTTACTCCAAATATGTAGATTTATGGCAAAAAAATAGCAATATTCAGTAAAAGGCATAAATGGAAAGTTCTATGTAAGTTTTGAATTAAGATTCCTAATAGTGAGCAAAATATGCTGTGACCTGATAGTAAGCACGTATAAAAGTTGTAGCCTCCTAAGGATACATCTCCATGTACCAATGTTATTACCTAAATATATGAATTTATTCTGAAAAAATGGTATTTTACAGACAAGTGATATAAGGAAATTTAACTGATTTAAATATTGAGTTTTTCAATGAACGGAAATAGCTTTTATATTATTTGCATTGATTTTTTTTATTTCCAGATAATAATTGGTTCCATAAATACAGCTCTTCGTTCATTCTGACTGTCAAGTAAATTCCTATACAACCCGAATGATCCAGAACTCACCACGAGGAGGTGGCTGTATGTTGAGTTCCAACCATGCCCAACCCTACCACCCAACCATATGGACATGATTTATGTAATGAAAACTTTAGTCAATATATAATTATATTCGAAATTCAGATTTGGTTTCAAATGAGGGCATCATTTTCCGTGCTACCATTCTCGATCGAATATATCCGTCTCTAAATCCTGCTCCACACACAGCAGACGATGCTTCTGTAACTAACTTGATGACTCGTTCAACAGCTTGAGTATGGCATGGCATCTTGTTGAAATCCTTCACTTCTCTATCAGCAATCATTGTATCAATTTCCTCGTCGGAAACACAATCACGCGTCATTGGAGGTTCAGTTACTGCGATGTCATGCCAATTAATCATGTTTGTGTAGTCTGTGGCTTCGAAATTTAACTTTGGGATTTTAAAGAGTCTACAGTAAGACTTTTTCCACGATATTGTTCTCTAGCTTTCTTTATTCTTCTCCATCTGTATCATGCTCAAAAGTATGTTTTCTGGATGACCGAAAAATGCATTTCTTTGAATTACTGGTTCAATAACTGCTCGAACAGAATCGTTCAACATTCGGGAATACTGAATGGTTTTGAAAACATTAGGAGTTCCATATGCAATTGATTTGGTTTGTTTGATTGTAAGCCACATTGGGATATATACGTGCATAACATACGAAACCAAATTTTTCAAATCATCAGAAGGTTTAGGTGTAGCTGCGTATAATCTCAGAATACGATTTGCAGTAGTTAGCCACCTCGAGTGCACCATCTTGCCGGGATTTCGTCTTGATAGGTCAGTACTACACTCGCCAATTGAAACGGCCTGATAAATATCAAACAAATATTTTTGATCCGTGTTCAAGTCGTCTTTGTCAATAGATGGAATTTCAACTTCGATTTTTTCGAAATTAACAACCGGAAGTGTTTCACATTTCTGCAATTGCTGGCCAATGATGCCAACAAATTCACGAGGTC
Organism: Bathynomus jamesi; assembly: GCA_023014485.1. NCBI lineage: Eukaryota > Metazoa > Arthropoda > Malacostraca > Isopoda > Cirolanidae > Bathynomus > Bathynomus jamesi. Next base: position 208,337 of record JAJOZX010002687.1, on the reverse strand, counting down.
CAGTGGTTTTTCAATCCAATTTCTCCATGAGGTGGCGTAAAGGAAGCTCATTTGCACGTAACTGACACACAATCCATTGCAAATGTCTATTAAGATGCATTTCCATAAGCCGAATGACTCCACCTTTCGCTCCTGTGTTCACAGCAGTTCCATCACATCCCATAGCAACTAAATTTGAAGAATCAACGTTATGTGTATTCAAAAAATCGCATAGTCCTTTACATATACTTTTAGATGTCCCAGATTCAGAAGTAAAGTGCCCTAGATACACTTGTCTGGTTCTGCTACCAAGGTTACATGCTCTTCCACAACTTTACGATAAAATTTAGAACCTTTCTGTTCTTGGACAATAGTTTTATCCTTGCGACCGTCAAAATAAATACTCATAATTGTTTTTCCTACGCTAGCATCCTGTTGAAGCTCATCACGTTGATGCTTCCTAGCTCTGCGCACTTTACTGCGATCTATTACCAGGGATGGATCAGGCTCAGATGTTTGTTTAATGTCGTGCAAAACAGAACTTGTTATTATGGAAGCTGCTCTATCTGAAATGCCTGTACGATCACAAGCTTTTGCAAGTGAAGGGAAGTGTAATCGCTTCAGAGATTTTATGTTTCGACTTTTTCGCGTTTGCTTCTGATACGTTTCCGTTTTACGGAGATTGGCTCATCAAATGTTTCGTCAGATTCTTTTTCTGTATCTGTTGAAGAAGATATATCTTCAAACTGAAAACTTTCTGAATATGAAGTCGATGACATTACTGGCAGTTGTTTTGAAAGATACAAATCTCTACTGCTTTTTCTAACTTGTGCTAATTGTATTTTTTTAGAAGCAGAAACATCAACTGATCCTACGGCCATTTTTTTTTTGTTCTTTGGTCTTTTAGGAATTCTTGTTCATGTTTCGGTACTCGATTTGATTTTGGGCATTTGCAGGATTGAAAGTCTTTACATTTACAAGCGACAATATCAAAAAGATTTTGAGCATCATCTTTAAGTTTTTTGCACTTATCTAAGTAAGACTCCGTTTGTTTCATACCTTTAGGCTGTTTTAATATAGATCTTTATTTTGTATGATAATCTTTTATTTTCTTTACAACGCGGTTGAAGGATACAGTTGGAATTGATGCTTTATTGTATAATGAAATTAAGTTTTCTGCAACCGCCGATGATATTTCATGAACAGAAGGAACTTTATTGTTTAACTCTTCTTTCAGTCGTCTTCTTTCATATATATATATATATATATATATATATAGCATTTCATAACACCCTCAAATGTTGGTAGAACACGATGACTCAGTTCTTCTCCATTGCCAAATATGTGACAGTCCGTTGTTCTTGACTGCCGAGGCATTCTTTTAGTTGCCATATCTGACCTGATTATAAATCTTTTACTATACAAGATTTATAATATATAATCCAAATTTATAAAAACAAGATCACAAAAGTGTAAGAGAATGTGCTGAAATGCAACATCAAATATTAAATAGTGAAAGGATCTGATGTGATTGCGCAAGCGGACAGAGCGTAACACCTTACCGTGGCAACAGCTGGTCTAACACTAACACACTGTGTTATGCTGGCCACACGCGTAGGTGATTGGCGTGATGATTTTATGGTGATTGGCGTCAATATGCCAATCATCACCATGTGTGGGGTACTATTACATATAAATATGTTTATTTACGGAATCGCTGTATATAATTTTTTGTCAAAATAAAGGGGTTTTAAGTTTTTATTGGAAATTCATTGGCATATTGGCACCTGAAGATATTGTCTGAGAGAAAAACGGTTTTGTCACTTTGCATTCAACATACAATAGCACATTTTCTGCACTATTACTAATGTCATTTCAAAAATCAGGGAAATCGCTCCACCCTACTGGTGAGGGAAGCTATATTTTGGGGCCTCTTTGAGAATGACCCGTTGCCACCGTCGGGCTAACATCATGAAAAAGAAAATATAGTATTTTTCATTTACCATTACTTATTCGAACTACAGTGAATTTAATTCTCCCAGAAGAGTTCCTTGTTCCATGCACGTTCTGTGTGTAACATAAAAGATCTCAGGAGACCATTCTGAGTTCAGTCCCATATACAGTATATATATCCATCCATCCATCGTATTCTGCCTATCAGGCAGGTCCAACTCAACTCATGTGTCCCGCCAAAGTGTTCTATCCTGAGCTATCCTTTTCAGCTCATGGTAGCTCCTGCCTGCCTTCAAATCATCCAGCATTGCTTTCCTTTTCTTTCCCCTCGGCCTTCTACCTTCATATCTACCCTCTATCACCTCCTTCAACAATCCTTCTCCTCTCAACACGTGTCCGATCCATTTCTTCTATCTTTCTCTTATCACCTTAATGAGTCTTCTTTCCTCCCTCACCTGTTCCAGTACTTCCTCATTACTTTGGTGTTCCCTCTAGCTTCTCTTTAGCATTCTTCTCCAACTCCACATTTCAAAACTTTCCAGGAATTTCTTTTCAGTTGTTTTCAGTGTCCATGTTTCTGCTCCATACAGTACCACACTCCATATGAAGCTTTTTGCTAACCTTTTCTTCAGCTTCAAGTTGAGTTTACCTGTAAGTAATCTTTTCTCTCTTTCAAAAGCTACCTTACCCATACCAATTCTAGATCTTACTTCGTTATTGCAATCTCCTTTGTTGGTTAATAAACTTCCCAGATATTTAAACTGCTCAGCTTCTTCTAAGGTCCGATTTCCTATCGTTAGGTTCATTTGTGCTCCTTTCCTTCTTGCAATTTTCATTACCTTTGTCTTGGTCTCATTAATTCTCATTCCGAATTCTTCCGCCGTTGTTGTCAAGCTATTGACCATTCATTGCAGTCCTTCCTCAGTACTACAAACAAATGCCTTGTCATCTGCAAACCTTGCAGATTTGACCAATTTACCTCCCACTCTGATTCCCTCTTCCAGATCTGAGAGTGCTTCTACAGGGTGTCCCGTAAGTCTGGACCCATAGGGAAAAATAATAAAATTACAAAATAGTCCAAAAATTTATTTATAATATATTTTTTTATTATTTTTATTATTATTTTTATTATTTTTTTATTATGATCTTACTCCGCTGGAGTTTTATTTGTGGGGCCACTTGAAAGCCAAAGTGTACGAGGTCAAACTTCAGAACATTTTCCACCTTAAAGCACGCATTGTGGAGGCGTGTCAAGAAATTTCTGCGACTGTGATTCAGAAAGTGCTGTCGCAGTGGAGATTACGTCTTCAACTATGTGTGCGACACAACGGCGGACACTTTGAACAGATTATGTAATAAATTTTTGGACTATTTTGTAATTTTATTATTTTTCCCTATGGGTCCAGACTTACGGGACACCCTGTATTATCATTGCTTCCGCATAGATGTTAAATAACACGGGGGACAGGGAGCATCCTTGCCTGACCCCTCTCCCAACCAATCCAGGCTCCGATTCTCCTCCTGCAACTCTAACATTCACAGTCTGACCAAGATATAGATTTTTATCAGCCTACCGTCCTACGGTCCCTCCAGTTAACATTAATTTTCTTCAATATTTCCATTAGTTTCCTCCATTGGACCCTGTCAAAAGCTTTTACAAAGTCAATAAAACAAACAAACATTTCCTCATCATGTTCCAGCACTCTCTCTCCCATCATTCTCATAATACCAATAGCTTCACTTGTTCCGCATTTTGACCTAAATCCAAACTGATCCTCTCCAATGTAATGCTCAGCTCTGTTCGTTAGACTTCTGGTGAGTATCCTTAACATTATTTTTGATGCACGGCTGACCAAGCTTATGGTTCGAAATTCTGAACACTTGGTGGCTCTCGGTTTCTTGGGGATATTAATCATACAACCTTACAACCTTACAAAGGTTCCGCGCGATGATTTCTCATTTCGCGAAGGTCAAGCTTGTCACCCCTCCTCTCGAGTTGGCCTGGTGAAGTAGTGAGTTGGATTCTTGCGCTCTCCACCTCACATAGCCAGGTACGCCCGGCTCATCGGGGATTGTTTTGAGCTAGGCTTCTAGTCATCTCTTGAAGATTTCCACTGCAACTCCCTTCGTGTTTCTTAGGTCTTTGGGCAACTGATTAAACAGTTTTGGTCCTCTCACTACAAAACTATTTTCTTTCAGGGTTAAGGATGTTCCCTCTCTCGCCTTCAATTTTGGAATACGACACAGTCTACCGCGTCTACTTTCCACCGTTGTTTGGAGAGTTATGGGATTCAGAGTAAGATAAGGGACTAGTTTCTCCATTATTTTCCAAGTGTAAATAATGGTGTATCTCTCTCTTCTCCTTTCCAGTGAATATAGTTCAAGTTCTCGTAACCTTTCCCAGTAATTTAGTTCTTTGCACCCATTGATCTTGACTGTGAAGCTTCTTTGGATCCCCTCCACTGTCTAATGTCTTCTTTTTTTATATGGCGATGTTAGGACCGAGCAGTATTCCAATTTGGGTATTATCAGGGTTTTCAGTAGAGGAATCATTACATTCCTATCCCTTCGTTTAAATGTTCTCAATATCTGACCCGTTATTCTCTTTGCTCTGTTTACTGCTATCTTATTTTGTGTTTCAAATTTCGCATCATCTGTCATTACAACCCCTAAATCTTTTGCTCTGGAATTTCTCTGAATTTCCTGTCCATTTCGGGTATAATATTCCATGGATTTTAGGTCTTCTCTTTTTCCATACCGTAATAGCTGAAATTTCTCGGTGTTAAACTTCATATTGTTGTCTTCCGTCCACTTGTACATTTTGTTTATGTCGGTTTGTAGAGATCCTATGTCTTCTGGGTTTCTTATTTTTCTACTGATCTTTGTGTCATCCGCAAAGGATGTTACTGTGCTCTCTCTGGTAACGTCTTCATCTACTGTATGTCAGTTAGCATGATTATGAAGAGTAGTGGAGCTAATACTGTTCCTTGTGGTACCGAGTTGAGGACCTCTGATTCTGATGAAGATACTCCTTGTACTGTAACGACTTGCCTCCGCTCACTAAGGAAATTATATCTCCATTTCCCTACTTTTCCTGTTATTCCCATATATTTCAGTTTATGTATTATGATTTCGTGGTCACACTTGTCGAACGCTTTAGCAAAGTCTGTGTATAGTACATCATAGTTTTCATTACTTTCAAGTGAATCAATAATGTTGTTGTAGTTTCCATTAGTTGTGATAGGCATGATCTGCCTGATCGAAACCCGTGTTGGTTATCATAGAATTTTTTCTGAGTTTTCAAAAAGTCATATATTTTCTGTCTAACTATTCTTTCAAATATTTTAGTGAGATGAGATGTAAGCGATACTGGCCTATAGTATTTGACCTCGGATCGATCTCCTTTATATATTGGGACTATGTTCGCGCTCTTCAGGATGCCCGGTATTTCTTCCGTGTCTAATGATCGTCTCCATATCCAGTATAGGGGCTCAGCGACTGCATTCTTGCAGTTTTTGATCAGTGTGGCATTCCATTTATCCGGTCCTGCCGCTGAGTGTGTTTTTAGTTTCCATATGGCTTGTGTAATATCATCCGTCGTAAAGTCGAAATTCGTTAGACTTTCTTTCCCCTTGTGGTTCTTCTTCAAAGAACGCGTTTCTATCGCATATCAATTTGTCAGTTTTGGGGATACTGAAAGATGATTCATACTGAGCTCTTAATATTTCAGATACTTCTGTTAGATCATCAGATAAATCACTGTTCTCATTTTTTAAAGGTCCGATAGTCGCATGGTTTTTCGACTTTCTTTTTGCGAAATTATAGAAGTACTTTGAGTTAGCCTTTATCGCTTCTATAGCGTCATCTTCTTTTTCTGTATGCTTCTCGATTAGTTCCTGTATGACGACATCGATACTTTGTAGTTTATCATTTAATATTTTTCTGATGTTGTTATCTTTACAATTCCTTAATTTTGCAGTCACTCTTTTTCTCTTTAGGAACAATGCCCTCTTTTTGTCTTTCGAACCTGCTTCTCTTTCCGATTTGTTGTATCTTTTGGACATGTTTTTCCACAATTTCTAACGTCTTCTCCTCTAACGTCATTAGCATCTCTTCCGTTGTCTTCGCCTCGAAAATGGTTTTCCAATCTATTACTTCCATGCTGGATGTCACATCTTCCCAGTTTATAGCTTTGGAGTGAAAATTAAAAATTTCGAATTTGCTTCTGTCTGTTGTGCGTGTTCTTTCCTTTCCTTTTGCCTTTATATTAGTTATTTCAATAATGTTGTGGTCTGATATCATAGTTGGGGATATTTCTACATTATCAATTAGATTACTGTTGTTTGTGAATACCAAATCTAGGCAGTTGTTTTTTCTTGTGTTTTCTGTTATTTCTTACGTTAACATAAATTCATCAGCTAAGGCTAGTAGCATTTTTACCTGCTCCTGGTCTTCTCGTGTGCCCCCCTTGTCCTGGTGTAGACATATATTTTTTCCTATCCTTTTATATTTCATGAATGGGAAATTAAAATCACCACAGAGAAAAATATTTGGGGTTGGAGAGTGTAGATCTTTTACTAAGTTTCTTACCTCTGTAATGGAATCTGAAAATTTTGAGGTTGGTGTGTTTGGGGGTCTGTACATTACAATTAGTACCATATTTAATTTTTCAATTTTTGCTGCTACACATTCAACGTAGTTGTTTGAGGTACTTATAGCCATTTCTGCTATGTGCCTTTCGCGTGTGTAAATAGCACATTCTCCTTTACGTCTCACTGTTCTGTCGGCTCGGAGGATGTTATAGTTGTCAATTTGTATTTCTTTTTTGTCAATACAGGACTCACAATTTTCACAGTTCGCCTGGCAGTCCTTTAGATGAGTTTCCATGAGGCATGCAAAGTCTGCTCCGGCTTCTTGCATGAGTCCTTTCAGTTATACAATTTTGTTCGTGGAATGGTTTGATTTAAGGCCCTGTATGTTGGCTAGGATTATTTTTATTTTCTCTCTCTCTTTTTCGCATACAGGTGGTTCCGATTTGTTTTCCAATGGGGGTGCCGGTTTCGTTGCCTTGTGGTCCTCCGAGAATTTACCTCTTTTTATCTTTGTCATATATATATATATATATATATATATATATATATATATACTGTACTTACTTTACTTACTTTATGTGAGTTTGAAGGACGGTTCAGGATCGACCTGCGGTTGACCCTTCTGCAGCACCCCGCCTCATTTGCCTGATACTAGTAATGTAGCTTAGAGATAATATATAAGAAGAACAGAACGAGGGTAACAATCAAATAGCAGAGTTGCCAGTTTTAGTCGTTTAACACCATCAGTTGCCTTATGACTACAGAACTTGACAAACAATTTTGAACTTTATACCTTTCAACAATAGAGATTGAACGGAAAACTTAAAATAAATATTTCATAATTCATGCATGAAAAAGGGTTTAATAGACAGAAATAGACCCATACAACAGGATATATGGATTTCAAAACACACAGCAACAACAACTTGTGTTGTGTTCTCAAAGCTATTTTTATCATATAGCTAGCCGAATGTATTAATTTCTTTTTTTCAGGTTAAATATAGATGTTACGAAAAGCAAAAATCAATTTAATTACAGTTCAATACCTATACAAATTTCTGACTTAATATTTGTATTATATGAAATTAGAATAATGAAACTATTAAATAAATTAAAACAAATTACACCTAATTTTCAATTATAACTTATACTTCCCAATTTTAAATTCAAATATTTTATCAATCGGATAAACTAATGTTTTAATCATTCATCCATCAATTATTGTCCATAATTATTATTATTATTATTATTATTATTATTGTTTTATTATTATATACTCGAATATGTATATTTCTGTTAACTTATTTAAATTGAATATGTGGTTTCATCACCCTACCCACTAGTGGCGTACTAAGGGGGGTGCGAGGAGGGCGGTCTGCCCCGGGTGACAGCCAGGAGGGGGTGCCATCGGGAGAGTTGAAATACCAGTACAAGTTTTCAAAACAAATGAAAAATTCGCCAAAGTAAGAAAAAAAATTTAAAAATGTTCAAACTATTACAACAGCTTAATGTTAATTTCCACTATAAAATAAATTTAATTTTTATTGGCAATACAAAATTTACCAACGAAAAATTAAATATTTGATAAAAATTACATCGAAAGGCGAACGTTTGTTGACGTTTTAGTCGTCAGTTTGTTGAGCATAGCCAGGTCGCTGCAACTGACATTCCAAGTCTTGTTCACTTGACACTGTGACTCCACATACAAGAGGTATGTTTCATTAAATAATTATGATAAAGCATAAAGTGCTGGTGTTTATAACAATATCACGGTACTTATACCAGTGTCCAGTAATTTTTGACAATGTGGTATCAGTGATGTTTAAGTGTTTATAAATGCATCGTCGTGATGTTATAATAAATGCATCGTCGTGATGTTATAGAAACTCATGTTTATGAATGGTGGTCCCTGTAACTAATGGTTATCAGTAAAAAGACAGGAAAGTCACACTTTGCACTAAACTTTAGACTTGACTTTTTTCCTACAACCATGACTACTGAAGTAACGATGATGTGTATGACTGAGTGAGTTTTTTATGATGACTATGTGGTGATCTTACGATGGTGGTGGTGATATGACTGCATGATTTTTTTTTAATGCAACTACATGGTGATGTTAAGACAGAGAGGGTGATGATATGACTGCATGGAGATGTGTTAATGCTTACATGCTTAATATAGTAAACGCCGTTTCAGATTTACATCAACAACTACAGTACTATTCTATATTGAATTAGTACTAATGCTTATTGGCTTAAAGTTCAACAATTTTACAATGTCCATCATTGTATATTTAATATGTTGTTAATGCTTACTGCTTATTAAATAATGATATCAATTATAATAGCTAGCGTTGTACCATATTATACTGAATTAGTGTTAATGCATTGGCATTGATAACACTGGTATGCATCAATTTTGCTGTCAAGGGTTTTGTAAGCGATTCTTATAGAGTTTTCCTGCTGATTTCGAATCTGAAATCCGTTTTTCTCAATCAGCTCAGGTTATCCGGCTATGGCCTCATAAGTAAAATTGAATTTTTCGTGATTTTGTCAAAGCGGAATTGGAACAGTAACATCTATCATCACTTGTTTCACTTGTATAATATCTTTTTTTACTTTTCAGGCATATAGATAAAATATTTCATAATGAATAGAGCGTGTAAAAATGATCCCAATAGATTCTGCTACATATGTGGGACGGTTACCATGCCAAATAACCAGTCCCAAATCACTAAATTTGTGAAGACAATGTATAGAGCATACTTTGGAATTAAGCTAGGGGACCAGGACAAAAATTTCGCCCCTCATATGTGCTGCAAGACGTGCATTGAAAATTTGAGAAGATGGAGCAAAGGCAGAGCGAAATCTTTGCCTTTTGGAATTCCCATGATTTAGAGAGAAGGAAAGGATCACGTGACAGATTGCTATTTCTGCATGACAAACCTCCAAGGTGGGCTTATAAATTTATTTTTCTTAAATATTTTGAAATCCTCGTATGAAACTTGACATAATATTCACCATAATGTAATATTCACCATATATAGCATAATATTCACCATAATGGTAATCATACATTTACATTTACAATATGAATGAAAAAGAAAATATACAGACTCCATCGACCTATTTCATATCTTACAGACCGCAGCCTTCCCTCACGAGCCGCCACTGTCTGAATGCTTCTTCTATTTCATATGCAAGTTTTATATCCATGTTTCTTTGTTTCTATTTTCAGGAGTTAACAAGAAGAATAAACACATTGTTGTATACCCTGACATTCCTTCTGCTATGAGACCTGCACCCCATGGTCCTGGAATTCCAATACCCGACCCACCTCAAACCCTGGACTTCGATGATTCTGATGATGAATCAATGACCAATACCAATGACCAGTCCCAGTCGTATATACCTCAAAATACCGCTTCAAATGAGCCGAGGCCTCTCAACCAGGCCAAACTTATGATCTTACCAGGGATTTAGGACTTTCCAAATTAGCTGCCGAGATCTTGGCTCACGACTTCGAGAGGACAACTTGCTGGCTCCGGGAACAACATTCTCCTGGTATAGGAAACGAGAGGAAGAATTCCGCAAGTTTTTTGCAGTACACGAAAATACCTCTTCCTTAGTGTACTGCTGCAATGTTGAGGGGCTAATCGAATCCTTGGGCCTGCCATATAACGCATCAGAATGGAGGCTATTTATAGACTCGTCTAAACGAAGTTTGAAAGCAGTACTTCTCAACATTGGGAATAGGGTTGCATCAGTCCCTGTAGCACATTCCGTACAACTTACTGAGAGCTACGATAACATGAAAATTTTACTGGATGCTCTCGTATACGAGCAACATAACTGGAGGATCTGTGGAGATTTGAAAGTAATACTAATATCATAAGTAAACTATTGCTATTGACTATGTTGTTTTTCCAAAGGTTATTTGAGAGCGTATAAGAACACTTAACTTCCCCACAGAAGTGATACAGTCCAATGCATAGATTTTTTTATCTGATAGAATTCTCTAAATTCTTTAAATATTTTCATTTTTGTTCAGATTGTGGCATTTGTATTGGGAATGCAAGCGGGATACACGAAATACCCATGTTTCCTCTGCAAATGGGATAGCCGAGCAGATGAGAAGCACTATGCACAGCGTAAATGGGCATCCAGAGGGAATTTTGAACCTGGGTCGCATAATGTCGTTTCAGTGCCCCTTGTACCACCAACAAAAATTTTGCTCCCACCACTTCATATTAAGCTGGGCTTGATGAAAAATTTCATCAAATCAATGAATAAGGAGGGTACAGCATTCCGATATCTCGAGAGTAAATTTCCTTATATATCTGATGCTAAACTAAATGCTGGGGTTTTTGATGGTCCTCAAATTCGAACTTTGATCAAGGATACTCAGTTCGAATACGCAATGACTCCAACTGAGAAGAATGCCTGGCAGGCATTCAAATCAGTTGTCACTGATTTTCTTGGCAAGCGTAGAAGTCCAGAATACGAGTCCGTTGTCGAAAACTTGATGGAAGCTTTCAAAGCTCATGGGTCGCGCATGTCCATAAAAATGCACTTTTTGTGGTCCCACTTGGACTATTTTCCTGAAAATTGCGGGGATTATAGTGAGGAACAGGGTGAACGATTTCACCAAGATATCAAAATAATGAGAGAGGAAGGGACCAGGGAAACTGGGATATCAATATGCTGGCGGACTATTGCTGGTGTTTGAAGCGAGACGTGCCCGAAGAAAAACACAGACGGAAAGCCAAAAAAACTTCATTCCTTCCTCAATTTTTTTCCATATTCATTGTATGAATAAAAGTATTTATTCACACAATGTTTTCATTTTTCACGAGTGTTCTTATAATATTACTCGTATCTACAGTGTTTAAGCTAAAAAAATCAATAAATTTGGGGATAAAATTGGAATTATAATAAATGGCCAATAGAGAAAAAACCTGACCTGATTGACGAAAACCAATGTCATTTTCGAATTCAGCATGGTCGAATTATATAATATGAGTTGAAAAAACCCTCACAGCAGACAAAAATATTTCATATGCATACCAGTGTAATTAATTGTCTCTTCTTGTCTGGGTTGATAACCTGATAACACAATGCAATGGGTAACTGGTTGGAAAAAGTTTGAGAACCACTTGTTTGAAGCTTTCAATTGAACATGAATATGCAAAGAAGATGAATTTTGATGAGGTCAGTGATCAATTTGCAGAAATTAAGGCTCGAAAGCAGAGACTGTGAATCCTTTCTATTTACCTTTGAAGAATAGGCTGAGCGTTGAGACTGGATTTCCTGTGTTTTTTGTATAAAATAAAATGCAGTATTACCTGTTCACTGAATTTTTAATGTCCTGCATTTTTCTTATTTCCAATTTGCTTATGACACTACTGTACTGTTTAAGAATCTACTTGCAAACATAATGTATTTTACTGTGTTTAAATTTTAAAATTATTTATGGGGGATGCCAAAGGAAGGATCTGCCCCGTGAGCCAAATACTTTAGGTAAGCCCTTGCTACCCACGAATAGCATTTAGAGACTTAGCCTGCAATCTTGGTACATTTCTGTCACATTAGCTGTTTTCAGACTAGTAAATGATAAGTTTATTTTCTCTAACAATGAACATTTATTATTATTATTATTATTATTATTATTATTATTATTATTATAATTAACTATTTACCTCAAATCATCTTCTTAACCTTTACTATACAATTAGTTTTTAGATCTACGAGTTGTAACCATTGTTGTATTTTTTACGGAAAAAGTGCCGGAGCGATTCTACCAAATTGGTTTTGCGAAGGAAGGCATATATATATATATATATATATATATATATATATATATATATATATATATATATATATATATATAGTTCAGAAGTACAATCACCAAATTGTGAATTCCTTCATTGCTATAAGCCTATGGTTCAGATGACTAAACTGTATTAACTGTTATTCAAGGGGATATTATGTCTGTAAAATAAAATTTAAGATATGCTTACAGTAAACTTATCTATCAGCTCATTAATTACACCAAAATCTGTGCAATATAACTTTAAATTAGTTGCATTAAATTTTTAAAATACCATGCGTCATGACTTTTTTAAATGATGAAAGATGTCAGTACATCATGTTGCAAAAATCGTGCTAATAACGCATAAGAGAATGTAACTTTTAATAAATAATCTTATTCAAAATTAAAAAGGGGCACTAGCTACAAGCTAGTTCATTGATAATAACAATATTAGCTAACATTTTACCTTCAATTTTGAATTCATATCGTCACCCCTTTATATCGCCATATCACTTCTTCGTTATACAGGGTGTCCCATAAGTCTGGCATCACAGGAGAAATTCATATTTTTCTATTTCTACAAACCATAATTCATGATGCTCGGGATGCCAATTTCCCGTCCACCATTCTGTTCAGTGACGAGGCTGTTTTTTATGGAAATGGTGAGGTAAATCGACAGAACACCCGCTACTGGTCTCAAAACAACCCTCACTGGTATACCTCTTCAAGGGAACAAGATGCATCTCGGGTGATGGTATGGTGTGGCATTTGGAAGGATCGCATCATAGGCCCCCTTTTTTTTTATGAGCATGTCACTGGAGGCACCTACCTACGTATGCTCAAGGAAGAAGCATTTCCCAGTGTCTTGAACGAAGAAGGAAATTTCCCAATATGGTTCCAGCAAGACGGCGCTCCTGCACATTACAGCACCCAAGTAAGGGAATACCTGTACCAACAATTCCCTGGTCATTGGATAGGACGTCGAGGGCCTGTGGAATGGCCAGCTAGAAGCCCGGATCTCACGCCACTAGATTTTTATCTCTGGGGCCACTTGAAAGCGCTGGTATACGCAGAGAAAATTAGGAGTGTTGAACATTTGCGGCAGCGCATTATTGGGGCATGTAACACCATTACTCCTGACATCATTCACCGTGTGCTTGCTGACTGACTATCACGTCTGAATTTGTGTATTGAAAACAATGGTGGACATATTGAGCACGTTCTGTAAATAAAAGCTTTTGTTTTGCCTTTTTTTATTGGTTTTCCTATGATGCCGGACTTATGGGACACCCTGTACTGTATATTGCTACAAAGAAAACGGAACAATGTATTTTAACGCTGAACCCTGAAAATCTTATTGAAACGTTCACGAATAATATAAAAATATTGCAGGCTCTTTTTAACATATATAATGGTGGACAATTTGGCCAATTAGTTATTCTATGAAAGCAAGTATTCTATAAAATACACTCGTGAGTTTTCCACTTTCAATAGTGTTTCTTTCATTTCTTCACCTCGTTGTGTTAGTTTTCATATTTTTTTCATAAGTGTGCCTAAATAAATATCAATATTTATGCCCTTTTTTGAATATGGCCCACTAATACAAAGTGCTTTAAAAAATCTTAAAATATTGTACGCAATATACAAGTTAGTATATACAGGGTGTTCGGAAAGTCACTGTGCACTTATATTTATTTAATAGCATACAATAGTATAACATTGCATATATGATAGAGGTTATGGATGGGACCATCAGAACTTATAAAAGGTGTTGAAAGTGATGTCCTTTAACAGCAATACAGGCCTGGACCCGTCTTATTTTATTTTGAAACACCTTTGTCAGTTCTTCTTTTGAAATGGACCTTATGTACGCAGTTATTGCAGTTTTCAGGTCATCAAGCGTGAGTGGACGATCTCGGTTATATAAGTGCACAGTGACTTTCCGAACACCCTGTATATATATATATATATATATAATATATTGTTATGTATGGGAATAATGTAATAAGGTTAATTGGTTACTGGTTATGAATTAACCCACAAACAAAACTGATCATGCAAACAGAATGAATTGTATGTATAAATACCAAACGGAAAGCTAAGCGAAGCTCCAATAAAGAATTAAAGAATTAATTATTGTTCGTCAAAATGGCGGGGCATTTTCGTATAGGTTCGGGTGTAAACGAAACAATTTCGAAATTCTACGGTACATGGAATTTTAAACATATGCATGTTAAATACTCGAGAAATTTAGGGAAAAAGACATTAATTCAATTGTTTATTTAATTCTGAATAAGTTCTGATAGAAATACCATAAAAATACCATATTTTAACTGCAAACGACACGCAGTATAATTAAAGTAAAAAAACGACGCTTGTTTAGAAGAGTGTCCGCACAAGAAGAGGAGAGAAAACGAGCAATGAAAAATGAGGCACCTCCCTGGAATCGAACCCGGGATCATCCAATTGCCGGTCGGATATGATAACCACTACACAAAGGTCCTCTATTAATCCTCGTTTTCTCTCCTCTTCTTGTGCGGACACTCTTCTAAACAAGCGTCGTTCTTTACATTAATATATATATATATATACACTAATCTGAATATTGCGTATAATATTTCAAGATTTTTTAAAGCACTTTTTAGTAGTTGTTATTTTTTTTATTTTGATTGGGTTCAGAATCCCAGCTGAGCCTTTAACGGCCAAGCTCTGAGGAGCTACTTTAACTTATAGCCTAAGTTAAGCTAGACTAAAACAAACTTACGGAATTGGAGGTCCTATTAGGTCCTACCTCAGGGTTGCTGACTCGATGTGGGCCTACCTTAGGCCTCAGTTGTATAAAATTAAGAAAAAAACAAAAGGGGCACTATTTATGGTCTTCCTAAACCTTGCAACAACAACACAACCTGCAGCATTGCACGATGCAACAATCTTGTATCTAAACAACCAAACTGAATTGCAGGAGAGCCCTCTATAAGACCACGCCCTGTAAGTGCCGCATTCAACAAACGCGTAGAAAGGACGCGCCAGTGCCCCAAGAAAATGATGCCACAAGAGTGCCCAAACAATGATGCCGCAAGAGCCTAAAAATGCTAGCTCTGAATTAAGTGAATTTTTCGCTAACCTTACAATTATGAGATGGATATATATATATACACCTTAACTTAATATATACAAGCAATGCTGCATGAATCAGCTTAGTCATCATGTCGCCTTGGGACAACAATGGTTCATCCTCTTCTAGATTTTCTAACACTCCCCACCGAAGAGGCATTGTTGTCATTACCTTCTGCAAGTTTCGCCAAGCCTTCTCCATGAGGCTGTAACCCAAATGCTTCATCTTGACTATCCGTGTTTTTGCTGATTTCTAAAGCATAGAGTTTTTGTATAGGTCTCTTTAATTTTCCTCCTGAAGTCTTTACCAGTGCAGACCTAACTAAATTGTCTTTGCCAACAAACAACTCTTCAATTATGTCAAGCTTCCAGCATTGCCTTGGTTTTTCATCCCCAATCATTACCACTTCTTCCACCTTGATACAATTTGCATTGGAGCCCTTTACATTGCCTGTTGGGTAATAATTGAGTTCTGGCAAGTATTCCATCTGCCACCTCTTCCATAACTGATCTTGTAGCTCTTCAAGTACTTGAACCTTCTGTTTAATTCTTCTTGACTGCTCTGGATAGGCTGTAAGTCTTCTGGCAAACTGGGACTTGATGTTAATCGTTTACAACAAAATAAATGATTTGGTGTCAATGGTTCTTCATCACGTATACTGTTATAAACAAAGGTGATGGGCCTGCTGTTCACCATTATTTCAACTTCACACAAAACAGTGCAGAATTCTTCTTTGCTCAAATGAGCATTAGCCAAAAGTGTCTTTAATGGATACTTTACACTTCTCACTAGCTTTTCCCAAAATCCTCCCCACCATGGTGCTCTCTCAACAATAAACTCCCACTGTCCACCCATGGTGTGAAAAGTAGGATTCGAATCCCTCCTCCTTTAGCAAGGACCAAACTTCTTGGAGTTCCTTTGCAGTTTTTTTGAAGGTTTTTGCATTATCTGATATGATTTTATTTGGGAAACCTCTTCTGTTCACAAACCTTTTAAAGGCGAAAAAAAATACATCACTACTTAAGTTGCTTACCAACTCCAAATGGATTGCTCTGGTGGTAGCAAATGTGAAAAGACATATATAACCTTTGTTAGAGTCCCCTTGCTCATACACATAGACTGGACCTATGTAGCCAAAGGGGGTGGGAGACGTAGCCAAGGGGGGGCGATGGAGGCGGTCGCACCCCCCTTGGAAAGTCCAGAAAAAAATCTGCGGTGATTACAACGAAGGTTCACATATATATATATATATATATATATATATGATGAATAAAACCACGAAGGAAAGGAAACACAGAATGGTGCTCAAGCGCTTTCGTCTAATGACATCCTCAGGAACACTGAAGTACATAAAGAGTTACAGCCTATATATAGGTTACAGAAAAAAATATATATATACAATGAACGGAGAAATAAAAATAAAAATTAAAAATTAAAGGATTGTGGGAGGAGCATACAAATTTGTAAGGAAAAACTATCGATTTTTAGCACAAGATCAAATGAATTGTTTCCAACCAATGTTATAAAAAATATTAAAAAAATACAAATTTATACTGGAAATCTGCCCAGGTTTTAACACTCTGCCCTTCTTGTTTAAGGTTCGATGTATATAAAAATAAATTGAAAAATAAAAGTTATTAGAGTAGCATACTAGTTTACCAAAGATTTAGCGTTCTACCCTTCTTATCTAAATCTGTTCTGAAGGAATTCAAAACAACAGGATCGAGTTGAAAAAGACCTTTGCTCATGTTGAAGTTATTTGTAAGTTGGATAATGGCAGACTCAAGAATATTTCTATTAACAATGTTGCTAGAGTGAAATAAAACTGAAGCATTATTCCAATCAATACAGTGGGATAACTCTGAAAATGGACAAAAAGGGCACTGGACGACTCTCCTGTTCTAACGGAATATTGATGCTGTTTTATACGTGTGTGCAAATCCTTTCCCGTCTCACCTATGTAAAAGGAATCACATTGTTTACAACCAATTTTATAGATAATGCCTGAATTATTGGTAGGGCTATTTTTTACTGATATTTTTCACAATATTGTTATATGAAAATACTACATTAATATCCAAAAGTTTAAGTACATTAGCAATGCCTAAAAAGCCCGGGAAAAATGGAAGTACTAAAATATTTTTTGACAAAGTACGAGTGTTATTATTCACACGATAGAAAGTTCGTTTTGCCTTGTTGAGACAAAATTCCATGAACGCAGATGGATAACACAGATCACTTCCAATACCGTTGATTTTTTCTAATTCGGCGTCGATGTATTCCGGACTGGCGATCCTAAGGGCGCGGAGAAACATTGAAGAAAAAATGGCCTTCTTAGTGGGGGTGTCATGTCCCGAGTAAAAGTGTACGTAGAACAAATTGTTTGTTTTTTTCCGATAGATACTAAACTTAAAACCTGGGCTTTCCCTATGTACACGCACATCCAAAAACGGGATTGAGTTGTCTTGTTCCACTTCTAAAGTAAACTGTAACTCTTTATGTACTTCAGTGTTCCTGAGGATGTCATTAGACGAAAGCGCTTGAGCACCATTCTGTGTTTCCTTTCCTTCGTGGTTTTATTCATCATAAATATTTTTCACGTGTTACTTTCGTGAAATAATTTTCATATATATATATATATATGTGTGTGTGTGTGTGTGTGTGTGTGTGTGTGTGTGTGTGTGTGTGTGCGTGTGTGTACATATAGACGTGTTTAAACACGTATCGTACTGAACTACTGAAATATGAAGCGCGGGGAAACTGTACACAGCTCGGCGCCAGTTAGTTTTGCATGCACTGCGGCATAGTACAGTGTAACGAGTGAGGCATGTTGCATCATTGCATGTTGGTCAAGCTTCGTTAATTCGTTATACAATATTGCGTTGGATATACGAAAATATTTCAAAAGAAAATGAGTTGAGTCGGTTGAAGAACCCAATGAAAGTGATACAGCAGAACCCTTCCGTAAAGTTATTAGACAAGCGGAAGACGATGCACATCAACCAGAACTAAGCGATGAACATGCAAGTGTCAGCAATCAAGTACAGGTTGAGGTGCCGTCTGAAACGAAGGCTTCACAAGACCAACCGACCACTGGTAAGTTGATCTGGCATAATAACAAATTTACAAAAGAAATGTCTACGTGTTTGATGCATATAAAGGTAAATAATAAAACAATATAATATACTTAGTAAATTGCTGGTCAATGAATATAGAATTATCAAATTATCCTGTTTAAAATTATATATATATATATATATATATATATATATATATATACACAGTATATATATATATATATATATTAAACAGATGTGCGTTTCTTCTGTCTCAACTGATCTAGCTGTTTCTGCATCCGTTTGACTTGCCTTATACGTGAGAGTTTCATTTGGATCTCTTCTAATGATTTCTTTATTCATAGATATGTTATACTGTTAAACGTGTGTACACTAAATAATTGTATGCATGAAATCAATAAATGTGTGAATAAAATAGTTACTTTCTTTGTTAAATATGAAAACTATAGGATCAATACCTGTTTTCAAATTTCAGAAAATACAAGTAATTACCTCATAATATAGCTTAGATTGCACCAATGTGACTCTCCTATTCCAACTTTTGTTGGAAAGGGTACATATTTCATGTGGATGGCTGTATAGTGGCTGTTCAAAAATGGCAGTTGCACTGAATAAGCTTGCACAAAATGAGCTTAAAATGTGCTGGCTTACTGGGCTCTGCCCCGGACCCCGCTGGGGGAGCTTCCAGCTCTCCTCCAGACCCCCTAACTGTATGGGCTCGCCCGATTCACCACGGAACCTGACCAACGTAGCTCAAGTTCTCCACCCTACCTTGGAACATACCTGGCTACGTCCCTGACTCCTACTACATCAAATGGGGCAGTATAGACACATCGTTCTCTTGGAAGTGGAGCCACCTTTTCATGATAAGGCTTTGTACTCCAACGCTTGCAAACCACACATCTATGCAATACCTTTTTTACTACTTGTCTAATTTTGGGAATCCAAAACTGTTGTCTGATCTCTATTATCACTTTTCTAACTCCATCATGTAGCAACTTAAGATGCGTATCCAGGATCAGAAGTTCCACAAAGTGCCCCCCAGAAGGTAGCAAAATTGGATGTCTTTTCTCCTCTGGAATCCCAGAAAACCGTTGTCTACCTCCTACTCTGAATAAATTCTGATCCAAAAACACATCCAAACCCTTGAGAGCAGAATGTGTTGGTAGAACCTGTAATGGACCACTGATGAACAATTTTCTCTCTTCACCAAATTTTTCCTTCTGCACATATACCACCTAGTATTGCCTGGCTTGCTGAATCTCCTTACTGTTCAGAATTCATTCCCTTCTTGTTTCTTCCTTAATGTTTTCTGTAAATCTATATACCCATGCTGTCACTCTTAACAACCTTTGCAGACTGCTAATGTCCTCAAGCCGCAATATGGGGTCCTGCTGCATAACTTGACAACTGTTCACAGTGCATTTTCTCATCTCACTCACCCATTCTACTTCAGCCTGGCATTCTACTAAAATAGGCTGATTAGAAGGCCAATTTTCACTTCCAAGTTTTAGCCACTCTGGCCCATTCCACCACAAACTTGACTGTGCAAGATGTTTCACTGAAATTCCTCGTGTTGGTAAATGAGCTGGGTTTTGGGGGCCTGGACAATGCTTCCATTGTTTTGGATCTGTGTGTGCTTGAATTTCCTCCACCCTATTGGCAACAAATGATTTTCATTTCCTTGCCTGGTTTCTTAACCAGTACCAAACTACAGTGGGGTCTGTCCAATAATAGCTTGGAATTTCATAGAGGCCCAAAGAGTTTTGCACTGTAACTGCAAGCCGACTAGCAATGACTGTACCCATCAATTCCAACCTTGGAATAGAAAGCCTTTTCAAAGATGCTACTCTGTTCTTTGCAGCAACCAACCTGCAACTTACTTCCTCTTCGAATGTGCCTCTTATATAAATGCAAGTTGCATAGGCTTCCTCACTTGCATCACAAAAGATGTGCAGCTCCAAATTATCTGGACTATTGTTCAACTCTCCAAAGTACCATCTTGGGATTTCAATGTCTCCAAGATGTACCAATTCTTTGAACCACTATTTCCACTTTACCACCATATGATCGGGTAACTCTTGGTCCCAACCAAGTCCAATTTCCCAGAGGCTCTGAAACCAATTTTTTTACTTTATCACAAAAGGAGCCAGGAATCTAAGAGGATCAAAGACCTTCGAAGCCAAACTAAGAGCTATAGATTTTGTCCACCTTGTCTCGTTCTCAGTCAGCTCGACTAAAGCTTTCCCATTGAAGGTAAACAAATCCTCTCCTTGCTGCCAAACAATGCCTAGCACCTTTGTGTCTATGGCCCACAACTCCTTAATATCAGAATCCTCAATACTTTCTGCTGCATCAGGTCCTACACAGGACTGACTCATAAACTGTTGGAACTGAGAATGATTGGTCTGTCATTTTCTAAGCTCCGTGCCAGCCTCCCTCATTCTAGAGCTCTAGCCTTCATAAATATCTGTTTAGCCATTTCTGTATTATCCACGGAACACAGCAAATCATCAACATAAAAATTTTGCCTTATGTGTTCAATAGTATTAGGATAGATTTCAGAATATTTCTTAAAATGGTACTGCATAGTAGCTGCCAACAGAAATGGACTAAAGCTGAGGCCAAACAACACTGACTTCATTCTATATGCTTGAACCTTGGGTTCATTTTCCAACAAGTCTTTCGTATCCACCCATAGATACCTTACTGCAGCTCTGTCCTCTGGTTTTAACTTTATCCTCTAAAAGGTTTGCTTCACATGTGCAGTCAATGCTACTCTACCAAACCTGAATCTCAGTAACAAGGAAAATAAATCTACATTTAAATTTGACCCAGCAGCCAAACAGTCATTCAAGGACACACCACCTTTGTCCTTGGCTGAGCCATTATAAACTCTCTCAGTTTGGTGGTAGCTTTGTCTCACCGTACCACTACATAGTGTGGCAGATAATGTGCCTCCTGGCTCACCAGCTCACCTTGCACCATTTCAGCATAGCCCTCCTTTACGTAGCTTAGGATGGCTTCATTGTATCCATCTAACAACTCCTCACTTTTCCTTAGCCTGTGCAATGAAGTCTCCAACCTCCAATTAGCTAGCTGAAGGTTTGAGCTGAGTTTGCAAGAATCCTTCCAAGGAAGGCCAATTTCGTAGCAACCATCTCTAAAACCAATACCTTTTACAAATTACTCTAAAACATCACTGTTCACTGTACTTGCCTGCTTCTCCTGCTTCTCCTTTATGCCAATGGATTCAAGTTCCCAAAAGGCTTTCAAATGCCTTTCCAAATCATGTCTGTTCTCCTCAATCTTAACAAAAATAGTTTTAACATCCATTTCATTGCAATAGCTACCATGTAGCATCCAGCCTAGCTTACTTTCAATAGCTACAGGACCTTGAAATGTTCGGAAAATGTTACCAGTGATGAAGTCTCAATAATAGTCAGCTCCAATCAAAAGACTAATATCGTCTGTTCCTTCAAACTTATTATTGGCCAAATTAATTCCTTTCACTTGCAATTCTTGGACACATGACATATCTAAACAAGTAGTGACTGGAGCACAAAGTTCCTCAATCTCTACCACTTGGAACTTGATAGTGGGACTTTGTGGTAACAACCCCTTAACCAGGACCAGAACTTTGGTTTGGTTTTGAACTGAACCTCCCAAACCCAGAAATTCTTAAATTTTCCCTCTTAAGTTCTTCAAACTTCAAATTTCTGGAAATTCTGGTCTTAATAAAGCTACACTGCCTACCACTATCAAACAACACTCTTACAGTAACTTCTCCATCATTCCCAATTAATAATGCTGCAGCTGTTTGCAATAATCCCCCTTTACTTTTACTTCCTTTCATAGCAGTGTTATGTGTCACTGATGTCTCTACCTCTGGGGTAGGCCTACTAGGAGTGTTTTCACACAATAATGGCCGATGCCGGCCATGACATTTTTCGCACAAAATTTTAAACTTACAAAACATTGCTCTGTGACCTTTCAAAAAACATTTAAAACATGCTGTGGACTTAGTAACCTTGTCCTTTTTCTCCTCTACAGGTAAAGCCTCAGCCACCTCACATTTATATGACTTGTGGTTTCCTTCGCAAAATATGCATTCCTTGATTCATTTTAATTTATTCTCAGGGGATGCATGTAGAGTTGACACTGTACCTGGGCTATCCCGTTTTGTAGAAACTTTGGTGTTGTGCCTGCCTTTGTCCCCTTGTTTAACATCCAACTGTGCAAATTCAATTCCCTCTCGTCTTGTTAATTCTGTGCCTAAAAGGCTTAACATCTGCTGATGGGGGATGTACACATGTTCCGTAGAGTGTCCCCTACTTAATTCAAGCAAAATTGAGCTAGGCTATTTAGACTTCAGTATAGTAACCAACATTACACCATGTTTTTCCATTCCTACACCCAAGTTGTCCAGGGACCTTGTTCTAACTTTGGGGGAGAAAGTGGGATGTCCTCAGACCCCAAAGGGGTATCCTAACCTGAGAAGGTAAACCTTAATCTAGGAGAGGAGAGAGCGGGCATCCTTTCGCCTGGAACGCCAGATGTATAAGGGGCAAGCAGCAGTTGGTTGGCAGGTTTCTGGTTTAGAGGGGTTGCCAGATATTTATTTTATTTATTTATATGTGGAGGGGTTGCCACATATTTATTTTATTTATTTATACAGGGTCTTTCAGGAGGAAAGGTCAATACTTCGGGAGGTGATAGTATCGGTTATTGTGAGAAAAAAAGTTCATATGAACATGTGTCTAATTCTGAATGGTTACGGGGATAAAGTTGTTTGAATCTGATGCGCGCGCAGCTCTTCCTCCCCCTTCCCTCCCCTATAACCTTGAACCATGTAAGCTGTAATGTAAGCATGTAACATAAGCCAATCGATAGCTGACTGTTGTGAGTGACATTGTTTGGTGTTTGAAGCAGTGTTAAGAATGCCACACACCTTCACACATGCCGAATATGCAGATATGGTGTATGTCTACGGTTTTTGCGATGGAAGTGCAAAAGCTGCTGTTGCAGAATACCGTCGACTGTTTCCGAAACGCAGAATTCAGGATTGAAGGGTGTTTACCATGGTTTTCAACACATTGCGTGAGATTTGTACACTTCCCAGCGCTCATGTTTCATCTGAACGTGAAAGTCAAAAAGATGTGGATGAAGTGGAAAACATTCTTCAGTTGGTAGAGCGTAGTCCTACTACTAGCTCACGAAGAATTTCCACACGTCTCGGTGTACCACACACAAGAGTATGGCGAATATTATGTGAGGAAGGCTTGCATCCATAACATATACAGCGTGTACAACACCTTCAACCAGGAGACGTGCCATGCGACTGGAATTTTGTCATTGGGTAAATGCTAATCGCCGATTGCTTCGATTAATACTGTTCACCGATGAAGCTACTTTCACCCGTGACGGTATCAACAACACTCGTAACTCTCATCGGTGGTCAGACGAAAATCCAAATGCCACTGTGGAAACAAATTTTCAACATCGCTTTTATGCCAATGTGTGGTGCGGTATCATCGATGATCAGCTGATTGGCCCTGTTACTTTAGAGAATCGTCTTACAGGACAAAGTTACCTAGAATTTCTGCAAAATGAATTGCCAGGACTACTGGAGGATGTTCCTTTGGCTACACGCGCTGGTATGTACTTTCAGCATGACGGAGCTCCTCCACATTCTACCCGTCTGGTGATGCAATACCCAAATCAAACTTTCCCTGGTCGATGGATCGGCCGCGGTGGTCCCATTCAATGGCCACCAAGGTCTCCAGACATCTCTCCGTCAGATTATTGTTTGTGGGGCGGATGAAAAGTCAAGTTTACAAAAGAAAGGTGGATACACGAGGAGAATTGCTCGCGCGCATAGTGGATGCTGCTGCCCGCATAAAGGAACGTCAAGATCAACTCAAACGAACATACACGCGATCTTCGCACACGAGTTGCAAAGTGCATGAGGTTGACGGTGGGATTTTCGAAAACGTATTGTAAACTGCAACAAATTCGTCATTTCTCTATCTGATACCATTCAAAATGCCACTGTTTAAACATCAAATGTTAGAAACAGTAATTGGTTTCTCTTTCTTGATTACCATTAACAATGCTTTTGTATTTGTAGATTCAAACAGCTCTATCTCCATAACCATTCAGAACATGTTCATGTGAACTTTTTTTCTCACAATGACCGATACTATCACCTCCCGAAGTATTGACCTTTCCTCCTGAAACACCCTGTATATGGAGGGGTTGCCAGAGAGTACTATTTATTTTAATTATTTATTAAGAAAGAGATGTTCTCAATGCTGAGAGGTGGTTGCCAGATATTTATTTTAATTATTTATATATGGAGGGGTTGCCAGTTAGTACTATTTAATTATTTGGAGAGATTTTATCCAATTTATTCAATGAATCTTAATTGTCTTAGAAACCGTATATATACCATTAAAAGCAGTATTAAGAGAGTAATTTCATTAACGGTACACATATACGGGTGTCCATAAATGTTTACCCTGAAAACAGTATGCTCTCATGTTTTAATGACGAATCTTACTTCCGTTTTCTTTTCAAAGGTGATCTCGTACACGCATAGAGTTTCTGTGCTGGTGTGTTTCGTCTACCGCATTCGCAGCTAGGAGCGCTGTAATAGCTGTTCAGTTAAGATGGCGACTGTGAGAGAGAAGGCACAATGTGTTGTGTGGCTTTCAGAAACAAAATCTCCTGTCAGTGTTCAGCGAAGGTTCAGAACAAAGTATGGAAAGAATCCACCTGATGTGAAGTTAATTAAGTCGTGGATGAAAACATTGTTGGAAACTGGAAAATGGAAAGAGCAGTGGTAGACCATCATTTTCCGATGGGACGGTGGAAAACATTCAAATTCCTTTCACATGGTCATGAAGGAAATCAGTGAGACAAGCTTCATGCCAACTAAAGATACCGAAGTCTACGGTACACAAGGTGTTACACAAACGTTTGAAGTTACACGCCTACAAGGTAAATGTTGTAAAATGTGTGGCGTGAGTGTGAATACCGTTTAGACATTTTACGTGCCACTAGGGGTGCACATGTGGAAGCTTATTAAGTTCATTAACTATGTATCAAAACTATGTATGTTTATCTACTTATGATTAAAACTGTTTGAATACGAGTTTTTATTTAAAAGTTATAGCATGTTTTAATCAGGGTAATCATTTATGGACACCCTGTACTATATTAATTAGGAATGGGAAACTGATAAAATTTTCAGTCCAGTTTTCGATTTCAGTTTAAGTTTGCAAAAATATCGATTTCAGTTTCGAATTAGTTTTAAGTTTTTTTCGATTTGAGTTTATTTTTCAATTCAAGTTTTATATTTTTCGGTTCGATTGGATTTAAATTTCGATTCCGGTTTTTTTTAATCCAAAGGATTAACATTTGAGTTGAAGTTTTGTCATTCCCACGGATTATCTCACTTATGTAGATATATAGTATAGCTGTTATGAAACTGAAAAATTTAATGGTCAGAAAACCTGAAGGCGTCCTTACCAAGTGATTAAACTTAGGTCAACGAAAGGAGCATAGTCATTATTGAAAAGTATTTTGATATGAGATACAAATTTTCCTCCCTAATTCTTTTTCTTTCATTTTTAAAACCATTGTCTCTAGTACTTTCAGCTGCGTTTTTTCTTCATCGAATTAAAGGATAAATGAATATTTTAAATCCATACAAATGTTAAGTCGCAAAAAAATGAAAATAATTCACTTTATTCATATTTTTTTGGAATCCAAATGCTCCTCAAAACTGAAAGGCAAAACTGTTATTTTTAACCCATTCGAATTTCGATTTCAGTTTTTGATTGTTTTTCAATTTCAGTTCGAATTTCGATTTTAGTTAGAATTTTTTTGAGTTCGAGTTTTTTTCGATTTCAGTTCATAAAATAATATCGATTTTATCAGTTTATCGATTCCAGTTCGATTCAGTTTCCCATTCCTGATATTAATGGATCAGTTCAGTTGGTAGTGCCACCAGATACCAGCGGCAGGAAATGGTCAAATGTTTAGTCATTCCTTATATATAACAAATGCAATTCAATTAACCTTTACATATATATTACAGAGAGGAGATGTTCACATGAGATAGCCATATTAAGATAGTAATTTCATTAACAGTATACATATACTGTACATTAATGCTCAGTCCAGGTGGTAGCGCCTTTAGCTTCCAGCGGCAGGAATGGTCAAAAGTTAATAAAGAATCGTACAGAGCCATTAAAAGCAGTATTAAGGGAGTAATTCAATTTCCCCCATTAGAAATGGTTCAGTTATCCCTTATATATTCTGTCAAACAATTAAAACCAAACTAAAATGGAGAAATGTCAACTTACCTTGTTTACTTGCTTCGAATAAATTTCATTTAATTCGCCATAATCACTTCATTTAAAATGGGGGAAAAACATTTGTCTAATAAATCAAAAAGCAATTCACTTCCAAAAGAATTTCAGTCTTAATGAACTCACGTCAATTATCTCTATTAGAATTTCACTCGTTACTAATTAGTAATTTTTGTTTTGTTTTTATAAATTTCGGAGTCCAATGTCCAAGGAAATTTGGGACCCAGCTCTCTACGGGTCGTTATATCATCTAAGAGTGGAAGATAGTGGTCACCCATAAAACACTCATCAAGCCCAATGTTGCTTAACAGCTCAATTCTCGCTGAGAAGAGCCGATGATACCTTGAACTCGATAAAACTTTTATAACAATGAAGGAGCAACAATTAACTGACTTCAATAAATTTTTCATACTTTGCTAAATTCCAAAAAATACTATTTTCAGTTATATATAACTCGATTCTTTTTCCTCAGAAGAATGTGTTCCTCCAAAATATGTTCTGCAATGCTGCTGACAGATTCGAACTCTGTAGAGATACTGATGGTGCTCATGTAGAATCACATGCTTAAGTATTCATTAAATATACGCCTTCTATTATATTTTTATTGAATTTTACCCTCTTTGCTAAGTTTTCACTGAAATAGATAGGGACTTTATAAACACCTGGGCACCTGCAGGGGTAACTGGGCCCTACTAAGTTAAGATAAATTTCGTTATATAACCGTATGAATTTTTTCCACAAATTGTAGGTATCTATCAATGTATAGGTACCTAAAATGTATGGAAAAAATAATAACGAAATTTAACCTAAACTTAGTAGGGCCCAGTTACCACTGCAGGTGGCCAGTTACCCCATCTTACGGTATATATATATATCAGATTGTAAAAAATTCTGCTCGATTAGAAAACGGACGATAAATAATACAGGGTGTCCCATAAGTCCGGCATCATAGGAAAAATAAAAAAGGCAAAACAAAAGCTTTTATTTACAGAACGTGCTCAATATGTCCACCATTGTTTTCAATACACAAATTCAGACGTGATACCCAGTCAGCAAGCACACGGTAAATGATGTCAGGAGTAATGGTGTTACATGCCCCAATAATGCGCTGCCGCAAATGTTCAACACTCCTAATTTTCTCTGCGTATACCAGCGCTTTCAAGTGGCCCCAGAGATAAAAATCTAGTGGCGTGAGATCCGGGCTTCTAGCTGGCCATTCCACAGGCCCTCGACGTCCTATCCAATGACCAGGGAATTGTTGGTACAGGTATTCCCTTATTTGGGTGCTGTAATGTGCAGGATTGCCGTCTTGCTGGAACCATGTTGGGAAATTTCCTTCTTCGTTCAAGACACTGGGAAATGCTTCTTCCTTGAGCATACGTAGGTAGGTGCCTCCAGTGACATGTTCATCGAATTAAGAGGGGGCCTATGATGCGATCCTTCCAAATGCCACACCATACCATCACCTGAGATGCACTTCGTTCCTTTGGAGAGGTATACCAGTGAGGGTTGTTTTGAGACCAGTAGCGGTGTTCTGTCGATTTACCTCACCATTTCCATACAAAACAGGCTCGTCACTGAACAGAATGGTGGACGGGAAATTGGCATCCCGAGCATATGAATGATGGTTTGTAGAAATAGAAAAATATGAATTTCTCCTATGATGCCGGACTTATGGGACACCCTGTAGAATAACCTCAAGATAATGTGAAATAGTTTTAGAAATGTTGCAAAATACACGCGGCGACAGGTTCACAAAGGGTTTATCACGACACAGAATGATACAGAATGACTTAGGCTAGTGTAGGATTAGGCTAATGAATATTTTCTCTAGTGTTTTTCATACAGTTACAACGCCACCCCTACGATATTACAGTAATTGAAAAAACATGGAGCCCACGAAAGAGCATATCGACATATGATGCTGTATGAGTTCCATAAACACCCTAACGTTAGTGAATCCGCAAGAAACATTCAAAGAGTTTATGGAAATGATGTGAGCGAATGGATATGTAGGAGATGGTTTGAGAAGTTCAGAAATGGAGACTTCAGGCTGAAAGATTATCAACGAACAGGACGACCAAATGAGTTAGATGAAGAGTTGCTGAAAGCAACACTGGAGGAAAACCCAACGGTAACTGTAAGAGAACTTGGCCTGCAACTCGGTGTTAGCCATATGACCATTCATCGTCATTTATTAGGAAAATTAGTGAAGGTTGGAAAATGGGTTCCGCATGATTTGTCACAAGCGAATCTTCAACATCGAATCGATATTTGCACATCACTGCATTCTCGGCAACTGCAGGCACCGTTTTTGAATCGGATCGTCACTGGGGATGAAAAATAGGTCCTCTATAACAATATTAAGCGTCGACATCTGTGGCTTAGCCGTGAAACAAAGCCTGAACCTCAGCCAAGGAAATGGACCCCATCCAAACAAAATTTTGCTATGCATTTGGTGGGATATGCAAGGAATTATTCATTTTGAGCTCCTGCCAGATAACCAAACAGTCACAGCTGAAGTCTACTGCCAACATCTCCAACGATTGAAGATGGCATTATAAGAAAAAACGTCCTGCATTAATTAATCGCAAAGGTGTTTTATTTCACCAGGATAACGCGCGCGATCACACTGCTCGAATCACCACTGCCCAATTGGAGGTATTTGGTTTGGAAAAAATGCCTCATCCACCTTATTCTCCGGACATCGCACCTTCAGACTACCATTTATTCAGAAATCTGCAACACCACCTAGATGGACAAAAGTTGCAATCCAGGGAAGCTATTGAAAACGAAGTGATCTCTTTTTTTTAATTCGAAACCAAGGGATTTCTTCGAATGTGGCATAAAAAAACTTTTCTACAGGTGGGAGGAGGTTATAAAAAAAGAAGGGAATTATACTGATGATTAATTTGTCATTATGTCATTTAATTTTTGTTGTGAATAAACTAAAAATTCGAGCAAATTTGTCCTTATAAGTCCTTTAATTTTTGTCCTGAAGGAACTAAAAAATGGAGCAGAATATATGTTCTAACAAGATGTAGTTCTGTAACTAACTATTTTTTCCCTTCATGTTTTATGATTATTTTTATTTATTATTTACCATTTTTTATCCAATTAAAGTTTCTTTGCGTCATATGACCTTATAGCTGTTAAGAAGCGGTTAACCAAACCCATTCATTATTTTCCACCCTTCTCTTCCTACAACATATTCTTTCATTTCTCCTAAATCCTTTAGAGAAACTTATTTTTACGCGTCCAAACAAAGAATTTATAATAATATCACAAGTTTCTAGTATAGGTACATTGGTAAACAAAGACTGAACATCAAAGGAAGCCATAAAACAATCCTTAAATTTCAACTTGGTGACACAATCAACAAACTCAAAAGAATCTCGCGAAGTGAAATGAATACTTGTGAGAGGGTCTATGATTGGGAACAAAAATTTTGCGAGGTTATAACGAAATATTTATGGCTGCAAGAATGGGGCGAAGTGGAACTCCAGATTTATGGGTCCTTGTTCCATCTTTTGCTAATAGTTGCTAATAGTTTTCTTTGCTTTCACGAGGAAAACTGGCTGAGAGGTTGTCCGCCTGATTTTAAACCTATTTTATTTGAAGGTTATGTAGACGAATCTTTTTTCATTTTTAAGCATACAGATCATGTCCCTCTATATTTAAATTAACTTAATAATAAGCATCATAATATTAACTTCTCTATGGAAGTAGAACAATACAATAAAATTTCGTTTCTTGATTTTACCGTAAATAAACAGAGTACAGGCTTCTCAACACAACTATATAGAAAACCAACTACCACCCAACGCGGTACTCATTTTTTTAGTAATATCCCACTTGTTTTAAGCTGGCTAGTAATAAAAGTCGTATTTTTAGAGCCTATCACCTCTGTTGAAGTTGGTCTTCATTTAACTTAGAAATTCAGTATCTTAAGAGATTTTTTAACTATAATTTTTATTGCACTCCGATTATTGAGACTTTAGTTTCAAAATTTTTAAATAACTTATATTCGCCCAAAATAATTCAGTACACGGTTCCGAAAGAGAAGTTATCTTAAGCTTCCTTTTATAGACCACCTAACTTTTCAACTTAATAAAGATGTCCACTCTATTTTGGACAGACACTTCCCTCAATGCGACTTCATAATTATCAATTCTAATCCTAATTCTTTGCAATCTTTTTCCCCCCATAAAGATCACCTCCCCGTGCTTTTGAGATCCTTTGTTATTTATCTATATACATGTGCGACCTGCCAAAGTCGCTGTGTAAGGCAGACTGCCATGCAGTTAAAACTTAGGATTTCGAAGCATTTGGGTTTTTCTTATCGAACTTCTCGCCCTCTTTCTACTCCTGAATCCTCTGCTATTCGGCATCATTCAGAGTCCCATGACCACCCGTGCCGCCAGGACTCCTTTACGATTCTGTCGTCTGCTTCTAATTCGCTTGATCTAAAAATTTTAGAATCCCTTTTTATCAAGAAATTAAATCCAGAATTAAGCGACAGCCTTTCCTCGATAAAATTACTTGCCTCTTTATCAACCAACTAAACTCCTTTCCAACACAACGCAGTAACTTAGGTTCTTTCTCTTTTCCTTTTTTCTCTCCAATTATTTGCAACACTTACCATTCAGGTTAGTCCTTTTTAAATCTTTAAATTTTAGTTTTTTGTTTTATTTTTAATGGGTTTAACTTTTATTGTTATATTGTCTTACTATTCAGATATTTTTTTAAGCTATTTTTAACTATTTGCTTATTGCATTAGGTATTATTATGTATAGTATATTTTTCTGACATTTGTATTTACTTTAGTTATATTTTTTATTGTCTTTAGATGCTTTCATGTAGTTACTGAAGATGGCCCTTGAGTAGATCGAAACGTTTGGCCAATAAATGTTGAGTCGTATCTCTTGTCTTTATATTCCTATTGAGGATAAAGTTCCCGAAGAACACTTTTATCGTAACTATATATATATATATAAATAATAAAAAAAATATACATATATATATATGCCCCTCTGTGGTGTAGTGGTTAGGGTCGCTGACAACGAATCCATCGGCCCCGGGTTCGAGACCCGGTGACTGCTGCCGGCGCGCAGGAAAAACCCAGCTGTTCATCCTTCCACACAATAAAGAAAGTGGTTGGTAGATAAATGGGTACCCTGGGTGGTCTAGACGCTGGGCTGCTGGTGGGGCGTGGTTTGGATTCCACGTTAAACTGTAGGTCTAAGGTGGAGTGAATGAACAATTCGGGCTGTAGCTAACCAAAGGTTATGGATCTATGTGTATATTTTTTATGAAAAAAAAATCACTTCAGTTATTATTAAAATAGATTCAGAAAAAAAATGAATGAACTGCCAAAATAATTTGAAAATGGGGATGTTAGACAAGTGGTATAAATTAGATAATTTTCATAAAAATCCATAATAAACTCATTTTGAAGTGTAATGCTATCCGACCGGGTCTCGGGCGCCAGTGTCAGCAGGCTGTGCCTAGCATGCCTATCATAGCAAAAATACAGGGTGATTTTTTTTCGAGAACCTTTAATAATTCGAAATTTTTAAAAAATTATTAACAATAGAGTCTGTGATGGATATAGACTGAAGTGGGTGCAATGCAAAGAGCGCTACAGTTAATCTAACCTAATCTAACCATTCGGCATTTTTAATCTGAAACAAATATGATACTTGGAAATCTGAAAACACCAAAGTTATTTTCTATTTCATCAATGTTGTTTTAAATAATAATAATAAAAATAATAATAAATACACCCAGAACTTCTCTCATAAAAACTTTGAATTTACGTTTAAAATGTTTTTAAACACATGCTAAATAACGTTCATTTTTACGTTGAAAATCAAAACCTTAAATAAGTTTTTAATTACATTATAATTTTATTCACCTACGACCTCTCTGAAAACAGTGAAAAAATCTGCGGAGTGAACAATCCAAATTTAAAAAGAAACGTTCATTATTCGTGAAGGTGTCCAATCAGAATTTCAGTGCCCAAAGCGTGGGTAGTGTTACATCTGATTGGCACACACATATGCCATAGACACGCCCAGTTACATTAACATCGACTCAACAAGTTTAAGGGACTGTCACAGTCGGGAATCATTGCATATAGAAGGAAGTATTTTCAGCTGGAACTCACAGCAGTTACTTTACCAGCGAATAATCACACATACCCTCCATCATGGACATCTCCAACCAGTCACAAGAACAACTTTACAGTTTACAGGAGCTATATGAAAAGGGGTGCCCTAACGCCGGTGCTACAATTAGTCTTTTTAACGCATTCGATCGGAACGGATTATTTTCAACGCAAACCGCCGCTGACATCTGCACTGACGCTCTGTTTGATCCAGCAGAAGAATCTACATTAGAAATGTTAGTATAAAAATTTTATGTAC
This sequence comes from Bathynomus jamesi, assembly GCA_023014485.1. NCBI lineage: Eukaryota > Metazoa > Arthropoda > Malacostraca > Isopoda > Cirolanidae > Bathynomus > Bathynomus jamesi. The sequence goes on along the minus strand of JAJOZX010002687.1, from coordinate 175,004 downwards.
CCGTATTTCTATTTTATTTTTTTGTGTCCTATATTCAGTCGCGAACCTGTTAATTATTTTAATGTTCCTGAGGATGTCATTAGGCGAAAGCTCTTGGTTATTTTATATATATATATATATATATATATATATATAATGGACTGTAATAATTTATTTTCAACTCATTACATTTTGTTGTAAAATGCTTCAGGTATATTAATTTTTTAATTATAGATTATTTTCAATTAGTAATAACTAATTAAAAATTAATATTTTAGAAAAGACCCTCAATATTATGGTAAAAGTCCTGTTCTGATATTTCTATTAATTAATTTTATAAAAATCCATAATAAGTTCATTTTGAAATGTGATGTTATGCGTCATTTTCTCTTAAATGGACCACAAACCACGAACTTCCCTGAGTGGTTCGAAGGTATTTGAGGCTTCACCTTGTAACTCCATATAACTCCTTGTAACTCTCGCTTCCTATATGTTTATGGAAGTATATATTATAGGCAAAAAGTGGGAATCATATTAAATATTACAATAATCAAGATTCTTTTGCAAGTGTTAATTATTTTTATAAAATCCATAATAACCACATATCCTTTCTCCTTAAAGGACCGATGAGGAACTAAATCGTGTTATAGAATATTTTCGTGATAACTTTGAAGAAACGCAAGTGGGGGACAGTGATCTGAATAGGGAGGTCGAAGTAATACAGCGCATCCAATCCAACGAATGCCAGATCGTTGGGGAACTAATGTACAGTAAGCTTTTTTATTTTTCTTGTGTTTCGGGTAAGAACAAGACGCAGTGTATTTTCATAAATTTTGTAAATGGTAGAGTCATAAGGAATGTTTTATAAAATAGTAAAATTTTTATATTTAACTTAAATTAGTTACAGAATTACAATATCAGGTGTACTCAGTTTACACAATATTGTTGCAATTACTCAAGTTACAATTATATATACAGTATATATACGCGTAAAATATTTCTCAATACATCGAGTGCGCACAAACGGAAAACGTTTTTTTATCGATCGATGAATTCCTTCTGCGTTACACCAATTCCTAGCTCATTACAGGCACCGGCGATATGGGAAAGATTACTATAAGCCCTCGAGCAAAGCGGAAACACAGCGTTTGATGAAATACTCCGTCTCCAATGTTCCTCCCAAGGCGTTCTTTTTATATTTCCCATTCACAGAAGTGTGGTCCTGCATGCCAATTAATAACCTTTTATGTAGAGCTCCCAGGGCGATGTTTTCTATCTGTTTCGATGCCAACCCTGCGGGTATCGTGTATAGTTTGAGCTGTGCTCTGTTAATTGGTAATTTTTTTCAATTTCTAACTGTTTAGGCGAACTTGATTTCACACGGCGTACGGGAAGGTATGTTTCCATAACATGAATCACACCTGGCTTTGCGCACTGTTCTTGATCAGCTCCCAGATTTAAACAGATTTCAGGATTCGTGCGAGTGAGCTTTAATTTCATATCGACCCCATTCACAAGCAGCTTCTCCTGAAATGTGAAGTCTGTATGCAGGCGCCCAAAACATTCGTACATCTTAGAATTTTTAAATTTGCCCTTTATACTGCTTTCGTCTTTACCCTGATAATTGCCCTCGGCAGTTAAAAAGGCATCCTTTGCTTCTTTTGAAAATTTGAGGACATTTTCCAGCTAGGCTCGCAGGTGATATTAACCCGTTCCTGCCGAGATGTTGACCTGATTGAAATACACATCACACTGGCTGAATATGGAGTGTAGAAAGTTTGTATAGGGAAATAAAACATTATCATCACAATCCGTTCCATCTGAATGTGCTATACGTAGTTTAGCGTACATGTGCACGCAGCTTGGGTTAAAAAAGTAAGGGCCTGAGCTGGGTATCACGAATTCTATTGGGGCACTCGGGGAACTAATTGTGTTTAACGGGTTAATCGTAATAAAGTCACTGTGCACAATAGAAACTTGCGTTGAGGCATGTCAATGAGGGACAGCGCCGATGAAACGTGCCATGAAACGTGCCATGACGAGCCAGAAGTAGTGCCACCTCTCTCGACAAGTAGTAAGCAACCTATGATTCAGGAGAATAATGTCCTTAGCTTATATCATTTAAAAAAATTATCAACCATTGGTTTCACTCGCTTAGAGCACTTCTTTTTTGATGTCCTTTTACGTTCAACGCCACGTGCTGGTAACCCCTTCTTCTTCTTCCGGACAGCTCCCTTCTTCTTCTTCCCACCACCACGCATTTTTATCTTTGCATCTTTGATGATTTCGTCCCGTGTACACTTTAATTGCTTGTTTAGAGCTTCTTTAGTCTTAGCCCCCGCCATTATGTCTTCTACCGTGTTAAGACCTGATTGTAACGCTTTCCTCCCGAGATATCTGGCACCCCTCTTCATCAAAGGGACAGCCGTACGAGGTATGGGTGAAAAAATGGATCCAAGCCCACTCCCACGCTGGTATCTCACCCCTCGATAGACTGTGAAAGGCTTTCGTTCCATTATAACTCAGTGCGACGAAAGTGGAGCTTCACCGTTAAGATCCCATCACCGAATGGGAAACTTTCCAGCTCAATCGTTCTTATATATATTGAGATATTGGTTAATAGATTAATCGCAACATTCACATAATGAGGTTTGTTATATGTAATGCTGAAGTTCTGTCCTCTATGATTGGAAATGTGTGCGATACGAAGCAGGGGCGCTTCAGTATCCCCAACAATCTGATGCTCCACGATATTGCTGTAAATATAGCACATGTCTGGGGGTGGATAGCCATCGCTCAATTTTTCTAATTTCAGTTGATACCTTAGGCTGGACAAATCCTGCTGTACTTCGTGAAAGGTATCTCTTTGGTGGGCTGTGTCATATCGTCCCTCGGTAATAATTTTGAACAACCCTTTGTCCTTAATATTTCTGTTAGCTTGTAATTTTAGGGTCAGAGTCTGTGCAGGGGCTTCTTTGTTCATATTTCTGATGCTAAATCAGCCGTAAGGTTTGAACTTTTTAAACTAACGTTTAAGTCTCTCACAACATCCTCAGCCGCACCATAATGTCCCGGGCCTACTCTAGTGTAATACCGTGCATCCCCACTCCGGGCAGTACGCATGGTTTCATCCCGAATTACCCGGGCTTTTTTACACTCATCAAGGTCTCTAAGAACCGTAAACACGGTTTCTTTATAATCAATATTAAAATCAAAAGGAGGGTGTCCAACTGAATTTCGCATATCCCCACCTCATACGGATCACGACCCAATTCAACGCGCCCATAGATTTCTGTTACAAAGTTGGCCAGGGTATTGTCAGGATGTACAGAGAAGAAGAGGACGGTAGTGTGACGCAGAAATGGTTAGGAGCTATGTTGCCTACTATTTAAGCTTCACTATTGAATCAGCTTTTATATAAGTGCTGAAGCTTTCTAGGTACCCTAGCCATTTCACCAGGTACATTTTTATCTTTCCTGATCCTTTGGTACCTAAAATATTTTCAATATTAAACACGTTTTTTCCTAAATTAAATGTCACTTTCTGCAACTCCGCAATTTCTTCCCCATTCAAATCTTCAACGTAATACAGCATTATCTCGCATTTAGGTCTCATAGCCCTAACTTTAAAAATCTCACGTGTCCAACCTTAATCAAATCCCTTCGCAAATTTATTACCCGAACGCGACCGCCTTACATTATCACTGATTTTGAAACGTGTAGTGTGGCAAGGTTCTACGAATATCTCTTCTCACCTCAGGCTCTATGTGCTTACCTCTTTCTAAAACCTCTTTAGGTGTTGTCCCAATCGTACGATGGTGTGAACGGTTGTAGTATGAGGACAGTGATTCCAGAATGTCTATATATTTGTATGTGTTTTTATGTGTAAAGAGTGATGCATGCGTTCCTTTATGTTACGTTGAACTCTTTCAGCTAAAGAGGCCTTATATATAGAATTGCTAGTATAGTAGCTGATATTAAACTCTGTCAGCATGTTCTGAAAAGCTCGGCATATAAATTCTTTCCCCATATCGGTACAAAAATAGCCTGTAATCCTGTTTTTTTTCAACATCAGCATTTTGGTGGCTTTAGCAACTGATTCAGGCGATTTGAGGGGTCCCGCGTCTTAAGGTACGTAAGCGCCAAAATTAAAATTCGCCAGAAATCGCCTTCAAACTTCAGCAATATTCTGGCAATAGTATCTCTGTTATTAATTGAACTAGAACGTTCATTTTTGGCTAAATTAGAGTTCTAAGTATGCTAATGAAGATGTTGAGGAGTTTTTGGAATAGATTTTCATATTTTATGTTATATATATTTTTTAATTTTTTTGTTTTTCTTATTATGCCGAACTTTGGTGCGATTTCTGGCACAGAATGATTCCATTTATTTTTCATCACTATCACTAGCACGGTGAGACATTGCTGCACACGTTGATAATAGTTAGAAGCCGGGTGAATAGAATAATCGACGCAATATTCAGCAATATGAGCACGAACACAGGACGCCTGCTAACAGCAACGCGAGTCTTAAGGTACTGGCAGGATGTTTGTGTCGTGTCCCTCTCTGCGCGTGGAGCGGGTGGCCAATCAGAAAACAGAGCGGCGTGGCTGCCATGTTTTCATTGGCTCGCGCTCTTCCTGTTGTTCCCGCCACCCAGAGACCGAGCGTCTCACCCCCACCCCCATCACCTCCCACCTGTTGAACGGGATATTTGGGCCTTAAGACGCGCATCACATCTGGGCAGCAGAGCCCAGCTGGCGATAGAGGTGTAAAAAGTAGTTCGCTTCATAAGGTTTTCAACCTTACTCCTAGTGTCGTAAGGTCATTATAAGGTCATTATAATTAGCCACAGATATCTAGAGAATACATCTATTACACAGGTCAACAAAAAAACATTTTTTTTTCGTTGCCAAGGAAATTCGTTCGAATTTAGGATATTTTGGGGTTGCTGAATTCCAAAATGAAAGTAGTTTTTCCGATTTGGCTCTATTTCTTGAGATAATGAATACCCTCAATTAATAGGAACCGTAACCATAACGCGTGCATATGGGAAACTACCGGAACATTCTAGATAGTGAGACCGAATAAAATGCCATTATGTATTTCATGTGTTTACTTTTGTATGATTTGAGACAATTTCAATGCGATTTGTAAGTAGGCTCCGCCTGAACATTAAATTTTTTGCATTTTTACGTGTTTCAATGGGGTACCAATTATCTCATAAATTAGAGTCAATCTAGCAAAACCGATGTCATATTCGGAATCAGCACCACAAAGTTACCCCAAAATCACTCTAATATGATTGGCAATAAAATGAGTGTTGACCAGTGTTATGAATAGGATGTAGCGGTAGCCATCATTATACACTGAATATCTTTCCATGTCTGCTAAATCCTCTTGCCAAAAATAGCCAATCGAGGCCCCGGTTGTCTTGGCCGTTTTAAACCTTTTTCTCACCGGCTTATGAAGTGTATAAGCATCCTGCTCCCGCAAAAACCTCTCAACATCTTTTTTTCCTACTCCATCATTATAAACACCTCTGTTTATAATAGGTCTTAATATGTTAGCCATTTACGTATTCTAGAAGCACGTGGAGAGTGCTGACCGTTGTTGTTTAGTCTCTTCTTTCTCTTCTTCAGAGTTGGTACCCCTGGGGATGATGGCGTGCTCAGTTGTGGCACATGCGAGGCTTGCTCCAAGTTTTTAACCTATTCAGATTTCCTATCAATCTTTTGGGGACATTTATTTGTTTTAGTCTTGCTTTAATCTGCTTCCATCCTGATGGTGATGGTCTATCCCACTTTCTCACCAGATCGTGGACGATGTCGACGATATTCGAGCCCTGTACCTTTGTTCCTTCCACAATGATCTCACCTGTATCTCTCTACTGTATGATAGGGTCCTCACTCAATAGATTATAAAGACTTAAACCTTTATTCCTCAATATATGTGGGAGGTTGCTTTTCAATACATGCTCAATATGTCGTAGGACCGAACCGTTATTCTTTGGTTGGTGAGCTCTAACGTCGGACCCAGGTCCTATGTCGCCATGCTCATCGTTGTCCGCGATGAACTTAATAACCACCGGGATCTCTGTCGGATTCTTATAATTTTCGTACTCGTGAAGAAATTTCTGCGGAGCTTCTTGGTACAAGATTCTTTTCTCATCAGGTGACTTTTCGCTTTCCAATCTTTTAATCCTGCTTTAACGGAGTTCTAGAACCGTGTCTGGATTCTTTGAACTTTGTAGTGAAGCATACACCTTGTGTCGAATCACTTCCATTTCCTTCATTATATTAATCTAGCCAGTAAAGGCCCCTAAACTGAAAATAAGATGGGTAGGAATGATCCCCCTCTTTGTACAATAATTCGTTTTTTCTTCCCTACAGTTTGACTTTTACGAGCGAGTGTACGTATTATGTTCTTGTAAAGTCGTAGGCGAGATTTCTGAGGGGGTTTCATTGATACATTGCAATTTATAACGTTCAGACAGATTTCACAGATGCATTTTAAAAAGACGGAGTCGATATTTTTAACAAACACCTGTTGCATTGCCCAGGGCAATCGATGGTAGATTTTTATTAATTCAGGGTATTTCTTTAGCTTCTTTGTCATTCTGGAATATAAACGTTTCAGGCTCGTTCGAGAATATATTCGTTCTTAGAAGCACCCTAAATGTGTTTCGCGGGTGAAGGTCACAAAGCAAATATCCGTAACGTTGACTTGTAGCTTCTTTATGAACTTCCAAAAACTCCTTACTCTGATTCGGGAACATTTGATCGGCTAATACCCCAATTTGTGACACATCTCTACGTTGCGCGAATAAGATTAGATATTGTGTATTTAACTTCGAAATTTTGCATCTTGCCTATAATATTCCTTGCTCAAATAATTCCTACTGTAACCTCATAGATAGGTATTATAGTAAGATAGTGTCCCTGTTAAGAGAAGCAGGAAACCCCCTGATTAAATCTTACAACTATCATACTAAGATTATTCCTGGATGGAATGATTTTATTGCCCCCCTGAAGAGGGAATCGAAAGACGCCTATGATTTGTGGTGCATTCATGGTAGACCCAGATTAGGACCAGTATACATGAATATGTGTAGAAGTAGGAGTCAGTATAAGACGGCCAAAAGGCGATGTAAACAGGAAGAAGAGTCTATAAGAGCATCAAAAGCCTGTGAAGTTCGCATAAATAATGATAATATCAAATTTTGGAAATTTGTTAAGAAACAAAAGGATGTCAAAAGTGTCCTCCCTCCGACAATCGATGGGGTGTCGGGGGAGGATGAAACTGCAAAGCTGTGGAAAAACCACTACTCTAACATTCTTAACAGTGTGAGTAGGGATAATCTTAAAATAGATTGCAGCGAAACGCCTGTGGGAAGGACAAGGGAAAATTCTTTGATATCAGTTCCTGAAGTAAAGAGGTTAATTAAAGAGTTAAAGACTGGTTCTGCGTCAGGGGTAGATGACCTATCGGATGAGCACTTAAAATTTGCCAATGACGTAGTATGTCTGCATATATCATTGCTCTTATCAGCCATGCTTGCTCATAGCCATATCCCTGCAGAGTTCATGAGGGTATATATCTTGCCCCTGGTCAAAAATAAGTATGGAGACATTCTGTCCAGCAATAATTGCAGGCCTATTGCTGTCGCTTCCTGTTTCTCGAAACTACTAGAAAAACTCTTGTTACTCCGATTAAATGATTACCTATGGACATCTCCTAATGGGTTTGGTTTTAAAAGGTCCCACTCGATTGACCTGTGTATCTATGTACTTAAAGAAACAATATCTAAATACAGTGACAGTAATTCAACTATTTATAGCTGTTTCCTAGATATAAGTAAGGCATATGATAGAGTGAACCACGTTATTTTATTTAAAAAAAATAGAAGACAAGAAGGTTCCCATGTACACATTAAATTTATTGAAATTTTCATATTCCCACCAATCTTTTAGCGTTAGGTGGGGTAATGTACTCTCCGAATGTTTTGGCTCCTCTTGCGGGGTGAGACAAGGCTCCTTGTTCTCCCCTATGCTGTTTAATGTGTCTATTGACGGATTAATTGCTTCACTTAATAGAGCAACAGTGGGATGTTGTATAGATAACACAAGGATAAATAACTTAGTTTATACCGGTGATATGGTGTTAATAAGTCCCTCTGTTAAAGGTCTGGATCGGCTACTAAAAGTCTGCGAAGTGTATTCACAGAAACATGATATTCTTTTTGATGTTACAAAATCTAAGATTAGGCAACTTCATCTTAAAAGCTATAATCAACCAGCTGACATTACGTTTAAAATGAGAGGTGAAGTAATTGAAAAGTACAAGGGTTTAAGTATTTGAGTCAAACTATTAACAGCTCCTTGAGTGATGACTCGGATATAAGAAAACAATCTCGAAGCCTTTGTGCTAAAGCGAATATGACTATAAGGAACGTTCGGTTCTGTACAAGTGAAGCTAAAGACACTCTCTTTCGTACTTTCTGCAGTAATATATACGGACAGCAACTCTAGGTGGATTATAAAAAAAGGTTACATCCGAGATGCTCAGCTTCGCAAATGTTTGCTACCCGCAATATCCCAAGCTTCCCGGAGGTAACAAGACGTGTTCAGTAGAGTCTAATGCAAAGAATTAAAAAATCAACCAACCCGATTATACAAGCTATCCATGAGTCCTGCCTTTTATCCTCTAAGCTAAGGAGTTCTTGGTACGAAAACGTCTGTTTGTAGCTCCACTTAACTTGGACATTACGGTATTATTTCTAATCAATTGTATATATTTTTATCGTATGTGAACTGTCATTGTACAGTATTAATTATATTTGTCATATGGACTGTAGTCTGGCAGTAAATCTTTTCATTTTCATTCATTTAAAGACACATCACGCATGTGTCTCTTTTTGAAAAATAGATTCTGATTGATGAAGAATACGCTTATGGTAAGATGGTGGGAGAACACTGTAAATGTCTCGGCAAACGTTTTATCCATTTCCAACATGACTCGTCAATTACAATAACTGTATGTTCATTTCCCTTTAACGAATTAACGTCATATACACATTTGTGGGACAGAATATCATCTTGGTACTCGTTGAATACTGACTGGTACGTCGAATAGCACTATATAACTTTATGCACAAATTTTGAGAAAATCTCTCCCTTATCTTTAATCAATTTAAGCATAAACACAGTTTACCACATCCTGTAGGGCCAGATATAATGCTCTTGGACGGGCTCGTGAACCTGAATTTTTTTACAGAATCCATCTCTAACACGTCACACTCCTAAGTGCATCATTTATAAAATATAATAAAAATTTAATTGGTGTTCCTTATATTCTACAGTCTTGTTTTTCCTCTTCTTCCACAGAACCGTGAATGACGACGAGGTACACCATCATGTCCCCATCATCGATATTACAAACGATTCCGATGACAGTGTAGTTGTGGTCACAGACTCTTGCCCCGCTGACGAATCCACACCAGCGACAACTGTAGCATCATCACGCGCCAGTTCAAAGCGGAGGCATGATGAAGAGCCTTCCAAGTCAGATATAAAGCGTGCCAGGAGTGCACCGGTTGTTTGACTCCGAGTAATAAAGCCCCAACCTTCTAGGTCTTGCGACACAACCCCAAAACTAGCAGTTCCTTCCTCGAATAAAAGTACGTCCCCTTATTCCTGTTCAATTCCTGGCACATCCTCCACAACAGCAGCTGCTTCTCTTTCTGTAGAGGATGGTATAACAATTGAACTGGTGCGCACCGCCATCCCTACCCCAGCCCTGACTAGAAGTCGGTACGTAGTCAGAGTTGACCCTAGATCCCTGTATAGCAATGGTGTTGAACAGAGTCGGCGACGCGTAGTTGAACGTATTGTTGAGTTTGCCCTTCAGAACCACAACGAACGTAAAGTCATGACGAGTCTGACCTTCGGGTTCGGGTCAGATGACGGGGATGTTGATGATTTTTGGGTAGTAATACCTTTCAGACGCTTGGAAGCTGTAGATATAGAATATAATGCAGGCCTCTCAAAGTAGTACAGCTTTCAGTATGGACAACTTCACGTAGATAATGACTGTATTCCGTGTTGCGGATCATAGTGCTACACCTTATACTTTTAACTTCAATTCTCAGGCTGTTTACAGACGGCATATAAACACCGATCGTGGTTGCGGCTTTATAGCATTAGTCTTGGTCCGTATGTTTACTGTACTAAATACACGGGCCCAAAAAATTTGGTTGCCTACGGGTGTGCAGCGTGCCCGTAAACTATCTTCAGATTCCAAGCTTGAGTTTGTGTAATATGGGTCCTGAAGAGCTGAAAAGGGTAGAGCAGGATATGAATGCTCGTATAGTTGTATTTGGAATGAATGATCGTCGTAGGTCTGTATATATTTTTAAAAGCAGTGTGAGAGATCGTACAAGACCCCTACTTATCTTAGAGCTATCAGGGGCAACGTATTCCCCCATCCGTAATATAAGGGATCTTTAAGCGAGTTATGATAAAAGTCGAAAATATGGAAGGCATCATGATTTGTGTAAGGGATGTCTCGAGTTTGTTGATGATATTGTGAATCATTGCAAGGATTGCCACATGGTATATGAGCAGTGTAAAAGCTCCAAATGTGAAAGCCGTGCAATTGACGCTGAGAAGAGGCACTGTAATGTCTGTAGACGTACATTTTTCAATAATATTTGCTTTGATCTCCATAAGTCAATTGGCACGTACAGGAAAATGAGAATCTGTGATTGTGGTATGTCTCATACGATGGATAATTGGGGGAAATTCAAGCATAAATGTGATGAAATTCACTGTCCTACATGCCATGAGAAATATAAGGCAGATGGTGTAAAGCAAGTATGTTATATGAAAGATGCTAAGCCTAAAAATAGACCTTGTGTTACTTTGTACTATGATAGAGAAATATATACGGTTGCTGAAACCAAAGAGGTTATCTATCCTATATCTACTTGTAAGTCAGACTATCTGCGATGAGTGCATGGAGGCTGTGATGAGTGTCACAAATGTGGTAACCGGACAAATGTTTTTAAAACGCTTGCACACGACAGCCCTGTGAAACTTTTTGTGTCCTATATTGTCAAGTTAGCGGACAAGTTAAAAAAAATGACTATATTCTTGCCCATAAGGAGGCAAAATATGACACACAGTTCCTTTATAAGGAACTGCTTGAGCACGAGTCATCTGAGATATTTACAGGCGATCCCTTGAAAAGAGGAAACAAACTTATACAGATGCAAATAAGAGGTAATGTACAGTTTAAAGACACTTTATTATTCACACCATATAAATTAGCCAAGCTACCCAAGGTAATGGGCAGAGCCGCCGAAGTTTCAAAAGGGTATTTCCCTTACACTTTCCTCAGAAGCGACACTTTAAATTACGTAGGACTACCTCCACCCAAACATTACTTTAACTACGCCAACATGAGTAATAGTGAGCGTGAAGATTTTGCCCGCTACTACAACAGTGTTAATGAAGATTATCCTTACAATATAGCTGATGAATGTGAGCGTTATTGCGTGAATGATGTACGCCTACTTAGAGTATGTTTCGAGGCCTTTAGAAAGATGTATATAGACTGTTTCAACTGCGATCCGCTGCAAATCGCAACCACGATCGCCTCATTGTGCTTTACGGTGTTCAAGAATAACTTCATGCCTAAAGACACCTTAGCCGGCATTCACAGAAACAACCCTCGCAGTTATGAACACAATGGTATTTACTGGCTCATACACCTACAGCAGCAAACCGGTGTATACATAAAACATGCCCGCAACACGGGGGAGGTACCCATTAAGGTCAATGGTCGTGTTCTGTGGGTTGTTTGTCTAAGCCACTGGTTCCCAACCGGTGGGCCATGGCCCACTTGTTTGTCATTTAGCATCATGTTAATAAATGTTAACAACAAAAATTTGCTTATTAAACCTTATATAAACATGATACCAGCTTAGCAACATGGGAGGTGGGCCATGAGTTATTCGAATCAGCTCTAGTGGGCCATCGCTTCAAAAAGGTTGTCACTGGTGAGAAGACTGCGTACTCCTTTAACGGTTGCTGGTGGCACGGATGCTCACATCGTGAGTGTGAAATCGTAGGAGATATCCACGGTAGATCTCCTGCCGACAATGTTGCATGGACGCGCATCCACGATCAGCTTATAGGCACTCAATTTACTCGCAAGATCTTGTGGGAGCATGAGTATGATGCACGGATGGAAACAGATGGACTTTACCGTGAAGAAATAAACACGATCAAGCGTTCAATGCTGTTGGATCATCTCAAATTCGGAGGGCCTACAAATCCCTTCAAGTTATACTTTCCGCTTACGGAGGGCGTGAAACTCCGTTACTATGACTTCTGTTCTTTATACCCCTACGTGATGAAGAGCAATCTGGACATCGTAGGTGCACCTGAAAAGCTTGTGGGACCAGCCCTGCCCACCATCGAGGAGTTCTCAGCAAATTTGAACGAGAACTATTTCGGTCTTTCTTTCGTAGACGTGCTCCCCCCTCGCGATTTATGGATGCCGATCATGCCCGCCGTTATAGACCACAAACTCATGTTTCCCTTGTGCGTGAAGTGCGCAGAGGAGAACAATGGGGCTTGTAATCACACAACCAACCAGTGGAAGATCAGAGGCGTATATACAAGCCCTGAGTTGTCCCTAGCCGTTTGCCATGGCTACAGAATATTGAAGATATATGAGGTGTGGAGGTTCCAGAATCTACCCAACCTTTTCACGTCATACATAGTGTAAACACTTTTTTGAAGGATAAAGTAGAAGCATCAGGGTATCCGCGAGGAAATGATACCGAAGATGAAAAATCGGCTTATATTCAGCGTTACCGTGACCGTGAAGAGATACAACTATCAAAGTTGTGTCTAAATAGTTTTGGGGAAAATTTGCGCAGAATACAGGCAAGGGGAACGTTCACCTAGCCCAAAGTTATAAAGAGGTGTGGGATTATGCCAATGCTCCCGCTGGAGATCGTGAATGTAGGCAATACGTACATAATAAAGTACAACATTACCGATTTGACCATAGATACATCGCATTTTACAAACATACCTGTAGCAGGCTTCACAACCGCATACGCTCGCATTAAACTTTGGGGTCTATTGCACGCTCTTGGGCGGAGGTTTCTGTACGCCGACACAGATAGTGTAATATTCACAGCGAGGGAGGGTGAATACATGCCGCATATTGAGGATTTCCTCAGAGAGTTGACTGATGAGATCAAAGATGAGTATGGTGACATCGCATGCGCCGACTCTTTTGTCTCAACAGGTCCAAAAACATATGGGGTACGGGTGAGGGTGGGGGAGGAGATGAAATATATCGTGAAGGCTAAGGGCATCACGCTTAACCAGGCGAACAGTCGAATCGTTAACTTTGATTCGTTGAAGGAACTAGTGTGCTTGGAAGATGAGGGCGACCAACCGCCCCAACCAACTGTAGGGACTCACAATTTTGGGGCCCAGAAGCTGTGGGGGTGAAGGAACTTTGGGGTACGAAAGTGTGTCGTAACACCTATAGGAAACGTTACCAGGTGCCTGATACCTATGATATCGTACCCTTTGGCTACTATAACCTTGATTGTTTTATATATATATATTTATATGTCTATTTACTTGCTAACGATATGTTCATTTTATTTATTACACGTATTTGAAAATATATACCTTGAATAATTCATGATATGTTTATTAAATAAATCGTGTTTCAGTTAGCGTTTCATTTTCTCCTTTGTGTGCTGGTGTGCGTATGTACAGGAAAAGTCCTAAGCTCCGCCACCTGTATGATCGAAGAAAGGTCACGTTACTCATGCTACTACCTGGGCATATCTCTACCCCTCTGTGCTTAGTTGACCGCTGCAAGCCCTGGATCTCAGAGGTGTATTTGAAGAAATCTCACGTAGACGAAAAATAATGATGGCTACCTTTAACCCTTTGCCTGTCCAAAGCATTTTCATAAGTTTGGTCCAAACGTCCATGCTTGTTTTCAGACTTTTGGTTATAAGAGGTTTATTTGGTTTAGTTGGTGGGTAATATGTGATCATAGAATGTATCACACTAAATATTATTTATGATGCGCTCTGTGTAACATATGTGATGCATGTATCACATGTGATGCACGGGACAGGCAAAGGGTTAATATGACATGCTGGACGTTTATGAAGTGGTATTCGCTCAAGTCTGAAGATGTGGTGAACACTCAAAGAATCCCTATTCTTCCATCCTTTGAGGCTTTTAAGGCAACAGTGAACCGTGCGAAACTTGAGGAACAAGAGGTTCAAATACACTACGGCTATTCTGGCAAGAGCAATGCAGTGTTTCGTGGCACAAACGATGTAATGGACTATGTTGTAGGACTGAACTGCATAAAAGCTTACATATATCGTGAAGTGGAAGAAACAACACGTGCAGAAGAGAAGCAACGGGTATGGTTAGTGAGCCTTGTTGATGAGTGGTGTGACAAGCGGTAATATGTCATGCTGCATCATACCGAGTACTCGTACTCTGCGGCTGAGAATATAAATCTTGTCATAATGGACAATCTAAAATATTTTTACCACTACAGTAATATATATCATGACGAGGTTTGCAGTGAGGTTGTGGTCAAAGGCCTGCGTGAGTTTTTAATAGAATTTAGAGACGAGTATCGCATATGTTTCTCTCAAATAGTGCGCCGTAGTGGGAATAAAATGTGTTTAGTTCGTGAAAATCCCCCTGAACGAAAATGTCTGGTGCACATTCTGGGGAGTGGGAGTGATAAAACATTAAAACCGATATTACTTCGTGTGTCGCAGATGGAAAAGTTCTCGAAACGGTTGCCCAATATAATGGGGCACAAGTATTCACATGACTCTTTCATGTTGGATCAAACCCGTACACGAAACATTAACGCTTGGTATGACTCATCCGTGTGACTCGTTTCCCACACCTGTCTCCGTGCCAAATCGCGCACTGGCTGCTCATAGTCATCTCAGAGCTTGAACCGTCTGGACGTGCACTCTTCTCAATAGAATACGATGGAGCTTCCTTTGAGCAGCATTCTCAATGCCGTATAAGATGTGTCCGTTCCGAAGTCATTGCCGGTGCCGTTAACAATGTACTGGAAACGACTTGTTGTTTATTTAAGTGTTGAGGAGATGAATAGAATCTTCGTGATAGTTGAGAAGTGGAGCGAGGATCGTTATAAAATACCTGCAGGTGTAGGTACAAGAAGAGAACAGATTAGTGATACCCCGTCATATGCCTTTGTTTGTACGTTGTGTATAAATAGCGATCAGCCATGCATTGATATACGACTGATGTGGAAGAATGTATCTGATAACAACGTTCTTGTCCCTACGCGAAACCGCTTCATCCTCGAAAGAATGTTTGAAATCGTCGGTTTCCGCAAGCTGAAGCCTATATTAGACGCGCGTGTTACCGATATGGTTTATTTTGATACGGTTCGTGAATACGCATACACTGCTCTGCTCGACGGGTTTACTGAGTGTAGGAATGAACATGGCGAGAATGGTCTAGAACTGGATGCTTATTTAAAAGGTTCAGACTCTTCGAAATATCCTGAACTTTGGTACAAAGCACTTTAGCTGTACAGAGCTGAGGTCACCTACACCGTTCACCCTGAAGAACTATTTCTTTATATAATGAGCAACTGTCGCTACAACTTAGAAGATTATTTCAACTGCCGATATGCATTGTGAAGAAGAATTCATGATTGAAAAGCTCGGATCGGTTAGAGCAAACCCTCGATTGGGAAGAAGTGTTTATAAACTTGAATTTAATAATGATGTTGTGGCAAACGACGCCCTCGTTGTGGGTGCTTTTGATTGTATTCTGTCCATGTTTAAAGAGAGTGATAACTTGCCAAACGAATGTAAAGTGGACACAAAAATAGTCTTGAACGAATTGAAGGCCCTTTCCAGCGAGTATAGGCATCCCTATAACTTGAGCGGTGAAATAATGTTAAATCGTATTTATTGCATAGTGCAAAGCAACAATGATGTAACTGTAGACTCGATCACGTGCGAGTTTAGTATTTTAGTTAAGCGCAGTAGAACATAATGTGTATATCGATTTCTCATGTACTATTATTATTTTGATGTTTATATAGTATTTTACAGTATATTTATTTTCTATATATTTGTTAAAATTTTATTATTCACTATAAATGTGTATATAGATTTCTCCTGTACTAATATTATTATTTAAGAATTTATATATTTATATGTATCGTTTAATGTGTGTATACAATTCTTCAAAACTATTTTGATTGTACAGGGTGTCCCATAAGTCCGGAATCATAGGAGAAATTCATATTTTTCTATTTCTACAAATCATAATTAATATTTTTCTCTTTCTACAGGCCATAATGTCCGTGAGCATGGAAGAACGAATCCAGATAATTCTACTCATAGAAAATTGGAGTCAAAGAGAGGCCGCTGCTGAATTTAACAGACTGCATCTAGACCGCGAGCCAATAACACAGAGTTGTGTTAGCAGACTTGTTGCAAAGTTTAAGGAAACAGGATCCATAGAAGATAAACCACACAGTGGATCTTCAAGGAGGTCCACTGACGATGATACAGCGACTGCTATCCTGGCTCACTTTAACAGAAGTCCCAATAATTCTCTTCGGCGATTGTCCGCCGAGACAGGAGTGTCGAAAAGTAGCATCCATCGCATTCTTCAGGCTCACAAATGGCATCCATATGAACTTCAGATCCTACAGAAATTAAGCGAAGATGATCCCGATCGGGGGATGGAATTTTGTGAATAGGCTACAGAACAATATGCTCGGGATGCCAATTTCTCTTCCACAATTCTGTTCAGTGACGAGGTTGTTTTTTATGGAAATGGTGATGTAAATCGACAGAACACCCGCTACTGGTCTTAAAACAACCCTCACTGGTATACCTCTTCAAAGGAACAAGGTGCATCTCGGGTGATGGTATGGTGTGGCATTTGGAAGGATCGCATCATAGGCCCCCTTTTTTTTATGAACATGTCACTGGAGGCACCTACCTACGTATGCTCAAGGAAGAAGCATTTCCCAGTGTCTTGAACGAAGAAGGAAATTTCCCAACATGGTTCCAGCAAGACGGCGCTCCTGCACATTACAGCACCCAAGTAAGGGAATACCTGTACCAACAATTCCCTGGTCATTGGATAGGACGTCGAGGGCCTGTGGAATGGCCAGCTAGAAGCCCGGATCTCACGCCACTAGATTTTTATCTCTGGGGCCACTTGAAAGCGCTGGTATACGCAGAGAAAATTAGGAGTGTTGAACATTTTCGGCAGCGCATTATTGGGGCATGTAACACCATTACTCCTGACATCATTTACCGTGTGCTTGCTGACTGGGTATCACGTCTGAATTTGTGTATTGAAAACAATGGTGGACATATTGAGCACGTTCTGTAAATAAAAGCTTTTGTTTTGCCTTTTTTTATTATTTTTCCTATGATGCCGGACTTATGGGACACCCTCTATATTTATTTTCTATATGCAGGGTGTCCATAAATGTTTACCCTGAAAACAGTATGCTCTCATGTTTTAATGACGAATCTTACATCCGTTTTGTTTTTACAGGTGATCTCGTACACGAATAGAGTTTCTGTACTGATGTGTTTCGTCTACCGCATTCGCAGCTAGGAGCGCTGTAGTAGCTGTTCACTTAAGATGGCGTCTGTGACAGAGAAGGCAAAATGTGTTGTGTGGCTTTCAGAAACAAAATCTTATGTCAGTGTTCAGTGAAGGTTCAGAACAAAGTATGGAAAGAATCCACCTGATGTAAAGTTAATTAAGTCGTGGATGAAAAAATTGATGGAAACTGGAAACGTGGAAAAGGAAAGAGCAGTGGTAGACCATCATTTTCCGATGGGACGGTGGAAAACATTCAAACTCCTTTCACACGGTCACCAAGGAAATCGGTGAGACAAGCTTCATGCAAACTAAAGATACCGAAGTCTACGGTGCACAAGGTGTTACACAAACGTTTGAAGTTAAACGCCTACAAGGTACAAATTTTTCAAGAACTGAAGCCTGATGACCGTCCAAAACGTGAACAATTCGCTATTGACATTTTGAACAGCATTGACGAGGATAATGACTTCTTGTTACGTGTCTGCTTTTCAGACGAGGCTACGTTTCATCTTAGTGGTAGAGTCAACAGACACAATGTGCGTATTTGAGGATCAGAAAACCCACGTGCCGTAAGGGAGCATATTCGGGGCAGTCCGAAGATCAGTGTCTGGTGTGGACTAATGCATGACCAGATAATTGGTCCTTTCTTCTTCGCTGAGAACATTGTTTCAGCAACTGTGTACCTGGATATGCTCACCAATTACGCCATCCCCCAGCTGCAGGAGAGGCAGCCAACTCTCATCTTCCAACAAGATGGGGCACCCCCTCATTGGGCGCATGTTGTTCGTGAAACTCTCGACGCAACATTTCCAAATCGATGGATAGGCAGGGACGGGCCAATCCCATGGCCCCCAAGATCACCAGACATTACCCTGGTGGATTTCTTTCTCTGGGGTCATGTTAAAGATTTGTTTTATGCAACAGTTGTTCCAGATATCAAGACATTGCGAGAACGCATTACGGATGCAATTGCAACAGTTAACCCACAAATGTTGGAAAACGTGTGGCGTGAGTGTGAATACCGTTTAGATATTTTACGTGCCACTAAGGGTGCACATGTGGAAGCTTATTAAGTTCATTAACTATGTATCAAAACTTTGTATGTTTATCTACTTATGATTAAAACTGTTTGAATACGAGTGTTTATTTAAAAGCTATAGCATGCTTTAATCAGGGTAATCTTTTATGGACACCCTGTATTTCATGAAATTAATTCCAGTAATTCGTCTAAATAAACTGAATGATGTAGTTGTGTTTTATTAATAAATGCTTTCCTGGGTGTATATATAAACGATATTATGGAATAACTGGGGTGATGGGAATATATATAAACGATGCACGTTTGTTACAATAAATATATACAGGGTGGGCCGAAAGTATGGATCCATAGGGAAATATTTATTTTAATACATAAATTACAACAAATGGTAAATATTTTAAATGAATATCAACTTTAACTCGTAAATGCGTATCCGTGATACTGTACAGTAGTTCGTACTCCAGTATAAATACTCAAATACTTTTTTATTTCAGCCCAGAAATGGCTTCGAGTCTTACAACAGAAGACCGGGTAGAACTTTTGCTCATGTACGCAAGACAGGGCGCTACACACAGAGAAGTTGCTACCGAATTCAATAGAAATAATCCTGATAAGCATCCAGTAACACATGCGACTGTTGGCAAGTTGTTTAAACGTTTCAAAGAAACAGGAAGTGTACATGATCGACGGCGTTCTGGTCGTCCAAAAACTGCAACTGATGAAAATACCTCTGCAATGGTATGTGAAACTTTAACGAATAGTCCAGTAAAGTCAACAAGAAGATTATCAAATGAAACACGCACCTCGAGAACGTCAATTCGAAGAATTATTAAAAATCATAAATTCCATCCCTAAGTGTCTCGATGTCAGAGGCCGCCAATTTGAGCATTTGTTATAATTTGTTGTTTATACTGGGGTACGAACCACTGTACAGTATCACGGATACGCATTTACGAGTTAAAGTTGATATTCATTTTAAGTATTTACCATTTGTTGTAATTTATGTATTAAAATAAATATTTTCCTATGGATCCAGACTTTCGGCCCACCCTGTATATATATGTACGTTTGCTGCTATATATATATATGTGTGTGTGTACGTTTGCTACTATATATATATATATATATATATGTGTGTGTGTGTGTGTGTGTGTACGTTTGCTACAATAAATATATATATAAGGGGTCGACCGTAGGTCAATCCTGAACAGTCGTTCGAACTCACCTAAAGTAAGTATGTAAGTATGTATACACTATACCAAATGGCTGGTTATGCTTTCTAAACCAGCTGGCGGATTAAGACAACTGGCGGATTTCTAAGCCATCTGATGCTGTCAAGAACATCTCCATTAATTAAATAAATAGCACAATGTGGCAACTCAAAAATTAATAATATATATATATATATACACCTAAAAAGGCCATTTACGCCTTCTAAGCCAGATTAAGCCTTCTAAGCTTTCTAAGCGAACTGGCTGATTAAGACCTAAGCCAAGTGCAAAGACCAAGAAGTTTATTATGCGTCTGGCGGTCCCAGGCGAAGGATGGTCTCTCTCTCTCTCTCTCTCTCTCTCTCTCTCTCTCCTCTCTTTCTTAGGTTAGGCGGATTCCCCCAGCTTGTGGCAGCTGGGGGGGATCCCCTTTGCTTCCTTTTTTTTTGCACCCTGGGGAGTAGGGGTGGGGGTTGGCATTGGCTCTCATATGATCAACATGCATTTCATATGGACTCGAACATTTTGAGGTCATACTACTGGGACTATTAACAGGAGGTATAGCTAAAAGTTCGCGGAGGTGGCTTTATTTAGGATCGCTGGCTTACCAAACCGTTTCTTTAATATATCCCAACCCACATTATAATTAGCATCTGTTAATTCTAGTCCTGCTATTGTCTTTGCTGCCTCCCCTTCCAAGAGGGGGACTGCAAATAATTAAACTTCTCCACAGCACTTAACACTTGATTAGAATGAACTGCTGACTGAAAACTGTCTGCCCATCCTTGCCATTCCTGAATACTCCCAGAAAATATTTTGAGTACAAGCCTCGGTAATTGAACTGCAGATCTGTTAACCTTAACTTCTCAAACACTGTTTGTTGACAGCTGTGTTTCATTATTAGACCTGGTCTCTAACTGTACTGAACTGCTAATCTCTTTTGCTGTGTGGCATGCTTTAATTATGTCATCAATAATCTCTTCAAAGTAAATTATTTCATTTTCTATTTCATCCTCTTCTATAAGAGCCTCAATTTTAACATTTACTTCACTCAAAGCAACCTTTTTAGTTTCTAATATGGAAAGCTGCGCAGTCACTAAGTTTAAATCCTCTTGCTCTATAGCGGAATCTATAGTGGCAATGACCTTTGTAATTAGACCTTTGTAGGTGTTTCCCTTTTTCCTAAACTTGTTCAATTGAGCTGCAGTCATCTTCAATGCAAACAAACAACTGGGCTCAATGCCAAATAAGATGAATTGGCCAAAATACTTAACCAAACTGACCAAACTCAAAATTTGCCTTTTTTTTCAAATAAACTGAATTGCTTCGTTGGGGTGCTGACCAACCACCAGTATGGAATACAAAATTTTCCACCCAAGTAACTGGCGCACTGATGTCTGCAACCTTCGCCTACAAACAATAAAACCAAAATTAATCAAACCGGTAAAAATGTAGGCCCAAAACAACGACAGACTAGCGGCCAAGTTTCGCAATTGGGCGATCAAACCTTCTACCCAGGGACCTTAACTCAATTATGCTCAACCCGTCGAGGCCTAACTTAGGCCACAATTTGCACAATCCGAACTTTGCCGGAAAATAGTCACTGACTCAGTCTTGGGCTAGAATCCGGCTCGAAGGACCATGTTATTTTTATTTATTTGGATTTGGTTCAGAATCCGAGCTGAGCCTTTAACGGCCAAGCTCTGAGGGGCTACTTTAACTTATAAACTAAGTTAAGCTAGACTAAAACAAACTTACGGACTTGGAGGTCCTATTAGGTCCTACCGCAGCGTTGCTGACTCGATGTGGGCCTACCTTAGGCCTCAGTTGCATAAAATTAAGAAAAAAATCAAAAGGGGCACTATTTATGGTCTTCTTCCTAAACCTTGCAACAACAACACAACCTGCAGCATTGCACGATGCAACAATCTTGTATCTAAACAACCAAACTGAATTGCAAGAGAGCTCTCTATAAGACCACACCCTGTAAGTGCTGCATTCAACGAACGATAGAAAGGACGCGCCAGTGCTCCAAAAAAATTATGCCACAAGAGTGCCCAAACAATTGTGCCACAAGAACCCAAAAATGCTAGTTCTGAATTAAGTGAGTTTTTCACTAACCTTACACTTATGAGATGGATATATACACGCCTTAACTTAATATGTACAAGCAATGCTGCATGAATCAGCTTAGTCATCATATCGCCTTGGGACAACAATGGCTCTTCCTCTTCTAGATTTTCTAACAGTAGTGGGCCATATTCAGAAAAAGAGCATATCTATTGATATTTATTTAGGCACACTTATGAAAAAAATATGAAAACTAACACAACGAAGTGAAGAAATGAAAGAAACTTTATTGAAGGTGGAAAAATCACGAGTGTATTTTATAGGATACTTGCTTTCATAGAATAACTGATGGGCCAAATTGTCCACCACTATATATATATATATAGTGTATATATATATATATATATATATATATATATATATATATATATATATATATATATATATGTTAAAAAAGCCTACAATATTTCCAGATTGATTGCGTGCAATATTTTTATATTATTCGTGAACGTCTGAATAAGATTTTTAGACTTCAGCGTTAAAATATAATGTTCCATTTTCTTTGTAGCGATATATAACGAAGAAGTGATATCGCGATATAAAGGGGTGAAGATATGAATTCAAAATTGAAGGTAAAAATGGTAGCTAATATTTTTATTATCAATGAACTAGCTTGTCACATATTGATGTAGCTAGCATGTTTCGCCCCTTTTTAATTGTGAATAAGATTATTTATTAAAAATTACATTCTCTTATGCGTTATTAGTACGATTTTTGCAACATGATGGATTGACATCTTTCATCATTTAAAAACATCATGACACATGGTATTTTAAAAATCTAATGCAACTAAATTAAAGTTATATTGCACAGATTTTGATGTAACTAATGAGCTGATAGATAAGTTTACTGCAAGCATATCTTAAATTTTATTTTACAGACATAATATAACCTTGAATAACAGTTAATACAGTTTCGCCATCTGAACCATAGGCTTATACAGTAGTAATAAAGGAATACAGAATTTGGTGATTGTACTTCTGAAATATAAAATTTATGTACCCTGGTCTCTTTTAAAGGCTGGATTACATTACTGTATATATATATATTTATATATATATATATATATATATATACACATAGTAATGTGTGTGTGTGTGTATATATAGGCCTATATATACTTTCCTTCGCAGAAGCAATTTGATAGAATCGCTCTTCACTTTTTCCGTCAGAAATACAACAATGGTTATGACTCGTAGATCTAAAAACTAATTGTATATTAAAGGTTAAGAAGATAATTTGAGATAAATAGTTAATAATAATAATAATAATAATAATAATAATAATAATAATAATAATAATAATAATGATAATAATAATAAGTGTTCATTGTTAGAGAAAATAAACTTATTTATCATTTACTTGTCTGAAAACAGCTCATGTGACAGAAATGTACGAAGATTGTAGGCTGGGTTTCTGAATGCTACTAGTGGGTTGGGTGACATATTTAATTTAAATAAGCTTAACAGAAGTATTCATATATGAGTATATAATAATAATAATAATAATAATAATAATAATAATAATAGTTCACATACTAAGGATAGAAATGTATACAGTTCATTAGAAATAATACAGTAATGTCGAAATTAAGTGGAGCTACAGACAGACGTTTTCGTACAAAGAATTCCATAGCTTAGGCCTTAGAGGACAAACGGCAGGACTCATAGCTATTAAAACCGGTATTCAAATACCAATATTAAAACCGATATTGTTTAAAAAATGTAATACCGATCTCAGGGCTTTCAATACCGGTTTTTCGGCATTATTAACCACACGTTCTTTAGTCTATTTATAACTGATTGATGGTTGCAGGAAAAACATTAATTAAAAACTTTTTTAAAGGTTTCTTTTGACCTTTTTTTCAGGTTATTACGAAAATGTCAATAAAATCAAAGTTTGGTAGTATTTTGAAAAGAAGAATAAAGATGAAGCAGAATGAACTAAATGTGAAAATGTTATTAACTGTGGTGGAGGTTCAACCACTGGTACACACCTTTATAATATATATATATATATATATATATATATATATATATATATAAGAAAACTAATTATTTAAACGCCTTTCCATTTACTTTGACAATCCTTTACACACGATGGAATGATAAAAAATAAAATAAAAAAATGTATAAACATCAATACAGGTGAAACACACACACACACACACACACACACACATTTGTATTTGACCCATTTCCTCCTTAAAGTTGTTCAGTGAAAGAAGTAAGAAAGAAAAACAATTTTAACTAACTTCACCTAAAATGTTTATTGTCATAAGGCCTATAGTCTGCCAATAAACCTTTTCATTTCGTTTCATTTCCATTTCATCTCACATCATTTCACTCATCTCATATCATTTTCACTCATTTCATTCCTTCTTTAAAAGCTTCTCTGAAAAAAAATTCTGAGCAGGTGCGCCTCGCGTTAACGCAAAACCTGACCCTAAAGGCCCATTTCACCTAAATTCATTCCTTCTCTACAGAATTTCCTCCTCTCGCTTCAAATATTAAATTCGTCATCACCATTACTATCGAAGTTAAGAAAGAAAGTGTTGTTTATTGTACAGTGTGTTCGAAAAGTCTCTCCGCAGTGCTATGTTAAACGCACAGGAAAATGAAAAACTACAATATTTTCATTCAACCATGATTTAGTGATTTTATTACATAACCTTTTGATTTACGGCATGTGTTTTCCACCATTTTGCAGGCACAGAGCAACTCGTGATTGTTTTCCAAATTATTTATAGGCTAAATTAACCCTTTGATTAAGTAATGAATTTCCTTATCATATTTCCATATGCAACAATATATAATATATATATATATATATATATATATGATGGTGCAAATTATAGTAATAATAATAATAATCGCTAACTCAGTTTTCCTTTTCACCGAATTGTTAATTCTAACAATGGTCAAACATCTCTCAACAGCACCCGCCGGCTAATCCACTAGGATACCTATGGTACCCATTTATCAGCCAACCCAAACAGACATTCATGAAGTAATACAAATTAATCACACAGCCACGCGAGAATTGGTAAGTTAAACCGAATACATTAATCCGCGCCGGGAGAAATTACAATGTCATCGACCGATCTCTCAACAGCACCTGCCGTCTAATCCACTAGGACACCTACGGTACCCATTTATCAGCCAACCCAAGCAGACATTCATGAACTAAATAAAAATTAATCACACATCTACGCGAGAATTGGCAGGTCAAACCGAATACATTAGTTAATCAAAGTTGAGGTCGAATAGTATGGCCGTAAAACATAACAATGCATAAAATCTTCTAGATTTGATGTTTATGTCATAGGATATTACTGTACTGTTAATGTCAAAGTAATAAAGAGTAGCGGCGCTAATTCTGCTTCCTGCGGTACTGAACTGTGCCTCTCTGATGAATATATTCCTATAACGAACTGCATCCGAAAAAATGAGGCTCAATTTAGTATGGCCGCAATGAATATATTCCTATAACAACTTACGTCCGTAAAATTGAGACTCAATTACTAGGGCCTCAAAATAATTAAATATTGTTGTGAGGGTTATTGCATAAAGGGGTGGGTTGGGAAAAAACAAGTATGGATGTAAATATTGCATCTACGGAGAGAATATAAAGAAACCGTTAGTCGTCCAACGACTGGACCCGTTATATCGGTGTTACGATTGGTACACAAACTTATCATAGCCCCGCCCAGTTACAGTAACAACCAATCATTACGAACCGACTCTTAATCTTTTGGGGCGGAGCTTGGTGATCATGCATATTAAAGGAAATATTTCCAGCTGGGCGTAACAGTAGTTATTTTCACCAGTGAATAAACATTCCCTCTGCCAGTGAGTAAACATTCCCTCCGCCATGAATCAAGAAATTTATAGCTTTCCGGACTTATACCAAGATGGTGACATTGTAGCATTGTCTACAATTAATCTTTTTAACGCGATTGACCGGGATGGATTATTTCCAACGCAAACCGTTGATATTTGCAAATGACGCTCCTTACGATCCGACGCAAGGGATAGCCGTAGAAATGTAAGTGCCTATAACTTTTTTTAATGTTTTTTTTTTTAAATTTGCATGTTTTTTATAAATGTTATTCGGAATTACCTCTTAAATAAACTTCTCTGAGTGATTCAAAGATATCTTCACATTGTAATACTCTTACTATATGTATACTCTGTGTATGTTTTTATTAAAAAAAGATTCAGTATAAACATTATTCTTTCTCCTTTAAGGTCCGATGAGGATTTGTCACGTGTTATACAATCTTTTGAAGAACCTCGTGTCATCGACATGAATACGGAGGATTTACCGAGCAGTCAGCCCAATGAATGTCACATCATAAACGAAATAATGCGAGTGTTTTTTTTTTGTTTGATCTTTTTTGGGGGGAAGAAGACAATGTATTTTCATCAATTTATTAAATGAAAGAAATCATATTTTTAATACACCAACCATCTTAAACTACAGAATATACAAACTAACGTTACAAATATATACACGAACAAAACATCATACTATACAACGAGTAAGCACAATTGGAAAACGGCTTTTTATCTGTCTGCATACCATTTCATCGTTTCGTTGAGTGTGACACGGGCCGAATAATTTTTAAAAATTTATAAATTCTTTACGACGTGATATATGCATGAGAAATGAAATGCAGTACATTCCACAAGTAGTACTAAAATATCCTCGTAAGCGGAATGGGTTCCATACAACTTCGGGGATATGTAACTGATCGAGAAATTTTACAATAACAGGGTCACTCCAGGGTTGAGTACCGAGTGAATCAAAATAGTACAGGCAGTGCCTATTTTTAAAATAGATTGCAAACCAATGAATCCCTTCATTACCAATGACATCTGTGTTCACAATAAGACTACCGCATTCTTGCGTAGTTGGCAAATTCAATGTTTCATTCTTCGCAAACACGCCGATAAATTTGGAACGTGTGATTCGTTCACTATTCATTCCTCTCTGAAGTGTATTCGCATCCATTTTGAAAGTCAGTGATAACGCCCTTAAATCTGTCTACTTCTATTAGGGCTTGCGACTGGAGGTATACTAGTACACTAATAGGCGCGTCTATAGGCTTGGTGAATTCCAACCTCACTGAGATGTTGCCGCTCTGTTGTGGACTTAAATGTTTATTTACGATAGCAGATAAGTCAGGTTTTCTTTCTGCGTTACCCCATTACCGAGCTCATCACAATCACCTGCAATATGGGCCAGATTACTATCGGCTGTCGCGCAAAGAGGTAACACAGCGTCTGATGAATAGTCCGTATCCACTGTTCCGCCCAACGCAATGCCATTAACATATAGTTATATTTTTAAGTCCGAAATTCCCGAATTTAAAGGCACTCTTTTTATATTTTCCATTCACCGAAGCATGGTTCTGCATTCCGATTAATATCCTTTTAGGAAGATTTCCCAGGGCGATGTTTTCTGTTTCGATTTCGATACCAACCCTGCAGGCACCGTATATAGTTTGATTTGTACGCTGTTAATAGGGTATTTCAATGTAGCGTTTAGTAAATTTTTCTCAATTTCTAGTTGTTTTAGTGAACTTAATTTCACTCGCTGTACGCGGAGGTATGTCTCCATAATATGAACCACAACGGGTTTTGCTCCCTCTTCTTGATCAGCATCCAGATATAAGCAGATCTCAGGACTCGTGCGGGTGAGCTTTATTTTCATATCCACCACACTCACAAGCAACTTCTCCTGGAATGTGAAATCTGTATGCAGACGTCCAAAACACCCGTATATCTTGTTTTTAGAATTTTTAAATTTGTCTTTTACACCACTTTCGTCTTTAGTTTGATAATATCCCTCGGCACTTAAAAAGGTAGCCTTCGCTTCTTTGGAAAAGTTGAGGACATTTTCCAGATAGGCTCGTAGGTGATAGTACCCCGTGCCTGCCGATATGTTGACCTGATTTAAATATACGTCACACTGGTTGAATATGGAGTTCAGAAAGTTTGTTTCAGGGTATACAGCATATTTGTCATCGCAGTCCGTTCCATCAGAATGGGCTGTACGTAGTTTGGCGTACATGTGCACACAGCTTGGATCAAAAAAGTAAGGGCCTGGGCTGGGTATCACGAATTCTATAGGGGCACTCTGGGAACTAATTGTGTTTAAAGGGTTAATTGTAATAAAGTCACTGTGCTCAATAGAAACTTCAGTTGGAGGCATCTCAAAGAGGGATAGCTCCGATTTACAGCATTGTGAACTACATGGATGGATGAAGCGTGCCATGACGAGTTAGAAGTAGTGCCTCCTCTCTCGACAAGTAGTAAACAAACTATGATTCATGAGATCAATGTCCTTAGCTTATATCAGTTAAAAAATGGTCAACCATAGGTTTCATTCGCTTAGAACACTTCTTTTTTGATATCCTTTTACGCTTAATGCCACGTGGTGGTAATCCCTTCTACCGGCCAGTCCTCTTATTCTTCCCACCACCACCACGCCTTTTTCTTTTTGCATCTTTGACGATTTCATTCCGTGCACGTTTTAAATGTTTTTTTACAGCTTATTTAGATTCAACCCCAACCAATATGTCTTCTGCAGTGTTAAGACCTGATTGTAGCGCCTTCCTCCCGAGGTATTTGGCACCCATCTTCAGCAAAGGAACAGCCGTACGTAGTGTGGTTGAAAAAATGGATCCAAGTCCACTACCACGATGGTATCTCACCCCTCGATAGAGAGTGAAAGGCTTTCTGTCCATTATAACTCAGCACGTCGAAAATGCAGCTTCAATGTTAAGCTCCCGTCACCGAATGGGAAATTTTTACCCTCAATTGTTCTTATATATATATATTGAGATATTGGTTATTAGATTAGTTGCGACATTCACATAATGGGGTCTCCCATATGTAATACTCAAACTCCTTCCTCTATGGTTGGGAATGTGAGCTATGCGCAGCAGGCGTGCCTGAGTATCCCCAACAAATTGGTGTTCCACTATATTGCTGTAAATATAGCACATGTCCGGGGGCTGAGAGCTTTCATCCAATTTCTCCATCTTCAATTGATTCATTAACCTGGACAAGTCATGCTGTGCCTCGTGAAAGGTATCTCTTTGGAAGGCTGATCGATATCGCCCCTAGGTTATAATTTTGAACACTCTTCCGTCTTTAATATTTCTGTTAACCTTTGATCTTAGGATTAGAGTATGTGCGGGGTTTTCTTTGTTTACGATTTCGTAAAGTAAATCATTCGTAAGATTTGAGTTTTTTAAACTTACGTTTAAGTCTCTCACAACATCCTCAGCCGAACCATAACGGCCCGGCCCTAGTGTTACTTCTGTACTGTAAAACCGTGCAACCTTAGTCCGGGCGATACGTATAGTTTCATCCCGAGTTAACCCGGCTTTTGCACAGTCACTACGGTCTCTAAGAATCGTAAAAACGGTATCTTTACAATCAATATTTAAAAAGAGGGTGTCCAGCTGAATTTCACATATCCCCACCTCATACGAATCACGATCCAATTCAATGGGTCCGTGGAGATCTGTTTCAAAGTTGGCTAGTGTGTTGTTAGGGTGTACAGACAGGGACGAGGAGGACGAGAGTGTGACGTAGAAATGGTTAGGAGCCATGTTGCATACTATTTAAGCTTCATTATTGCATCAGCTTTTATATAGGTGTTGAAGCTTTCTGGGTACCCTAGCCATTTCACTAGGTACATTTTTCTCTCTCCTGAACCTATGCTTCGTGAAATTTTCTCAATTTTAAACACATTTTTTCCTAAATTAAATGCCACTTTCTGCAACTCCTCGCGGTAAAAGCCTCCTGCGATTTCTTCCCCATTCAAATCTTCAACGTAATACATCATTTTCTCACCTTTAGGTTTCATAGCCATAACTTTAAAAATCACACGTGTCCATCCTTGCTCAAATCCCTTCGCGAATTTATTTCCCGAACGCGACAGCCTTACATAATTGATTTTGAAACGCGCAGAGTGTGGTGGTGGTGTTCTCTTGTCACATCTGGGCGCGTACCTCTTTCTAAAACTTCGTTAGGTGTTGTCCCAATCGTGCAATGGTGTGAGCGGTTGTATGATGAGGCCAATGATTCCAGAATGTCTAGAAATCTGTATATGTTTTATGTGTAAAATAGCGGTGCATGCGTTCCTTTATGGTACGTTGAACTCTTTCAGCTAAAGAAGCCTTATGTATAGAATTGGTAGTGTAATAGCTGATATTAAACTCTGTCAACATGTTCTGAAAAGCACGGCCTATAAATTCCTTCCCCATATTCGTACAAAAATAGCCAAAGGGAGTCAGTCGCAGCATCTGTTGTCTTGGGTGTTTTAAACCTTTTTCTCACAGGCTTTAGAAGTGTACAAGCGTCCTGCTCCCGCAAAAATCTCTCAACATCTTTTTTTTCTACTCCGTAAACTCTTCTGTACAATCTATCTACGCCTCCGTAGGAGGCTGGGTTAGAAATGTCATAATAATGTCTTCTTAATATGTTAGCCATTTGCGTATTTTAGAGGCACGTGGGTAGGGTTGACCGTTGTTTAACCTCTTCTTTCTGCTCTTCAAAGATGTTACCGCCGGGGGTGATGGCGTCTTCAATTGTCACGTGCGTCGCATGTTCCAAGTCTTTTATCCTGTTCAGATTTCCTATCAATGTTTTGGGGATATTTATTTGTTGTAGTCTTGCTTTAATATGCTTCCATCCTGATGGTGAGGGCCTATCCCACTTTCTCACCAGATCATGGACAATGTCTACGATATTCGATCCCTGTACCTTTGATCATTCCACAATGATCTCGCCTGTATCGGTCCATTGTATGGCTGGGTCCTCATTCAATAGATTATAAAGACTTAAACCTTTATTCCTCAATGTATGTGGGAAGGTGCTTTTTAATACATGCTTGATGTTCTGTGTGGCTGACCCCTTAATCTTTGGTTGGTCAGCTCTATCGTCGGGTACAGGTTCTATGTCACCATGTCCATCGTTCCCCGTGCTGTGCCTAATAACCACGGGAATTTCTGTCGGGTTCTTATAATTTTCGTACTCGTGAAGAAATTTCTGCAGAGCTTCTTGGTATAAGATTCTTTTCTCATCAGGTGTTTTTTCACTGTTTAATAGGGCTAGCAATTCGCTTTCCATTCTTTTAAGTCTGCTTTTACGGGATCTAGATCCGTGTCTGGATTCCTTTGCAGTGAAGCGTACACCTCGTGTGGAATCACTACCACTTTCATTATATTAATCTAGTCAGTAAAGGATCCAAAACTGAAAATAAGTTGGGGAGGAATGACCCTCCTTTTTGTACAATAATTCGTTTTTTCTTCCCTACAGTTTGACTTTTACGAGTGAGTGCACGTATTATGTTCTTGTAACGGCGTAGGCGAGCCTTCTGAGGTGGTTTCATTGATACATTGCAATTTATAACGTTAAGACAGATTTCACAGATGCATTTTGAAAAGTCGGAGTCGATACTTTTAATAAACATCTGTTGCATTGCCCGGGGCAGTCAATGAGAGATTTTTATTAATTTACGGTATTTCTTTAGTCTCTTTGTCATTCTGGAATATACAACGTTTCAGGCTCGTTTGGAAATATATTCGTTCTTAGAAGCTCCCTAAACGTGTTTCGTGGATGAAGGTCGCAAAGAAAATATCCCTAACGCGTACTCGTAGCTTCTTTAAAAACTTCCAAAAACTCCTTACGCTGATTCGGGAACATTTGATTGGCTAATACCCCAATTTGTGATACATCTCTACGTTCCGCGAATAAGACTAGATATTGTGTATTTAACGACACATCGCGCATGTATCTATTTTTGAAAAATAGATTCTGATTGATGAAGAACACGCTTATGTTAAGATGGTGAGAGAATACTGTAAATGTCTCGGCAAACGTTTTATCCATCTCCAACATGAGATCGTCAATTACAATGACTGTATGTTCATTTCCCTTTAACGAATTAACGTCATATACACCTTTGTGGAACAAAATATCATCTTGGTACTCGTTGAACACTGATTGATACGTCGAATAGCACCATATAACTTTATGCACAAATTTTGAGAACATCTCTTCCTTTTCTTTAATGATTTTAAGCATAAACACAGTTTTACCACATCCTGTAGTTCCAAATATAATACATGTAGATGGGGTCGTGAACCTGAATTTTTCTATAGAAGCCATTTCTAACACGTCACACTTGTAAGTGGGTCATTTACAAAATATATTAAATATTTAAGTGACGACCCTTATATTCTACAGTCTTGCTTTTCGTTTCTCCCACAGAACCGTGAATAACCATGAGGTACAACATAATCTTTGATGTGTCTATTGTTAACATATTTATCACACGTATTTGTAAATATATATACACCTTGAATATAATCTTTGATGTGTCTATTGTTAACTTATTTATTACACGTATTTGTAAATATATATACACACACCTTGAATCTTTCGTTTATTAAATAAATCGTGTTTCAATTAGCGTTTCAATTTCTCCTTTGTGTGTGTGTGTGTGTGTGTGTACACAGAAGAAAGTTCTAAGCTCCGCCCGCTGTAAGACCAGCAACGTGAGTCATGTTACTACCTCGGCTTCCCTGCGTGCTCAGTTGATCGCAGTAAGCCCTGGACATCAATCATGTATTCTCCCGCGTAGACAGAAAAGAGTAATGGCTACCTTTAATATTGCTTGTTCGACGTTTAGGAAATGGTATTCTGCAAAGTGTGAAGATGTGGTGGATACTGAAAAACTCCCTATTCCGCCCTCCTTTGATGCTTTTAAGGCTACATTGAATCTTGCGAAGGAGCAAGATGTACAAATACTCTATGGCTATTCTGGTGAGAGCATTGTAGGATTTCGTGGGACAAGTGATGTGTTGAACTAGTATGTTGTAGGACTAAACTTTATAAAAGCTTACATATACCGTGAAGTAAAAGAAACAACACGTGCAGAAGAGAAACAACGGTTATGGATAGTGAGTCTTGTTGATGAGTGGTGTGACGAGCGTTATTATGTCATGTTGCATCATACCGAGTAATCGTACCCTGCCACTGAAAATGTAAATCTCGTCATCGTGGAGAATCTTAAGTATTTTTATCACTATATTAATATATATCATGGCGAAGTTTGTTGTGAGGTTGTGGTTGTGGCTAATGCCCTCTGTGAGTTTTTAACAGACTTTAGAGGAGTATCGCTTGTTAAACAAAAAGGAAAAATATGGGCATATGTTCCTCTCAAATAGTGCGTCGGAATGTGAAGATGTTTAGTTTGTGGAAATGATGAGTGGTAAAACATTAAAACCGTTATAAAATGTGTTTAGTTCGTGAAAATTACCCTGAAGGAAAATGCCTGGTGCGTATTCAGGGGAGTGGGAGTGATAAAACATTAAAACCGATATTACTTCCTGTATCGGAAAATTTCTCAAAACACCTGCCCAATATAATGGGATACAACGATTCATGTTGGATCAGCGCCGTACACGTTTCATTAGATTATGGTGTGACTCACTCCTCCCGTCGAACCGTCGCGTTGCATGTGCCTCATAGTTATCTCAGAGCTTGAGCCGAGTGGACGTGCGCTCCTCGAATATGATGGAACTTCCTTTGAGCAGCATTCTCAACGCCGTGTACGATGTGTCCGTGACGAAATCGTTGCGCGTGTTCAGGCGCAAATCCGGTGTCGTTAATTATGTACTGGAAACGGATTGTAGACAAACAAATAAACGGAATGTTGTTTACTTAAGTGTCGAGGAGGTGAATAGAATCTTCGTGATAGTTGAGAAGTGGAGTGAAGATTGTTGTAAAATTCCTACAGGTGTAGGTATAAGAAGAGAGCAGATTAGTGACACCCCCTCATATGCCGTTGTATGTACGTTGTGTATAAATAACAACTGGCCATGCATTGATATACGGTTGATGTGGAAGAATGCTTCTGATAATAACACTCTTGTCCCTACGCGAAACCGTTTCATCCTCGACAGAATGTTTGAAATCGTCAGATTCAGCAAGCTGAAGCCTATATTAGACGCGCGTGTTACGGATATGCTTTATTTTGATACGGTTCTTGAATACGCATACACCGCTCTGCTCGATGGGTTTACCGAGTGTAGGGCTGAACAAGATGAGAATGGTCTAGAGTTGGACGTTTATTTAAAAAGTTTAGACTCTTTGAAATATCATGAATTTTGGTACAAAGCACTTGATGGGTACAGTGCTGAGCTCACCTACACCGTTCATCCTGAAGAACTATTTCTTTATATAACGAGCAGCTGTCGTAACGACTTAGAAGATTATTTCAACTGTAGCTATGCAGTGTGAAGAAGAGGTCACGATTGAAAAGCTCGGGTCGGTAGAAATAAACCCTCGATTGGAAAGGCGTGTTTATAAACTTGTATTTGACGCTGTGGCTAACGATGAACTCTTTGTGCGTGCTTTTCATTGTATTCTAGACGTATTTAAAGATAACTTACCAACCGGTTGTAAAGTGGGCACAAAAATAGTACTGAATGATATGAAGGCCCTTTATATAGAGTACAGGTATCCCTATACCTTAAGCGGTGAAATATTATTAAACCGCGTATACCGCGTAATGCAGAGCAATAACGATGTAATTGTAGACTCGATTAAGTGAGTTTAGTGTTTTGTAAAAAGTGAAATATTTATATATTTAACATAATTGTGTATATATATTTCGCCTGTACTGTTATATTGATGGTTATACGTTTTGTACTTCTTATTTTTATTTTATGCGGTAGAAGATAAAGTGTATGTATTTATTTATTTAATATAATGTGTGTGTGTGTGTGTATTTCTGCTATATTGATGGCTATACGTTTTGTATTTCTTATTTTTATTTTGTGTGGTAGAAGATAAAGTGTATGTATTTATTTATTTAACATAATTGTGTGTGTGTATATTTCTGCTATATTGATGGTTATATTATTTCTTATTTTTTATGTTTTTGTTTTTTGATCATTCCAATGTGTATTTATTTTCCATATATTTACAATATTTAATAAATAGAATGGTGTAATGTTGTTTTATTTAATTCTTTTGGTTGTAAACAATTATACCAAATGGCTGGTTACGCCTTCTAAACTTACTGACGGATTTCTAAGCCAACTGCTAAGAATTAATTAAATAAATGGTACAATCTGGCAACTCAACTTATATTGTATACCTGAACAATTAAAAACACTATTTGGCAACTCTTGTTAAATAAAATAAATGTTGGTATCTAGCAACTCACCCTAATAATGTATACCTGAACAATTAAAATAAAAAGTGGCATCTGACAACTCAACCTGTACAAGCCATTTATGCCTTTTAAGCCAACTGGCGGATTAAGCCAACTGGCTGATTAGGGGCCTATAAGAGGACGGCGGGTCGGCTGAAGTGTTAATATGCACATGGTTCCTGCCAGGTGAACACCTCTCTCCCTTTCTCTCCTTCTGTCTTTCTCTTGGGGGATAACGCCGCCTCAAAGTTTCATGACCCTTGTTGCACCTGCAGCATTCTCCCACCCCCCATCACTACATACCCCCTCCCCCTTCATTGCATACCCCACCCCATTTGCAACATTGCAACATTGATCATTATCTCTGCATCATCTCTGCTCTCGTCCATTTTGCGTCCATGCTACTAGTGCCCCATAGGAGATTTTTAGCTGAACTACACCCTCACGGAATTGATAATAATATTCTCAAATGAATCGAAAATTGGCTAAGCGGATGTAAACAAAGAGTGGTCATTAATGGCAAAGCGTCTAACTGGAGAGGTGTAACTAGTGGTGTGCCTCAGGGATCAGTTCTGGAACTAGTTCTTTTTATTATTTATACTAGTACAGTACCCGTCGCTTCGCTGACGGTTAGCTAAAGACCCGCCCTACGTGCGGGTAGTAAAACATATCCAAGTAGAGGGCCGGAATATTTTTTGTAGTTCGAAGGCTGTTATTAGCTGTTATTAGCTAGGTTAATTGAATGGTTAGGTTAGGTTAGGTTCGTTAGGTTAGGTTGGTTAGGTTGGTTAGGTTGGTTAGGTTAGGTTGGTTAGTTAGGTTGGTTAGGTTGAGTCGTGATATTTTCGTTAAAGCTTAACCTAACCTAACTTAACCTAACCTAACCAATCGTCAAGGGCGTACAGTTGACCTAACCGGGCATTCAACACCAAGGTGCACAACCTCTGCACCTAATCAATATGTGTGTGAAGTTTTATGTTTGTAACTGCTTTCATTTTGGAGCTATGGCTGGAACAGACACACACACACACGCACGCACGCACGCACACACGCTGAAAGTGTGACGGACAGACGGACAGCTCTCTTTTATATTATAGAGAGATTAATGACATTGACATAGGAATTAACAGCATAATTTCAAAATTTGAGGATGACACCAAACTTAGAGACGAACAAAATCAGCGGCAGAACGCTTGCAGATTGAAGAAGATATTAATAAATTACTCGAGTGGGCGGAAAATTGGCAAATGAACTTTAATATAGATAAATGTAAAACGTTGCATATCGGTAGAAACAATGTTAAAAAAAAAATTTTCGTGCGCGACAAGACTGACGAGTGTAACAATAATTCAGGTATTATTGTTGCTGACACTCTTAAACCTAGTAAGCAATGTATCGAAGTGGTTAGAAAAACAAAGAGAATTTTATTGGCATTGGACTTAATAGGATTTACGGTAAGACATACTGTAGAATGGAGAGAGTGCAACGACGGACTAGAAAGATGATTCCTAGACTTAGAAACAAACCATACGCTGTCCGTTTAGAAACGTTAAAATGTATTCTCATTTGTAAAAAGACGTATTCGAGGAGATTTAATCCAGGTGTTTAAAATGATTAAAGGTTTGATAACGTCGACGCCGATATATATTTCACCTTCAGTCACAGTTGATTTGTGGAGTGGATTATCAGGTAGGATATTTTAAAGTAATTTGGTTGAGTCCTTTAAAAAACGACTAGATGCTTCTCTTGCCTTAAACCCTTGTCTTATATTTTTTGGTGTGAGTGTGGATGAGTGTGTTCTTGGCTTCTTTACGAAACTCCGACAATCTTCAGAATACACACCCAACTCATTCCGACACTATTGGTATTACCACAGATTTAGATTAATTTTTATTAAAAATTATTATTAAATATCATGCAAAAAGTTATATAATGAAGGGTTGGTTCGGTAAGATTAATTTAATTAGGTTATTTCGATTAGGTTATAAATGTTGCCATCTACAACTGAAAATGTAAATATATCGCCTTAAAGTAGTCAGACATGGGTTTGTGTGTTTGTTCATAAGCAACTAAGTGTAAGTGAGGTCGAGTGTGTGATAATTCACAAATGTAGTGAGTTAATTTTTTTTGCGAGATTAAACTATAGGTTCCTGGAAACATTACAAAACTCACAGTATATAAAACAATATAGAATTTTTCTTGTCGAGAAAGAGATATGTTGGTCTAGATTAGGTTAGATTGCGCTAGGTTAGGTTAGTTAAAATTAGATTAGGTTAGGCTAGAATAGCGAGTACCTCGTTATTTCATGACATAAGAGGAAAGTCGGTACCTCGCTTGTGCGGAGATAAGCAAATATGTGTGTGTGTGTGTGTGTGTGTTTTGTACTTAAAAATATTCTAATTTCCTCATATTTGGAATAATTTTCTATTTTTCACTTTTATCTGTTGTTAATTAACTGTTTCTCATTTTTGTCTATTTACGACGGATGCCAGTTATAAATTTGCTATAAAATTCGAAAGCTAATTTTAATTTGTATTATGGCGACAAGATAAGGCGGTGTAATAAGTCACTAAATTTTATAGAATAATTAATGTTATGTTTACTCTTTTAAACGGGTCTGTTTATAATTAATTATATTTCACACGATTAATAATAATAAAAATGTCACGATGAAAATATGACTTTGAAGAACATAAATTTTTAAATTTATTTTTTAAAAGAATTCTATCGAGATTTGAAATTATTTGTAAAAAAATATGTAAATTAGAATTAAACTGAATATTAAAAGATAGAAAAAATGTGATTAAAATCTTTGAAATAAAATGAAATTTCAGGTTTTGAAAATTACTTTCGGATTATTTTTACTTTTATTTTTACATTTTCAGTTTGAATTTTATGGAGAGATTTTAGGAATATCATTCTGCCATTTTGGTTTTTGTGTCGAATTTCTTATTCCAGTTTCGTCTTTTAAGGATGCGAATTCGTTTAATGAAAAGGATCAGGTGAAGGAAAGATGCCTGGAGGATTTGACGAAACGCTTGCGGATTAGAATGAATTTGCTTCAAGATCGACTTGATAAGGTAATACGAAAGGATTAAATGATCTTCCTTTGGGAGTAAAACAATAAAACGCGGCTTTATTTCCTTCACCAAAAGATTAGTAAAAAGAATAACGAATTTGTCAGTAAAATAATAAGTATTTTCGGCACCTGGAAATGGACGAATATATCATTACATACTGAATTAAACTTTTAATTCTCCCATTATAAATTTATTCTTCTAAATGAGTGAAAACCTAAAATAAAGGGTCATTTATCACAAATTTGTTTTCGTAATTTACTTCTATAGAAGTACTACACAACAGGGTGTAGTTAATAGAAATATTTAATCCATAGATTATTCGCTCGTCACAAACAGAGTTTCATTTGAACCGTAAAAACAATATCTACGAATAAAATGGAACAGAAATCTCGTATATACAGAATTCATAAACATTCTAATATTTTTTTATTTACAATGTACTTTCAGGCACGAAACAACCTCACGCTTCAATGTTACGAAATATTTTGAGTTGTTAAAAATTAAATGCATAAAATAAAAATTTCTATCATACACCCACGCATATTATTAGGGTGGTTCTGAGTTATAAGTGGCAAAAAGTAATTCTCGAATATTTAACTCGAATCTTGAATTCTGTTCAATATTACCAGATACCGCAGTGATTTACTTTTCACAAAAATCGATTTATGTTTTAGGGTTGCCCAGAGGGGTTGAAATTTCCCTATAATAAGGACAATCCAAACAGCTAATGCTTCTTCCCTATTCATCTAGTAATGTGATATTTGTAGTCAGTATTTTTCAATGAGATATTTCTAAAAGAAGCCTGGGGTAAACTCTAATGCTTTGCATCAAACGTTTGGAAGAGTTTGTGCATTAAATTGTCACACTTCTTCTTAAATTCATGGACTTAGCCCCAGGCAACGAACTTGACTATCTCCATTCTCCATTTTTTTGATGCAGTAAGGAGGAGCCAAGGACGAATGCCCACAAAAGCGCCCCCTATAAAAGAAAAAGAGAGCCAAAATCAAGGCCCAGGGTTTTCGTGATGCCTAGACACTCTACATTTGAAAGATTGGAGGACATAGACAAGGGAAAAGATGAATTGAGGAAGCTTGTTCTAGAGCTCACCGGTTGAGTAGATGAAAGACAGAAAATACCGATTAACTCTTCTGGTAGAGAGTTGGACAGAAAAAGCATGAGAAAGTGTCGAAAGTCTGGCACTGCGTGCTCTCCTTAAAGGAGGAGGAAGCAGTTAGAGAGTTCAGAAGAGCAGCGTCCGTTATAATAGCGACAGTATCCTTTGATTCCACCCGGTCAAATACGGTTGTGTGGGTTGAGCCACCCCACACATGATAAGCGTACTCTATAAGGGGCGGACAACACTCCTGTACAGAGACAGTGTTGAGAACGGTTACCCTTCTTGGTGACAGGCTGAATGAAAGTGAACTTCCAGCAGGAAGGAAAAGTACCAGATGAAAGACAAAGACGAAAGAGTTTGCCTACGCAGGGTGTCAGCACAGAAGCACAGTTCTTAAGAACAACAGGAGGAACACCATCAGGACCGTACACCTCCCTAGAGTTGATCCCAGATAGGGCAGAAAGAACATCTTTGGAAGAGATTCTAATTTGAGACAGAATAAAGTTGGAGGGAGGAGCAAATGGAGAAACAGCACCGGAATCGTCCAGGGTTAAGTTGTAAGCGAAAGTTTGAGCGAAGAGTTCAACTTTATCAGGAGAAGAGATGGCAACTGAATCGTCGAAATGGTAAAGAGGAGGGAAAGAAGAGGAAGTAAAGTTGTTGAACAGGTTCTTAGCTAGATGCCAGAAAGAGCGAGAAGAATTAGAATTGGATAGGTTTTCACATATTTGTCTAATGAAGGAATTTTTGGCGAGTCGAAGAACAGATTTTGCACGATTTCGGGCAGAAATATAAGCTGAGTGAGAGTCAGGAGTTGGATGGCGAAGTACCTTCTGAAAGATTCCTCTCTGTTGTGGACAGCATTAGAGTAGGTAAAGTTAAACCAGTTTTTTTGCATTAGTGGTAGGAAAAGAATATGGAATGTACGCTTCCATGCCCGAGAGAATCACCTCCGTGATGCGCTCAGCACACTCGGAATGGCACTGGAATGTGTAAATATAATTTTTTATTCGATCTCTTTCACAGATTTAGCCCAATCATAGCTAGTATTAGTGCTAATACCGGTTCCAAGGGACCGTCATCGTCCCAGATTTTGGGAAATGAACTTCCATTGGGGAAGCACGTTTTGGTAGTCTTTTTCTACCACTCAGAAAAGAAACTTCCTTGAATGAGAGTGCTACGGCAACAACGAAAACGATTATGAGTTTTTGGGAGAAAGAGAACGCCCGGGTCCCCACCACCCATCAGCATGACCTCGTGAAGCGTCTTTTGAGGCTTCAATCCGAGTCGCAAACACTCAAGAAAAGCAAGTCCCGCCGATCCGCCTTTCAAATCGCAAACGTGACCACTTTCATGTCGAGCCTCGACAAGCTGTACAATATCGCACATATGAAGATCGAAGAGGACAAACAGCTCCTTCTAGCCCAGAGGAAGAAGGGTAGGAGAGGCCACATATCCGGTGTCGATGTCAAGTTGTCCATTAAGGAGAATAAACAAGCTCAGTGGCAACAGAAAAATCCCCGCAGAAGAGAACCCACGAAACCATATCGAAAGTACGGAGTGAGATGAATGCTGAGAATACCACTTCCGAGTAATACAGCTACTCCAGGCCTGCGAACATACTGACACCGGAATTAGCGCACGTTTTGGACCTAATGAAAGTCAGCGATCGATTCGAATCTTACCTTGTGGCAGCCATCGCAAAGAGCCTGATTCACGAAGTGAAGTCCCTGTCCGTCAGTCGGACCAACATTCGGACGACTCTCAGAAAACACCGAGATGAAATTGCGAGCAGCATCAAAGAATGCTTCGATCCGGCGTCTCCACTTGTAATCCACTGGGACGAAAAGATGCTGCCTGTCATCACACAAAATGGCCAGCTTTGATGTGGTCTCTCTTAACAAAGGTTCACATTGAAATAACTTTATCTTATTTGGAAGAGTTTATTTTAGAAAATCAGTTTCAGATGGCTTTTTTTTTTAATTGATTCGCTCATGTTTGACCCATTCCTATTTCACTTTCAATAATTTGTTTTTTTTCGACAGAAAGACGGTCTTAGTATGGGCTCCCCTCTTTCTGCTACTTTGAGCAATATATTTATGGAGCTTTCTGAAAGAACGTTTCTCTCTGAAATTCTCGCTGCTGACGTCGTTATGTTGATGATATTTTGTTTTAGTTTCTTTAGACGTAGGTCATAATTATAGCATTATTGATAGGGTGAATAATGTTGATCCCTCCATTAAGTTTACCATCGAAATGGAACACAATTCAACTATCTCGTTTTTAAACGTCCAAATTATTAGAACTCCTAAAGATAAACCTGTTTAAAGTTTTTAGAAAAGCTACCCATTCTAATGTATACGTCCATTGGTTTTCGTTCCGTAGTTTTTCTACTAAATGAGGTATTGCCTGGGTATGTTCCTGAGAGTCCTTAGGATTTGCAGCACTTCTTAGCTGGACTCTGAATTTTGTCATATTAAGGATCCTTTTAAAAAAGTGGGATATCCTCTTACTTTTATTGGTAAGGGTTTAGATCTGCCAAGAAGTTCTATAACACTACTACTAGGGAAAAGAACATTTGGGACGCTCTGGTGATCCCGTTCAATGTAGTCACTTCGAGACTTTGTTCTCACGAATTCCATGTTCCACTCGTCTCTTGCAAAAAAGTAAATTATATAATTTTCCCTCCAATTCTGGAATATATCGAATTCCTTGTAAGAACTGTTCGAAGAGTTATATCGGCGAAACTATTTCTTTTAAAAGATGCCTTTACTAACATAAATATAGTTTGAATATGGCTATAGAAAATTCGGCCTTGCATAGGGATCGCGAAGACAGCGAACATAATATTGATATTAATAACGCTGAATTACTTTTAAATATTATTAATAATGACAAATGTAAATTCACCGAATCTTTCATTATTATAAAAAATACCTTCAAACTTGATTTTATGACCAGTTTTTGGCTGTCAAAGTCTCCTGTTATTCGTAACAAATTACACCGGCGTGAACTACCCGAGGCATGGCGATTTTTAGTAAATACTCATTTTAATTCTGACTCTGACTGTTAGTTTTTGCTCACCCCCCGAATGATGAGTGAGGGAAGATTCTCTCGAAAAGTTTCGCGGTTTTAGTGTTTTATTCTTTTAATTTTGGTTTTTTTTAATTGTTATATTATATATACTGTATATGTGTATATATATATATATACATACACAATATATGTGTGTGTGTATATATATATATATATACACAATATATGTGTGTATATATATATATATATATATATGTGTGTGTGTGTGTGTGTGTGTGTGTAGGTGGTGTGTGTGTTTATGGAATACCATTTGCTCACCCACCACTCTGCAAAAAATTTATACACGATGGGAATGGCATTTCTGGATGTAGATCCAATGCAAGATGTCCTTATTTTCACCCCCAAATTTGCCAGAGCTCATGGTGGGAAAGAAGTTGTTTTAAAGAGAACTGCAATCTGGCCCACCTGAAGGGAACAATCCGATTCCAACCACATCAAACTCAACGGAGAGAATACCAGGATAGTGAGCCTACTATCCCTCAGCACTATTTGGCCCAAGGGGTGCAAGAAAACCCAAGACCAAATACCATTCCTGCACCCAGATCTTATGCTGATGTAGCGGGTCCAGGTAAGCCCACTGGTGAAAATAGTACAGCAAGCAACCATGAAACCCCATTGGGGTTTTACCACCTCATAAAACAAATACAAGACATTCAAAGCTCACTTGGGCTCCTCATACAAAAGCAAACGAGATCCCCAGCAGGAACCCTACAAATGCCCTATATGTGGGAGATGAAACAAATGGCTCCACAAATGTATCAATAATTTATTTAAACATCCAGGGCCTTTACCCAAACTCAAACCATACCAAAGTACCTTACCTAAAGAGCCTAGTGGAAAACACTACTAGCACAGTTATAGCCCTCACAGAAACACACCTGAACCCCATGATTATGAGTAGTGAAATTGCAATCAAAGGGTACACCACCCATAGATGTGACAGAGAAGACCGTCTAAATGGTGGTGTCCTGATGTACAGTGCTTACAAGAAGTCTCGCGCCTCTGTCTCGTCCCAAGCTAGTCTGTTAGGTATAAAATGGGCGGTCCTTATGGCAGCGGAGGTGTGTTCGGATTGGTGCACATAATTGCTCTAACCCCATCAATGACGTCCACATTATCATTGTGTTGATCACTCTATCTATTTATATATAGAGACATACTGTATATAGATATATATAGAGTATGCAGGGGATAACGTGTCTCATTCCCAGCTTTGGTAGTTGTCTTACAATTAACAGTCCCATGTGCAAGTTACGTTAACACCTCCACATAAACTACCCTGGACTAAAATAACATACGTGAAGCCCATACCCACAAACCATTTAAAAGGTGTGATTTAAAAGCTCTCTCTCTGTGTCTCTCTGTGTGTGTGTGTGTCTCTCTCTCTCTCTCTCTCTCTCTCTCTCTCTCTCTCTCTCTCTCTCTACGCCAATCCCAAGTCGGACTACTCGATGTTGGGGAGTAATATCGAGGCGACTGATTTGGAAAAGGACTTGGGTGTGCTAATTAGCAGCGACCTTAAGTTTACAAACAGTGCGTAGAGGTTGAAAACAAAGCTCAGAAGTTGTTGGGTTATATCAGGGCAATTTCAGTTTCGGAACAAGGAGATTGTGCTCTCTCTGTACAATTCCCTGGTTCGGCCGCACCTGGAATATGCTGTGCAGTTCTGGTCGCCCACCCTCAGGAAAGATATTGGGAGACTGGAGCGAGTGCAGGCGAGGGCCACAAAGTTAATCCCTTCCGTTAGGCATATGGGCTACAATCAACGGTTACGCGCCCTGAACTTGTTTTCGCTGGAAACTCGGAGGCTGCGCGGTCAACTCATCGAGGTTTTCAAGTTCTTACACGGGTTCAACGATGTCGATTTTAGTAGCATGTTTAGTTTAAATGATAACCCAACTCGCAACAATGGTTGGAAGTTGGATTTGAAACGGTTTAGGAGTAGTGTATGTGGGAATTACTTT
The DNA here is from genome assembly GCA_023014485.1 of Bathynomus jamesi. Lineage (NCBI taxonomy): Eukaryota > Metazoa > Arthropoda > Malacostraca > Isopoda > Cirolanidae > Bathynomus > Bathynomus jamesi. The sequence continues at coordinate 130,448 of JAJOZX010002687.1, read as the reverse complement.
ACGTATAAGATCTGTGACACGTGGAACAGGTGGTTACCTTTAGAAGTTGTGAACAGTTCCTCCGTGGATCAGTCCAAGAAAAGGTTAAACCAAATCTTGCACACTATTTGAGGGTGTAGAAATTTTCCGTGGCACCCGTTGCCATTGGTACCTCCTCGGAATGGGCCGCAAGGCCTTTTGAGGGACTTCTTTTCCTTGTAACTCCTTGTTACTCTCTCTCTCTCTCTTTCTCTCTCTCTGATCACACCGCATGACAATGTATCCATATAACGTTAATAATAACCGAAACTCGAGAAAATATACTCTCTGCCTTCCGCTGTACTCCAAATCCTTTTCTCTTAGTGACCTCTTAATACAAACTAATCTATCATATTTTGCGACTTTTTAACTCTGGTAGGATTCAATTCCATTCCTATAGTGTAAGAGATACTTAAATTCATGTGTGTATTATGCCATATGATCTGCATAAAAAATAATCATTTTTAAATAGTTGGAGGGTTCAAGGTCATCTGTAATAATCTATAGACTACCCCTCAAGCTCACTCTCAACACTTAGATTCCCCTAAGACACAGGCGTCTTCGAGTAACATGAATGCGTAGAGATCTAAGGTGTTAGATTCCATATTATATAATTTATGTGCTAAGTTTAAGAACGCTGGCATTGAAGGATGGAAGGAAGGGACAGTAAAAGCGATAATAGGTTTAATGAAGGAAGTGGAATGAGGATGGAGGTAAGCGTTGCTATGTCGAAGGAAACGAGGTTGGTTGGGGAATTACGAAGGGAGGAGGAAATGCTAAACACAAACTCAAATATTTATTTTAATGCCCTAGACCTAGAAAGACAAAGAGCAAAATACCTTAAACTAACAATGAATTGACAGAAACAGAAGAGTCTGGTCTAGACGCACTGATAGGTTTAACGTATGTGGCTAGAGGCCGCCACTCAGAATTACCACTACTACCTAAGTCATAATAAGATTATTTACTATGACAGAGTAGTCATGAGTAGTTATGGAAATAAAATATGATTGTACTGTTGATGGCTGACTATATTCAGTTGGGATATAAACTATTTCTGACAATCTTTGGATCCTTGGCTTTTAAGACGAATTTTTTATGCATATGTTCAACAAAATAGGAAATTGGCTGATTATTATTACCATTCGAAGGGTTGGTACCCTTCACAACCGAAATCAATTTCAGAAGGGGTGCATGGTATCCTCATTTCCTTTATCGTCCCAGGACGCTTCACATAAGCCATTTACGCAAAGATGGAAAGGCCGTCTGTGCACCACGAGACGACCCAGGCAATGCGGGGAGCAATGGTGACATTGCATGAATATGGTGTGCCAATAAGAGAAATATCACGACGACTAGACGTTCATCGAAGCACTGTTGAACGGTGGATTCATCGGTAGAAGCAGAAAACTCAATCGCTACTTTGCCGAGGTCTGATCCTCCGCGTTCAACATCTCAAGAGGAAGATGCTGCGATTGTTAATCATGCCAGAGAGATCCGTTTGTTCCAGCGACGCATATTTACAGACACCTGAACCTTCGTTGTAGCGCAAATACAGTGAACAACAGACTTCACGAGGCAGGTTATTTTTCTCGCCGTCCAGCTATAAAACCTGCATTGACGATTGAGCATAAAGAGGCGCGGATGGGGTTTGCCTTGCAATACTTGCCACAGGAGGAAGAATTCTGGAGAAAAGTTGTGTACTGTGACGAAAAAACATTTTCAACAGATAGTCATGGTTCCCTGCATTGTTGGAGGCAGCGCGGAAAACGCTATGAAGAAGGAAATGTTTTCCCGAGCAAACGTAGTGGTCACATCAATCTCGGTGTGTGGGGCTGGATGTCTGGCTATGGTGTCGGAGAATTGTCTCAAGTAGATGGACGCTTTACTGGACAGCAATATTGCCAGATACTGGAAGAGGTGCTGCTACCCAGTGTTCGTGCGTATCTGGTTCCTGCACTGGAACCATTTTACTTAATGGAAGATAACAGTCCCATTCATAGGAGTAACGTTGTGAGAGCGTGGTACGAAGATCACCCAGAGATTATTAATCTAATTCTGCCACCATGTTCTGATTTGAATCGATTGAAAACCTTTGGGCGATAATGATTAACGAATGGGAGCAACGCAATGAAAGAACATTTGAAGCACTTTTAGCTCACACGAGGAATAGTTGGGAGAGCTTACGCCGAACACCAAACATTCCCTACAATCTGGCTTCTTCTATGCCGCAACAATTGCAAGAAATTATTGATGCTGGAGGAAGCTATAGGAAATACTGATGTTAAAGCCATGACGTAAATGTGTATCGAATATATATTTATTTTAATATAAAATTTTATTATATTTTTATGATTGACATCTATAAAAGTATATATTGTGACCATGAAAGAACTTTACTTATCCTTAGTTAGAATCTTTTCTTGCAATGTCTACGCTCGTGGAGATGATAATATATGCATTGTTGAAACAAACTATGAGAAGGTAATAGTTTCAGGAAAAAAGTAAAAACTGGCAACATCGAGGTCATCACATGTTTATGGGAATTGTCATATGATATGCTACCAATAAACTCTTATGTACTACTATATACCATATACTATATTACGTAATAATTACGGTGAACAAATCAAATGCAAATTTCTCTGATTCACGGCCCACCAGTCTTGCTTTAGACTAATGACTTTCATAAGATGGAATAGGTTTAACATAGTTCGTTAATAGGTAACCAGTTAAAACAATGGATAAACTATCTATTAGCGAGACGACCGTGACTTCCTCGAAATGCGAGCGCGTGAGAGGTTCACTGAGGAATTTGGTCATTAGATTCTTCACGTAGGATATATATCACAAACAACAATATTGACAACAATTCCCAACAATTATTTAATATCAATAATTGCATTTGAGCAAATAATTAGACTTGCGTCAAAATAACTTAGGTATCATGCCATGATTTGGGATATTTGCCGAATTAGTCGTTCTCTATAGTCTACAGTATATTTTGAGACGGTATAATTTAATGCCCAGCTAATATTATGATGACTAGGGTTGCTCCATAACCATCCAAACATCCGGAAACTTGCTCCATTCTGCTTCTTAATCATTTGTATTTTAAACCTAAAATGTAGCAGAAGTGACGTAATAATGGACGTCATTGATTGTGTTAGAGCAGTCATGTGCACCAATCCGAACACACCTCCGCTGCCATAAGGACCGCCCATTTATACCTAACAGACTAGCTTGGGACGAGACAGAAGCGTGAGACTTCTTGTAAGCACTGTACATCCCTGAAAACATTCAAAGTGAACTGCTCATGGCATACTCAAATGGAGCCTGTGAACTCCTAATCATCATGCTCAGCATAAATAAAGAAGACATAATACTAGTGAATATCTATAGCCCCCCAGATAGCTCCCATCTAGAGCTCACTGAAGTTCTGGAAAAAATCAGGCAATGCCCAGCTATTGTAGACTCAACAAGAGACTTAATCATTACAGGAGACTTTAATCTCCCAAATTGCACCTGGAACCAATATGGTGGTATGAAATCAGGGACAAAAAGGTCCAAATCAAAACACCTGAATGAGTTTATGGAAAAACTGCTCCTAGTACAACATGTCCACTGCCCAACCAGAAAAAATAATATCCTAGATTTAGTGCTGACAAATAATGCAACTACAATTGACCACATTGTTATAACACCAACTATACACTCCGACCACAATGTCATGCACATATTCACAAACTTGTCCCTCCACAAATGTAAGCAAGACCCATGCCAAACGAACTTGCCATACTCTGACCTAAACATGCACAAGTCAGACTGGACATCAATAAATAACTGTCTGGGAGAAATAAACTGGGAAGATGAATTAGAAAACCTAAAGCCAGAAGAATGCTGGAGTAGAATACAATACCTGCTGTCATCAGCATTATACAGTACAAACACACACCAAAGAAAAACGATAGTGCACAGAAGCACCGGACAAAAGAGCACAGATACAGAAGGACACTTATGAGGAAGAGAACAAAGCTATCTAAACAACTGACAAAGCAATTAAGCGATACAAGACAAGTAACATCCGGAATCAGAAACTGATGTTAGAACTTAAAATAAAGGAGTCAACCATAAGAGAGAATATTGATAATGAACACAAAGCTATTGGCACTATAAAGGAAAATAGCAAATTCTTCTTTAGCTATGCTAAACGCAAAGCAGTTATCAAAACGAGCATTGGCCCATTGCTTGCTAAAGATGGACTAACTCTCACATCTAATACTACAGGAAATGGCAAACATTCTACAATCTCAATATGCTTTAAGCTGGAGTACCCCTGTAGTAGCAAAGAAAATAAAAACTACAGCATTTTTTTGATAGAGAAGAAAATGACCAAGACAGACCATTATTGGAAGATATACAAATAACCACTAGAGATATACAACAGGCAATAACAGAGCTACCGGGGAGTTCAGCCCCTGGTCCAGATGGAATTGGAGCGAAGATTCTTAAGGAATGCAAACATACTTTATCTCTGCCTTTGAAAATCCTGTGGAGATCCTCACTAGACACCAGTAGAATACCACCAATCATGAAACAAGCAAATATTACCCCAATCTACAAAGGAGGCAAAAGAAAGGAAGCCAAGAACTATAGACCCATATCTTTGACTTCCCATATTATTAAAATATTTGAGAAAGTCCTGAAAATGCACATTGTCAGTTTTATAGAAAATGAACATCTCTTAGAAGACTTTCAACATTGCTTCAGACACAAGAGATCCTGCCTTACTGAACTTATAGACCATTGCAATACAATCCTACAATATTTGGGAGAAAACCACAATGTTGATGTCATCTATCTAGACTTTGCAAAAGCTTTTGACAAGGTTGACCATGGTATATTATTCCATAAACTAAAAGAACTTGGTATTTGTGGAAAAATAGGAAAATGGATCCATGCCTTTCTCTCTGACAGAAAACAAATAACAACTGTAAATGGAGCAAGATCTATAGAAAAAGAAGTGATTAGTGGAGTTCCGCAAGGCACAGTACTAGGACCAATTCTATTCATTATAATGCTAAACAATATAAACTGTAACCTAGGAAGCTCTCTCCTGTCATTCGCAGATGATACCAGAATACTAAGACCAATTACAGAAAAAGAAGACTGTGTAGAGCTACAAAAAGATCTACAAACTATATATGTATGGGCAGATGCAAACAATATGGCCTTCAATGAAGACAAATTTGAACTAATTAAGTATGGACGAAATAAATACCTGAAAGAACAATTCAACTACACTGGATCCACAGGAAAAGATATTGCACAAACTGATCATGTCAGGGATCTAGGGATTATATTATCTGAAGATGCAACATTCAACAGGCACATTGACAAAGTAACCTCATCATGCAAACAACTAATAGGATATATACTGAGGACATTCAGAACTAGGGACAGTATGACCATGCTTACCCTGTGGAAATCACTTGTCCTTCCACGCATTGACTACTGCTCTCAATTATGGTTTCCCCACAAACAGAATGAATTGCAAAAAATTGAGGGCCTACAAAGAACCTTTACCTCGTATATTAAACAACCTGATGGGCAACAGGTGAGTAAAAACAAATTAAACTACTAGAATAGGCTTAGAGGCCTCAACCTTTATTCCATAGAGAGAATGTTTGAGAGATACATCCTAATCTACACCTGGAAAATTCTAGAAGGGCTTTTAGTTGCCCCCAATACTGAACCAATTGTGCCCACCTTAACAAGAACTGGCAGAATGTGTAAAAAATATCACCTCCCACCAAACAGTCTGAGAAGGATTCAAACCCTTCAATATAATAGTATCTCTAGGCAGGGTTCTCGCCTGTTTAACTCCTTGCCTCAGTACCTTAGAGATATAAGTGCAGTCCCAGTAGATACTTTTAAAAAACACTTGGACATGTTTTTAGCCAACATACCCGACCAACCCACAGTGTCAGGGTATTCCTCTGCCAGACCAGCCCCCACAAATTCAATAGGGGACCAAATCGTATGGCAGGAGCAAGAGAAAAGAAGGGTGGCGACCCCGTCGTGGCCCCGCCTCAGGAGGCGCTGAGCGGACTTCGTGGGAGCAGCGCACCCTTGAGGCAGAAGCGCTTTAAGGTAAATTTAAGGTAAATCATGTATGAGCACGCAGGATTTTGCATAATATGAAAATGCCCCCACCAGGATTCGAACGAAATACCTCCTGAATAGAAAGCAAGGGCTTTCTATTCAGTGTTTTCTGCAGTAACGCAGCTCCACTACTGAAGGAGTTGCTGGGTTCGAATTCTGGAGCAGTTTTACATCATACAAAATCGTGTGTGCTCGTGCTGTTAACCCTCCCTCGTACGCGTGACCTCATGTACATCTGTGAATTGTCACACACTCGACCTCACTTATCTCAGAGAAGTGCACACTTCGTCAATTTGTACTCGCTCAATTTCCTTCGCTCAAAGTGCACTCGCTCAATGTGTATTCGCTAAATTGATGCAGAACGCATTCTAACCTGGTTGGACTCTGGAAGCTTTCAACTATGGTCTTGTTACTCGAATTTCGAAACCTTTTGGTATCTTCGATGACATGGAGTAGATATTGTTTTTGTCCTTCATTTCTAGTGATGCTGGTGTTGTAATCTTGTATTAAGGCTACGCCACGTTTTGCAACATCATTAACAACTTTAGCTCCTGAAGATTGTAGAATCTGTTTGATATTCTCAAATGTCAGGGCATTTTGATGGGTCTTCTGCAACCAAGAATGAAGCATCTAGTCCGAGCTTAGAGAATAGCAGTCCGGAGTTTCTGGTTATAAATGATAATATATCTTTCGTTTCTACTTCATCAATTTGTATTCTTCGAGGAGGGTCTTCAGCTTTTTCATTGTCAAGTGCGGCAATACAAGCGGTCATCAAAAAAGGACATGCCCACTAGATGTTCACTCAAGTACCATAAGTGATTTCCAAAAGCAGTACTTGCACACTTGGAGATCGCAGAATTCGGGTATCTTTGATTTCTAGAAAAAGTTCGAGATCATTTGCAGGAGCCATAACTGCCTGAGGACATTGAAACCAGGCCTTCACGTACATTTTCGTGGTAAAAACTGAAAATTCTCTCACAGCATTTACTTCACGCGTTGTCAAGCATAACTCTGAACAGAAGAGAAAAATCTTCAGAAGGTTCTTCTCCCCAAAACATCAGAGTTAATTCAAGAAGTTCTTTGAAGTCATCTCTGGGCTGCTGCTCTAGTAAGTTCTTTCCACCAAACTCAGTTATTTCTTCTTTCCATTGAGAAATGTCCAGCTTTCTTTCTTCGTTATAAACAATGGGTTCCAGTTTTGTCTTGTCAATTGATGTCCAATGCTTCTGAAATCCCTTGAACAAAGCAATTTCAGGACCCGAAGAAGCCCCATGAAGCTTAACAAATACCTTCTCGATGACAATTTCTAGTATGTAGTGTCGGCAGGTCAAATGTAGAAGTTCTTTTTGAAGTCTCTCTTCAATTAAGATGCACGTGCCCCTTCGTCATCCAGTATTGCTGGTGGTAGTATCAAGAGCCATTCCCTGGACTTGATCAGTTAGATTCCAGTCGTCTGAACACTTTATGACAGCTGATGCAATTTCTTCTGATGTTTCTGTAGAGAGTTTTGATATACCAAGAAGCTTACAGACTTTATGTCCAGATGCTATTATTGGCAGCCGGCCAACTCTCTCTTTTTCTGTGATATCAGTCAACATTTTTCCGTCCCAGTGGACAACAAATGGAGTTTTTGGTGCAACAGTGTCTTTGATATTTTCTGCAACCTTTTCACGGAAAGCCTTTCGTGCCTTGCGGATGGAGCTCCTATTGATGACTAAAGAGTAACATCATGTTCTAAACTCTGTGCAGTTGCAACGATGATGTGTAATGCTGATCGGTCGTTTGTTTTTGTTCTGTCTAAAGCCTTAGCCAAGTCAGTTGTTATGATATTTGTTGAGCGAATTGGATTGATGTTGTAATCATTGTCATTGTTATCACTATCACTATTGCTGCGCTTGACTTTAATGCTAGTATTTCAGTTTGCTTTTGAATTTCTTCTTCATGCTCTCGTTTTTGCCTAGCAAATTTTTGTTTCTTGATCTGTTTCTTATTCTCTTTAGCTAGCCATTAGCCAGACATATGACCTTTCCTTCCTTCTTGTCTTTAAGCTATGAGGAACTGCCTGTCCTCCTCGATTTTAATGAGAGAAAGAGCATCTTCATGGGCGATGTCATATAGTTCTTTGAGCTTTGAGATATAATCTGCTTCATGAGAGAGCTACTTAGAAGATCTACGAGATTTGCCCTTTTTAAGAGGGTGCCATTCTGAGTGAAGTTTCAGTAATCTCTTCACAAGATCATGTTGATGAGCTGTTGGGATACCAGCTTCCTCCCAAAATTGTATCATAACTTTTGGGGTTTCCTTTGCACTGTCTTTTAAAGCTAATTTCATTTTTGTAAGATGGTAAAAGAACAATGATAAAACTTCGCCTCTTATAGGAAGTTTGTTGTCAAGAATTTTGGACGAAGTTGTCCAATAAGTCAAATGTTTTTCTTGGCAAGGGTTCTACCTCCAGTACACGACATGATTATGGTAAGCAGTATGTTTTCCCTCAGCAGCATAGAACAACTGAAGTGTTAATACTAAAGCAGCAACCGTGCTCTCTCAGTCACTATACTGCAGTGACTGAGGACTTGTGTTTCAGGAATAGTAGGAGAGACAAGGCGCGGTGTCTGTACGAAGGGAAAGAGAAATTTTCAAGTCTCTAGTTTCATCACATCTCAAACAAGAGTAATTATTATTATTATTATTATTATTATTATTATTATTATTATCTGTTATTAAATGTATATTAAATATACGAGTATTATTAGAGTAATTATTATATTACATATATTATTTTTAGTATGTTATAATTATATATATATTTATATTACATATTATTACATTATTATATTACTAATCATTATTTTTACTAAATTAAAAATGCTAAAGGCATTTATTACTAGAAAAAGTACCACAAATATGATGCTTAAAATGGCTCATAATTTTCATAGCACACTCATAGAAATTTGATACGGGAAATTTTTCAAACACTCTTTCCAACCTTTGAAACCTATATATAGGCCGTAACCTTTTATGTATTTCAGTGTTCCTGATGATGTCATTAGACGAAAGCACTTGAGCACCGTTTTGTGTTTCCTTTCCTTCGTGGTTTTATTCATCATAAATATTTTTTACGTGTTACTTTCGTGAAATAATTTTCATATATATATATATATATATATATATATATATATATATATATATATATATATATATATATATATGTGTTAAACCCTCCGTCTATGGCCTTGGGCGGTTCGAGGTTGACGGGGATTCTGGTTAGGTGGCAGCGACGGATTGGTCACTTTGGATTGGAGGATTTTCTGAAACTTACTAAATTCTCTAATGGTTCGCGATTCTTCTTGTAGCGTATCGGGAAATTATTTTTTCTATTGTAAGACTAAGTTCTCTGAAGAAAGCAAGGCTCGAAGAAGAAGACAAAAATATTCTCTTACTGTAGTGTACTCTAAAATGTTACAGGTAATGCTCAGCCTCTAATTCAGATGAGACAGAATCAGAATAACAATTTGAAAAATTATTCACGTTTATATACCCAAATTTTGGTAACATCATTATTATATAATGTTGACTTGTTTTGTTTTTTATTCTCAGTAAGCTGAATTTTTTTGCAAAATATTTAAAGATAAGGTAAATATTTTAGCTGTAAAAACGTCTAGACAGATAAGCAAGATATTTGAAGATGGAGTCACATTTTTATTTTAAGCAGCATATTGACAGATCTGATGTTATCATGATCTGCCGAGTTAACTAAAAATGGTTGAAATATGCATTTTATTATGAATTACAATTAAACATGCATATGAACCAAAATTAAATGCTTAAAATTTAAAATTAAGTTTTAAGCAAGACATGACTTCATCCTTTACAACCAAGAGAGAATGTATAAAGAAAATAAACATTGCAGAATATAATATGATTACATGATTAAGCTAAATCTAAAAAATGATTAAGTAATTTAAAAAAGTAATTTAAAAAAAATTCATCACTTATTTGGCAAAAATAAAATATCATAGAAAGAAAATAAAACATTCTTCCGAACCTGCGTTTTATATACAGTTAGTGTTACGTGAGTTTGAACTTTATATGCAAAAACGAATATGAGAATTATATGTAATATGTTGCCAAAAACTTCGAGTGCATATCAACTGAATGCAAGATGATCAATAATATAATCCTCAAAAAGGGGGGGGGGGAATAGGGAGGTTATTCAACAAGGGGGAAGACTGGTTTAGACCTTTAAATGAGGGGGGGAGGGAAGTAGGTAACCTAACTTGGCAGCTCAGGTCCACAAAAGTGTATATATATATATATGAATTGTATGTGTATATATGTGGGTGTGTATGTATGTTTGCATGTATACAAAAATAAAACAATACTTCGTGTATATATATACGTATATATATATATATAAATATATAAACATATATATATATATAAACATATATATATATATATATATATATATTATATATATATATATATATATATATTAGGGTGACAATAAAAATCGAAAGTTGGAGTTTTTTATTGGCCATTTGTTCAATGCTGCTACTACATGAGAAAACAATGTACTGTAAATATTAGGTCATTCAGATAATATTTAAGGGTGTCTCAAGTGAGGTAAATAATTCTCCTTATAACAAAAATTAATTATTCATTACCTAGTAAAAATAAATTAATATTTTTTTTAATTAATGTAAATAAACGTTAGTTTTAGTTCATAAGGTTTAAGTGCAGGCGTACTCCAATCGTAATAAGTAAATAATATATTTACTAAATATATTCCAGGGTGTCTTTCATTCAATTGTAGACCACCCATTAATTCTTGCTTTTCCTCAAGCCATACCCCTTTTTCAATGTACCAGGCTGAGACTTCCTATGATCCTCAACAACCTGCAAGAGATGTTGGCGCTGTTCTTCATTCTTCGTAATCTTTGTATTGAAGGCCTGGATCAAGGCAATTCCCCTCTCTGCCATGTCATTGACGACTTTTAGTCCTTCAACTATAGTCAAACCAGTCTTGAAATCTTCGTCGTCCGGCCAGGTCTCTGGTTCCTTGGACAAGAAACCATCATTAATTTTTAGAAGTTCAAAGAGAAGCTTTGATCCTTTCGAGGCAAAGTCCGAGAGCTGCTTTGTTGAAATGGAAGAAACAGCAGGTATTGGGGCTCGCTTTGGAGGATCTTCAGCAGCTTCTTTTTCGAGGATTGATCGAGCGATATTCTTTTTCGTCGTTGCATTGATACCTTTATCAAAGAGTGCGAGACCAATCAAGTACTCGCTGAGGTACCATAAGTGACGACCGAGGACACTAAGGCAGGATGCTGAGATCTTTTCATCGTGGTACTTTGCTAGGTCTTGAAGAAGCTTCAAATCGTTCGCGGGAGCAGATGAAGGACTGCTGGCCGTGAACCACGCGCTGACATATAACTCCAGGGCAAAAAATACAAATCGTTTTAAGCCAGACATTTCACGAGTTGTAAGTCTGAACTGATGGGAAAGCAGCAGGATTTTTAATGAATAAATTACTTTTGCCATCCAACGTGCTCGGTGAAGTGCTCCAGGTCGCCGAAACCTAAAGTTAGGTAAATTACCTCCAAGGATTGTAATCGACAACTCCAAGAATTCACGGTAATCATCCCTCGGCTGATGTTTTGTCAGATATAGATTCCAGCAAGCGATCAGTTCTTCTCGATTCTCATTCAGACTCGATGGAAGGTCTGACAGGGTCTTGTACTTATCTTGGCAAATTGTATTCCACGTCTCTTTGAAGCGGGAGAATAGGAGGATATCTGGACCAGATGATGGTCCCATGCATTCCATGTACGCCTTCTCAACGACAAGTTCTAGGATGTGATGGCGACATGCAAGGTATAAGAGTCGGCGGCCGAGTTTCTGCTCCAAAATTACGCATGCCCCAGACAAGTAACCAGTATTTGAAGCTGTAGTGTCGAAGCTCATAGCTGATACCTTTTCTGACACATTCCATTCTTTGAGCGCAGCATGTACCACCGAGGCGATGACCTCACCCGTTCCTGATGTCAGCTTAGGTACACCCAAGAGCTTCTCGGTATCAACTCCGGTTACGAAAATGGCTAGTCGGTCACACCGACCACCTTCATCGTCTGGTAGAATTTTTCCGTCCCAGTGAACAGTGAGCACTTCGTTGGGTGTGAACCTTTGTTTAATCTTTTCTGCCGTCGCCGAACGGAGCCTTTCTCGTGATTTTCTAATGGTTTCATAGTTGAGCGCGAGTTTTTGTGAGTTATGGCCGAGGCTTCTAGCCGTAGCGTCGATAATCCGGTGTGCTGAACGATGACTGATTCCTGTGCGATCCAATGTACTTGCCAATTCGGGAGTGATGACTTGGATAGTGCCACGAGCATAACACTTGCGTTTTTCAGGAGAGGCGGGCGGTGAGTCTTCAGATGATGGCGCAGAACTTGGTGCTTCAGACGTAGAAGAAGATTCCAGCTCAATATTTTCAAAAGTAATATTGGCTTGAGGTTGGTGCTGAGCTAGGCGTCTTTCAGTTTGTTCCCGACGCATGACAGAATGAGCCATTTTCTTGTCAACTCCTCCCATTACTCCCCTCCTCCCTTTTTCTCGCTGAGCAATAAGGAAGGCTCGATCTTCTTCGATGGTCAAAAGTTCCATCGCTTTAGGGTGGGCGACATCGAAAAGATTTTCCAAATTATCACGGAACTCATCTTCTTTTTTCCGCTGGGTTTCCGTAGCGCGAGCACGATTTTTCTGGAGAAGCTTCCAAGTAAGAAAAAGATCTACCACTTTTCGACCAATGCTCTTCTCTGTGATGGTAGGTATCCGGGATTTCTCCCAGTAACCAATGACTGATGATGCCACCTCCTTCGCTGAGTCGTTCACTGTCTTCTTGTGCTCTATGTGAAAGTGAAAAAACAGGCGTAAAACGTCTCCAATTGAAGGAAGCCGTGCGCCCTTGATCTCGGGTATGGGATGGCCAATGAGCCAAATTTGACTCGCTGTGCGGGTAGTCGCCATTGGGCCTAAGAAAAGAAAAGAAACGTATATTAAATTAAAATAAGAATCAAAGCATTTTTTTTTCGTATTATGATTCCATTTTTAAAGATCTCATTTATATTGTAATATATATATATATATATATATATATATATATATATATATATATACAGGGCCGTCGAGAGCCATTAACGGCCCCAGGGCTAGCAAACATTACGGGCCCCCACACCAAGTGTCAAGGCATTATATATATGCAATAAATCTATATAATATATATATATATATATATATATATATATGTATAACTTTAATAATATAATATTTAACTTTATAAAAATTAAGTAATTCAATAGTTCAAGTGTTTCAAACCTCTTCGTGCAACACCCAAAACACAAGTGAGAGATTTGGTTAAATATTTCTCAAGTTTATTGACCTTGGCTACTTTCGATCATACCACAAAGCGTGAGAACGGAAGCTACATTTGAAAAAATGTGTCAGATTGATGAATTTTAGTGTTGACTTTTAGGATACTCAGATATTACATGTAAGAAATTACATGTAAGGAGCTCTGAATGAAAAAAACGTCACAATTTCTTAATGATTATTATGATCCTTATTTATTTTTTTACGATTTTTTTTATTCTCCTGCGGGCCCCCAGACACCCGGGCCCCGGGGCACTGCCCCCCTGACCCCCCTCTCGACGGCCCTGTATATATATTTATATACTCGTATATATATTATCATAGGAAATCAAATTCAGTTCCAAATTTATATAATTTAAACATCAAACTATGCCAACAATTAATGAAACTTTTCTAGAACAATTTCCAATAATAATATAATCAATGTATCAAAATAAAAAATATTACCTTAGATATCTTAAAAGAATCGGGAGAGAACTTCTAAGCGTTGTTTTCAGTCAGGCAGTCGTATGCAAAATGAACTTGAAGCACCAAAAGCTGATCATCCAAAGATTGATACACATCATATTATTTAACGATTTATTTATGAAAATTTTAATTTAATGAAATAAATTAATCGATTTGCATAATCTATAGTATGAAATAAAGGAAACAATTCTATTAAATTATATAATACACTTGCATTCTCGAAACATTTTTGTTTTTGAAGCGTTGTCGAAACTCGTTCATTCTTGAAATTTCTTCCGCGCGACAGTTTCATTCATGTGACTCGAGGCACCCCTAAATGCTTTCCGAATTCCATGAGATTTCGTCTACGGTGTTTCCTCATAGGGTGGCAGCATTGGACAAATGGCCGGCAAATTTTTGAATTTCAAATTTTATCCCTATAAGAAGTTGTCACCCTAATATATATATATATATATATATAATATAATTATATATATATATATATATATATATATATATATATACATATATATATATATATATATATATATATGTAAAAATGAAATGAATAATCAATATTCATTTTTACATAAGAACCCAAATCGCTTAACGCGAGTTTGGATAATAATTTTACTTGTGGCTTCCTATTTTTGTTCGTGTCAAAACCCTACGATCTACCATACCTATGGTTTAGTCGTATCCATTTTTATTTGTTATAGAAGTTATTAATTAATTATGATTGTCTTGCATCTCACCCTCGTCCCTAGATTATGCATACACATTGCATATAACAGGATTGGAACCCGTAGTTGTACTTCTTAGTCATTAATGCCCTCTCTTTGCCTCTAATTCGTTCTTGTAAATCTTCCTAATAATGATTTGTATTATACGTACAAAATTCAATAACTATGACGTCATAAAGTAACTTAATTCTCTTCACGTTTTCCATACTTTGAACACTGAATCACGTGTTTAGTATTTGGACATCTTCCGTATTGAATGTATGGTAAATTCCTTAATAATAATAATAATAATAATAATAATAATAATAAAAAGAAAAAGAAACTTCATTCTCTATACATCATTAGTTATGTTGTTTCCTACCTATTGTCTACTGATACCTATCAACCTATCAGTCCATATTTTACGCGTCTCTATATTACGCACACAACCTATTGGATTATGTACATGTAAAATACGTCCACATATATTTTTTTTTTTTTTTTTTTTAAATGCGTTCAACCCTCACAAGGCATTCATTAGGCTTACAGTAGTTAAATGCTCAAATTCGCGAATCAGCAGAACCGAACGTTTCTAAGATAAACATCCCCTTTCGCTCTGATCCAAATTTATAACATGTTAAACATATTATAACATATTATGTATATAAATCTATATCATATGTGCCATGTACTTGTATTATATTTCTAACATCTTAATTGTCTATTAATATGAAACACTGTAAAAACAAAACAAAGCTATAGTAACTGTTTAATTGTAATTAACTAATACTTTAATTAATAATAACTTGTAATGTACTTCAATGAAACTATAATTGAATGTAATGACTTTATATATAATGTAAGAATGTACTTTAATAGAACTGTAAGGGACAATCATAAGCGAATGGGAAGTAATCCATAATCGAAATCATAATTGTAATAAACCCAAACAAAAATGTACTCAGTCGTGAAATAATATCGCCTTCAGAAATGAAGACGTGGCAAAAAAAAAAAATTAGTTTTTATTTTTATTTATTTTTTTTAATTTTTATTTGGAAACTTTCAAACACCTGATCGTGTTTAAAAGGGGGGAAACTTAACCTCCAACTGCCATCCCCCAACATTCAGGCATATTTTATACATGTATTTGTAAAATGAAGGACTTCATTACGAGACTCTGCTTTGGACACTGCTAAGAGACTCCCCTGGTTAGCAGCCTCGCTGCGGGGAGGGGGGCAGAGGCCCCTTGCCTCCTTAATATTTTTAGATTCCGGCCTGAGCTATGGTCGAAAGAGGTCGAACCTCTACCCCTGTAAATTCAGAGCAGTACCTGTATATTTTAAGAAGTAAATTTACAGTAAGAGAAACTTTTTATTTTGCCCCTCGAGTTGGGCTATCGTCAGAGGAACTTAGTAAAGTCGATAAGTTATAAAGTATCAGAGAAAGAATTAGAAAATTATAGAAGAAAAGTAACAGAAGAAATATCCGTTGCTTGCCTCCGTAAGTAGAACCCCCGTCGATCCGAACCGAATCAGGGCCATAGACGGAGGGGTTAACATATATATATATATATATATATATATATATATATATATATATATATATATACACACACACACACACACATGAATTGTACGTGTATATATGAAGCGGAGGGCCGAGGCTAGACCCTCTAAATGTGGAGTGGGAAACCGAAACTAACCTAAAATAAAACACAAGAAGGAGGAGAGAGAAAAGATGTTCTTGCTGGCATAACACGACGCATAATTGTGTCTTCCAGCCTAGGCGGCTTTAGCATCACACAATCTTTAGGAGCACGGCTTAGAAGACAGGTAATCGTAAGGTGTAAACGGCTCGCATCCAGTTTCTTTAGAGGGACACCCACGAGCTGGTACAGCCAGTCATATATGACTTAATCATGGAATGTACACATATACAGTTATTTTATTTTACGTACGTATAAGGGAGAATTAACATCGCTTTGCCTCAAAAAAGAGCAAAACACACACGCATCATATATAACTTAATCGTACACAGATGCACGTAAAGGAGAATTAACACCGTTCTGTCTCAAAAAATAACAAAGTACATGCATATACTTACATGCGAACAAGCCCTCCATAGTCTACCTCACAATCCTCTGAATACGTAGCCCCATCTCCAAAAATAACAAAAAAAAGAAATATGAACATACACGCGAGCATACCTTCTTTAGACTACCTCACAATCCTTTTCATACATAGCTCCTCATGCGTAGACCACCACCACCACCACCACCCACCATCTCTTCTGGTTTGCTTCGCTGGAGTTCGACGAATAAGTCACGTATAAGGAAATAGTCTCTTTCGTTTTTCTGAGAGTCTTCTCGATGTCTTACCTCTCTAGATCTACTAAAGTTGAGTGCACTGATTTAATGGATCGTTGGGGACAGAGAAACTCGTCAGCCGAAATTTACTTTAATTGGTGTGTGCAATTTATAGTTCGAATCAATTGAAGTGATTACTGATTCACTAAGTCATTAATTTAATGAAATTAGCAAAGCTTCTTAATTCTTGTTCTTAAATTACGATATCTCAGAGTCAAATGAGCCTTGGGCACTGCCTTTCGTCAACAGCCGCCCTTTCCTTTAAGCACAAGAACTTTCAAGACACTGAATTCTACCGTGATTCTACGTTCAAATATACTTATACAGATTAGCTTTTCAGCAACAATCCGGAGACCCTCTAATTAACCACGTGTATCAACCTTTACTCATTAAATCTAGTTGGAATCTGCCAAGGCGGCGCTTGGCCCCTCCTTTTATACCCGAGAACCAGAAAATGGCCACGTCATTAGCGCGGGACGCTGACCAGCGTGGGAAGCCAGACGAGGATCGATTCGATGAGAAAGTTCCTCGGTCGTCTCGAATATTGACGTCACTGAACAGGTATAACTGGAGTGGTTTACTGAATAAGTCATAATTAGCCTTAGGACATAACTAGGGTGAGAAACCAGGCGAGGAGAGTTCTCAAGGAGAGGTCTCAAGAGTGCATTCCAAGCCTTCACCAAATAAGGTATAACATTTCTTCCCTCTTTTGAAAAAAAATTAAAAACTAAGGCTTCCGGATCGAAAAATTCTTGTTCCTAAATTAATAAATAATTAAATAATCAATACAACAATTAATTCTATTTAAGTAACAAAAATCATTTTAGTTTATTTACGAATGTAGGAGTATTACGCCAAAATTTGAAAGAACACTGGATTTAACGACACCCACATTGCCCTGGAGTTAATCTGGCTTTTTCTGATATTCTTCCAATTTAAGGCTTAACGATATGAGTCTGAGTTTTCTTTGTGGGATTAACGAAGTAGTTAATTTTATTTGATTGTATTGCTCTTATGGGAAACCAATTAGTAAATATAATTTATCGTAATTTAAATTCGAGGGTAAACTAAGTTAATTATTTTTCTCTCTTTAAAGATTTTATAGAAATATGACCCCAAAATTTTAAGAAGGAGAAACAGATGCTAGTTCTAGCAACCTCGGAAACAGTTGGCTTTTTTCGATTATTGCTTTCGAAATTAAATTTAATTGAATGGCATTTACTTAAATTTTTTAATTTGATAAATTAGTCATTTTTATGTGATCGGATTCCTGTCATAGCCGATAATTTATTAAATGCCGCTTTTCTTTATCCGAATTCGAGAGGTAACTATTCTATTTTCCTCTTCTTTAAAATTTGTTGCGATAGGAAGGATTTTAATTCTTTTCTAGAAATTGAGTAACTTATACAGCATTTTATACATTCCACTAAGAGTAAACTATTATAAAAACCTTTAAGAGATTTGGTTGATCGAAAAAATGCTTTATCGTGGGGAATATAATGTTAATATCACTGTATTTTGAAAAATTATTTATGTCTTACAACAGAAATAGGTCTCTCTCAGGATTTGATAGAATTATTTTACCTTTTTTTTTGTTTACAATGTTAGCATACACAATTTTTTTTAACTTGGTCGATCTAATTATTGTTATATAACATCTTAATATGTTGATCTAGTTTAAATACCTAACCAATTTCATCTTTCAAGCCTTTTAGTTATTGTCTCATTCCTTCATTATAGTACATCTAATTTAAATTTATAACATTGCATTTACATAAGTTTTACTGACTCACAGAAAACGGGATAAGCAAAATTGCAAGGCAAATTATCATAAAATAATTTGCGTGTAAATCAATAAAACGGCTTCTCAGGTCAGTAAAGAAGAAGAGAGAAAAGAAACACATAGTTAGAGGTATACATGGTATAGATATGTATAGTTGCCCACATATGTAATGTTCCTCGCCTCACAGACAACTCCGTACATGTAGCAACGCCGCAGTGATACTCAAGGTACCCTAACTGCGGGGAAGGTGGGGTGGAGGGGGTACAACCGAGTCCAACAACATATAACACAGACAGTTACTGTATAACTAAAGGACAATTGAATGTACAGGTAATAATAATGTAATGTCTGTGGTCATAAAGATAAACAATTAATATGATCGTGAACATCGTTGAACTCCATGTAGTTTACTAGTCTTGTCTTATACAGTAACTAGCGGAGCGACCCGGCGTTGCCCTGGTGGAAGTTGAACGCTCTCTCTCTCTCTCTCTCTCTCTCTCTCTTCTCTCTCTCTCTCTCTCTCTCTCTCTCTCTCTCATATATATATATATATATATATATATATATATATACATATATGGGATGAATTTCACAATTAAACACGTAAAATAAATGAATGATGGAAACCCACAAGGAAAAAAAAATGATTCCAAGGCCTTTCGTGTATTCAGAAGTACACCTCGTCAGGGAATGACGACGAGGTGTACTTCTGAATACACGAAAGGCCTTGGAATCATTTTACTTTTTCCTTATGGGTTTGCATCATATATATATATATATATATATATATATATATATATATGACCTCGGAGGCCGACGCCACAGAGCCTATAACTGAATGCCCGGTTAGGTTAATTGAATGCCCGATTAGGTCAATTGAATGCCCGATTAGAATAATTGAATGCCCGGTTAGGTTAATTGTACGCCCTTGACGATTGGTTAGGTTAAGTCGTGATATTTTTGTTAGTTTTAACGAAAATATCACGACTTAACCTAACCAATCGTCAAGGCCGTACAGTTGACCTAACTGTGCATTCAATTAACCTAACCGGGTATTCAATAATTTTATCGTAGGTTTCGATATATATGACCTCGGAGGCCGACGCTACATAGCATATATATATGACCTCGGAGGCCGACGCCACATAGCCTATGTTCTTACTCGGCCTCAGTTACCCTTATCCACCAAGTCATATTCAAATCTGGCCAGTGGTTTGGCCGGCCATATGAAACAAACAAAGAAAGCTCGCAGGCAGTTCGACCGTCACACTTATTAGTATAGATAATGTTCCATTATCATTTTTGCAAGTCTGTATGAACAGCTACCACAATACAACTTTTTATACACTAGTGAATTTGAACCAAAAATAGACATTATACAACCAACCTCCCCCCGCACTCTTTCATTCCCCTTCCCCACCCATCAGTTTTCTTTCTATTACGCTTGCTCATCATTATCATATACTCATCATCCTTTTTAGATGTTATATTTTTCGCTTCCATCCTGAACCTGTTTTGTTCTTCACATCCCCAGTTTGTCTTTTGAGTGTTACCTTCTTTATGGAGAACAATAATTTTCAACCTATTTTTGTATGAAATTTCTTTATTTGGAGCCATTATACAGGGTGTACACAAAGTCAGGATCTATTTTTGTGAAGCACTTGGAAATTATATGGAATTCAATCATAAAATGATAAAGTGGTAACATTTATTAAATAATTAAGAGTAGGATTCGACGTGACGCCCATCAGTATCCCTGCACACAGTGCACAGCTCAAATCGTTCCGCAGCATTTCTAAACACATTCTTGAGCATTTGCGGGGTTATGTTATCTGCAGCAGTTCGTATACGTGTACGTAAGTTTTCAAGACTCGTAATCTTCGTCTGATAGACGTGCGATTTGATAAAGCCCCATGCAAAGAAATCTAAAGGGGTTAATCTGGTGATCTCGCTGGCCAAGGTCTGTTGCTTCCGCGTCCTATCCAGCGATTTGGAAAACGTCCATTTAGATAATCCTGAACAATTTTGGCATAGTGACAAGGAGCACCATCATGTTGATAGACGACGGTACTAACAATCCTATCCCCGTCGTCTATCAACATGATGGTGCTCCTTGTCACTATGCCAAAATTGTTCAGGATTATCTAAATGGACGTTTTCCAAATCGCTGGATCGGACGCGGAAGCAACAGACCTTGGCCAGCGAGATCACCAGATTTAACCCCTTTAGATTTCTTTGCATGGGGCTTTATCAAATCGCACGTCTATCAGACGAAGATTACGAGTCTTGAAAACTTACGTACACGTATACGAACTGCTGCAGATAACATAACCCCGCAAATGCTCCAGAATGTGTTTAGAAATGCTGCGGAACGATTTGAGCTGTGCAGGGATACTGATGGGCGTCACGTTGAATCCTACTCTTAATTATTTAATAAATGTTACCACTTTATCATTTTATGATTGAATTCCATATAACTTCCAAGTGCTTCACAAAAATAGATCCTGACTTTATGTACACCCTGTACTATCTTATCTGTAAAAAAAATTAGAAGATTAGACATTTTTTGTATTAAAGTGTAACAAATAAGATGATAATTTCAAAGAAACATGCGATTACACGATGGTATAAACAACATGTGTGATTTATTAAATCTATAAAATATGTTATTACATCAAACTGAATAATATACTTACCAATCGGCATTGGCAGAATTGTCTATTTTTTGGGCATTGGCATCGGCCAAATTTAGCTGATTCTCTTAGTGATTATTTGAAATTTTAAAATTTTCATTACGAAACAAAATCTATATTTACAGAAAATTGAACACCAAAAAACACTATGATAATTTATACTCATTTCAAAGTGTAATTATATAGAAATATTTTACATTTACGAAAATGGCAAAGCATAATAAGTTAAGTTTTCCATAAGTTTACATTTTCTCGATTAGCTAATCTCTAAATATTATAAACTATTGTAATGTAATTGTAATTGGTTATGTAATGTCTATTTTTTGTTCAAATTCACAAGTATATAAAAAGTTGTATTGTGGTGGCTGTTCATATATACTTGCAGTAATAATAATGGAACCTTATTACTGTATAGATTTGTAAACTACATGGAGTTCAACGCTGTATACGATCATATTAATTGTTTATCTTTATGAACAGAGACATTACAATATAATTACCTGTATGTCAATGAATGCACATTCAATTGTCCTTTAGATATATATGTCTGTTATATTTTGTTGGACTCGGTTCTCCGCCTCCACCCAACCTTCCCCCAGTTGTGGTACCTTTACTATCACTGCGGCGTTGCCACATGTATTGAGTCGCCACATGTACGGAGTCACCTGTGAGGCGAGGAACATTACATATTCGGGCAACTGTACATATATAATTTTAGGAGAAATTTCAGGTGAAATATAGTGTCGAGTGAAAACTCTTTAATTACCTCTCCGAAATCTGACCGGCAGTTCCCCAGACAGGAGATCTGGTAATCCTTAACCCTAAGGAGAGAGAAAACTTTATGAGATAAATTATAGGATCCGATCGTGGCAAGTATGACGTTCGGACCCGTTGAAAAAATTCATTGCATCTTCCTTCTCATATATATATATATATATATATATATATACACAGTTGTAAGCTAATGTGACATTGTTCGGGATCTAGTTTATTTTTTAAATTCGGTATGCACAGAGGAATCTTTATTTGTTTCCTCCAGGATGAATAATCGCATCGCGTTAAGCCGGTCTGAACTTAATTAGCAATTAAATAATAAAAAAGTTGATTTCAGTCTAAAGGGATAACTAAAATTTACTGCATGAAGAGGTTTGAGTGAACGCATTGCATCATATCTTTAGTGTACTAATCTGTCGGATTCCACTGGTCATCCTATTAACTTGTCTTACAGTATGACGTGCCTCATCGAAATTTAGCAGGTGGATAAGTGGAAAATTTCCATATCTTCTCTATTCGGAATAAATCGATGTATAGTTTATAGAAAAAGTTTATAATTAAGTAAATTCAATTGTTTCCTCTCTGCTTGTAGTGGAAATAAGATCTTACTGTGTTAATCCTAAATTTTGCTCCGGACAAGCGTAAAATCTGGAGACACCATTTCTAAGCACGATTTTATATTTAAATTTCTTTTCCAAAACTTCTTACCCCCCCTGTACACCCACGCCTGAAGGTGGGTATTTTGTATTGTGTATTTTCTGTTTTTCTGCTATGTAATCGATATTTATTGCCAGATGTGCTTTGTAACTGTCCTTTATAGGGTTTTCAGGGTCGCAGAACACGAATACGCATTCGTAATGGAACTTTGAAAAATCATTATGGCGGAAATCCAAGGTGGCGGTCAAAATCACAAATGTTTGGTCATTTCAAAGTGAAATGTGGATGGAAATACTACAAACATCCATTATACTATATTTAATTGGGGGTTTGCGACAACACTGAACAGAATTATGCAGTTGACAAGGTATTTATGAGAACTAATACAGTTAAATCATGAACTTTCAACCCATCTGAGACCACCAAGGATAATAAGGAGAGTCCTAATGCACACAGACCGATTTCAAGATGATTTTCACACATTCTATATTTGTATAAAGATCATAGTATATTACCATACACGCATATTGTCATTTCCTTAATGTGTCTACTGCATGGTTAAACTCACTGATTGTGACCTGAGCTTTACAGCTGACATTGCTGAGATAAAGCTTCAAATTAGTGGCATACGTTGAGAGGGGCAATTTTCTGTAGTCCTTCATTAGACGAAATATATCACTAGTCTTTGGCACAGAAAGAGCGGTATCTCGTGCATATCTGACTTCGGGATAAAGACGGTTCAGCTTCTGCGAATCGTCCACATTTGATTCTTCGAGATAATTATCCACTTGCTCACTAGCCGTGAATGGCCCTCCTAGTCTTTTTAATTCTTCCAGGTCTCTGTTTCTCCTGCTGTCTACAGCGACATTCGCAATTTCTTTAGTCTGTAATCCTTGCTTCTGTAATTGTTCTTGTTGTACGCTTCACTCTCATTTTTTCCAGAATTTTTGCAGTTCCAATTTTCCTATAGTCTTTGAAAGACCCTGTTGGTTGTTTTTGAATCAACGCAAGAGATTTAGCTTTGACCTGCGCTGCCGACGCGCACGCGAGTTGCTTGGCGCCTCTTCTGCCGAGTTCATAGTTGATGAACCCTACACTGCGTTCCGAGTCCAAGTTGTGAATTGGTGCCTTGTCCAGTTGGGGCAGGGACAATTCGACGTGGCCGACTTGATGCGACCCAACTCGATGTGGCCGACTCGATGTCAGGACAACTCGATGTCAAGCCAAGTCGATGCCAGGCCAAGTCGATTTCATTTTCTTTATATATTTAATGTAGGTTAACTGAATGCCCGGTTAGGTCAACTGTACGCCCTTGACGATTGGTTAGGTTAAGTTGTGATATTTTCGTTAAAACTAACGAAAATATCCCTTAGGGATATCACATCGAGTTGTCCTGACATCGAGTCGGCCACATCGAGTTGGGTCGCATCGAGTCGGCCACATCGAATCGTACCCAACCCGTCCAGTTTTTCACAGTCCATTTTTGAGAGAGCATGTTCTGCTGATTCGTCAAATTCTCCGAATCCAAAGATATCTCCTTTTTGTTTCTGAAATCCTTCAGCAAGCTTTGGCAATATCATACCCAAAACCTTTGTGACTTCAGTACTCATTTGAAGAGCTGTAACTTTGATAGCATTGCAAATATCATCGTCATATGGTGTTTGTTGGAATCTTTCAACAGACACAAACTCAAATGCCGGCGTATCCACTTCCAACAGTTTAGCCGGATCAGTAGAATCGAAGTCTTGGTATAACTGTTGGAATGCTGGAATTAGCTTTGAATAACTTGTACTGGTCGATATCATCAGTGAAAGGACCGGCTCCACTAAATGAAGTCCAATGAGAGCTCCAGCCGTGTACACAACTTTCAAGAAGTCCAGATCCAGGAAGCATCGTACGATGCAGGCCAATTGGTTCGTCACATGCTCAAATTTTCCGAGAAATGTTCCCACATCGTCAATGTGATATAAGGTTATGGCACATGTCAACGTCAATCTGTTGAAACGTTTATCTTTTAGACTGACAGATTTGTTTCACTTCGGCGCGATATGAGCGTCGAAATCGTTGGCTTTGTTCCACGGTTTGTGGTCAAAGTCATGATTTATCAATCTGGTTATACAGTCCAGCGCTTGTTCGGTCACACTCGAGGATGAAGTTGTGGCATTGACGAGAAAGTTGGAATATATTTTATCTCGCCCAATGGCATTTTCTATTTCGGTCCATTGTTTAGTGATCACTCGATTGAACAGGAGAGTTGGGTGGACATTGCAAAACAAATGATCCGGGCCATGTTCTGATTGTAGCTTCTCGGCCACCATTTGTTCGACAGAGAGATTATGGGATGTCTGAACAGTGATCACAAAGTCTATCTTTTCAAACAGTTCCTTCGAACTAACTCCGCTCGCTGCTTCCAGTATGTTCAACACGGCAACTTCAAATCCTACAAGTTCTCTCTACTTTCCGTAGCAATCAGAAATGTCGGGAGAGGTCTGTATTTTCAATTTACCGTCATTCCCTGCTCCGAGAAAGAACCAGCTCCGTTTTTTCGAACCATCAACAGAATAGGTAACTACCGACTATTGATCTGATTGCATGATCTCTTTCTCAATTTCATGCAATGCTAGCGCTTCAATGCTCTTTCCGGCTTGTCGAATATTGCTAGACGGTGGTAGAGTGTCTAGGTCTACTAAGTCTGGCGATTCGTCAGGAAATTTCCATTTCCGACCAAATAGTTTATTGCCAGCAATCACTACGGCTCCCGCAGCTTGACTATCTGACATGTGATGAGAACTTTTGAGCTGGTCCATTGCTTCGTAAACCTCGGGCCTTACTTTCCTGACACTTTCTCCTATGTGCTGGTATACTTTGGCGGCAACTCACCCTTTTCAATTTTTTTTTGTCTAGGGGACAGTTTACGACGCTTCCGACCAGTAGACGTGGAAGGCTCATCTGATTCTGATGTGCTAATTTGGAAGTCACTATGATTCGGATCATCCTCAGATAGTTCACTGAAGCCTTCAGCTGAAGCCATTTCTTTATTCCTCGCTCTTTCCATCTCTGCTTCCTCTCTCATCCGCTCCAAACTCTGCAGATCTCTCTACCTGCGTTCCATGGTCTTATTCCATTTTCTCTCGACAAAACTCTCGCCAAACATTTTTTCTATCATGTGTTTGGTCTTCCAGAAAGTCTCATTCTTCTCGAGTCATTTTCACAACATAAAATTTTTCTAAGCGTTTCCTTACTTCATCGTCCGCGCAGAAGATATCAAAA
The DNA here is from genome assembly GCA_023014485.1 of Bathynomus jamesi. Lineage (NCBI taxonomy): Eukaryota > Metazoa > Arthropoda > Malacostraca > Isopoda > Cirolanidae > Bathynomus > Bathynomus jamesi. The sequence continues at coordinate 104,126 of JAJOZX010002687.1, read as the reverse complement.
AGTTCTTTCGCTTTTTCGTTGAAATCTTCGACTTTTTTATAATAGTTGTTTCGGCGGGTTTTTTCTGGTCTGAACTAATTTGATGAATCTTTCATACAGTTCCAAAGTTTTCAGTTTGATGCGTGTAGTGGTCACTGTATATACATATATTACAAAAAACCCAGTGCAGTGTTCTTGAAGGACGTCCGCAAGAATTCCAGCTGCAACTTCCTTTGACCTCTCAGTTTTACAGGCTCTATCCGGTCGAAGTAAGTACGTTTTCCAAGATGTCATTTCTCGTTGAAAGCAAGCCATTTGAAAAGGCAGCAGTTTAAATGTAGGTTGTTGAATCCAAGGTCTTCTGGGCGGACGAGCGTAGCTCATTGTTCACTCAGGTGTGAAGTCTGAAAATAGAAAAAAAAAACAAGTTGCATCAGACTGGAAAACCTTGCGGCATGAAATGGGATTCTGAGGGAATAAATAAAGGCACATACAACAATGTAATGAAAGCACAGTGAAGCATAATAATATTTTCGGTCCCTGAAACCAGCATTAGAGCGTATAGACTTAATCAGCGCAATGGCACGCAGCTAAATTTAATAGATATATCGAGCTTAGACGTCAGGTCAAAAGATCAGTTAGGAATGCTAAGCGTAATTTAGAGATATTTATAGCTGCGGATAGTAAACATAATCCAAAAAAGTTTTTTGAATACGTTAATAATTCACTGGTCAACACTCATTTTATTGCCAATCATATTAGAGTGATTTTGGGGTAACTTTGTGGTGCTGATTCCGAATATGACATCGGTTTTGCTAGATTGGCTCTAATTTATGAGATAATTGGTACCCCATTGAAACACGTAAAAATGCAAAAAATTTAATGTTCAGGCGGAGCCTACTTACAAATCGCATTGAAATTGTCTCAAATCATACAAAAGTAAACTCATGAAATACATAATGGCATTTTATTCGGTCTCACCATCTAGAATGTTCCGGTAGTTTCCCATATGCACGCGTTATGGTTACTTTTCCTATTAATTGAGGGTATTCATTAGCTCAAGAACTAGAGCCAAATCGGAAAAACTACTTTCATTTTGGAATTCAGCAACCCCAAAATATCCTAAATTCGTACGAATTTCCTTGGCAACGAAAAAAAAATTTTTTTTTGTTGACCTGTGTAAACGTAAGCCGATAAAAGATAACATAGGCCCTCTAGTGGATGTTAACGGCGCTTTGGCTTCTGACGCTCAAGCGATGGCGGGTATTTTCAATAACTTTTTTGCGACAGTTTTTACCGTAAAAGACGTAAATAATGTCCCCGACATGGACGATATCGTTCCATTTAGTAGCGAGACTATTTTGGATGAAATAACTGTTTACGATGGTGAGATTGCGCATTATATCGACAAGCTAAAAGTTAGCAAGGCTCCAGGCCCTGACATTTTTTATCCCAGACATATGAAAGATTTGAAAGACGTTATCGTAGGCCCCTTAACGAAGATTTTTAATCAGTCACTCGAAACGAGTATTATTCCTGAAGACTTCAAAATTAGCTAACGTCATGCCTATTTTTAAAAAAGGCGAACGCACAGTAGCTAGCAATTATAGGCCCATTAGCTTAACGTCAATTGTCGGTAAACTTTTGGAATCCGTAGTTAGGGATCGTATCATCGATCACTTAGAAAGTAGAGATTTGATTAATAGTAGTCAGCATGGGTTTCGACGCCATAGATCTTGTTTAACTAATTTGTTAGAATTTTATAACGAAACAGTGCGCGAATACGAGAGGCATAGAGCGGCTGACGTTATTTATTTAGATTTTAAAAAGGCGTTCGATACAGTTCCGCATAGAAGATTAATTGCGAAGGTTAAAGCGTACAGTGTACGTGGTCAGGTAGCTAACTGGTTAGAGGAATGGCTTCGTGCTAGGAGGCAGAGGGTCATTGTTAATGGTAGTGAATCGGGGTGGTTGGATGTAGGTAGCGGTGTCCCACAGGGTTCAGTGTTAGGCCCATTGCTATTTGTAATTTACATTAACGAAATAGATGTAGGATTGACTAGTAACGTGTCAAAATTCGCGGACGATACTAAAATAGGCGTAAGGTTGTTAATGAGGACGATAGAAATAGGCTCCAAGACGATGTAAATAGGTTTATGGAGTGGACGGATGAGTGGCAGATGCAATTTAACGTAGACAAATGTAAAGTTTTGCATATAGGTTCTCGTAACAATAATTACACGTACACGATGGATGATAGAGAGTTAGCGAGCGTTGACGAGGAAGTAGATTTAGGTGTACGCGTATCTAAGGATTTAAAAGTTAGGAACCAGTGCCTGGAGTCTTGCGCAAAAGCTAATAGGATGTTAGGCTTCATAGCGCGTAATTTCGAATTTAAATCGAAGGATATTATATTGGCCCTTTACAATTCCCTAGTCAGTTGATAGGTTAGAAAGGGTTCAGCTTCGTGCCACGAAACTAATTCCGTCATTGCGCAACAAGCCTTATGAAGATAGGATTAAAGAGTTAGACTTGCATTCACTCGAAACTAGGAGATTAAGGGGGGAGCTTATTGAAGTTTTCAAAATCGTTAATAACATCGATAACGTAAATTTTGACAAACTGTTCACTTTCGATAATAGCAATACTCGTAATAACGGATTTAAGTTGCGTGGCAGACGTTTCATTACTAATATCGCTAAAAACTTCTTTACTTTTAAAGTAATTGATAAATGGAATAATTTTCCCGCGCCCGTCGTGACCTCTACCAGCGTTATTGTGTTGAAAAACCGTCTAGATAGACATTTTAAAAATATTAACGTTGTTTAAAATAAAAAAACAATTGGCAACAGGAGCTCTGGGGGTCGTAATCGGGGATGAGTCTGTTGACGTCTAATGCCAGCTTGTGACATGCCAGTGTGTGATATGCCAGCAAAAAAAAAAAAATTAGACTAACACGAACTTAGTTGTAGCTTGTTGAGTAAATTAACCTACTTTTTGTTATTGTTTATACTTTTTCTTCTCTCCTTAATTGCATGTCTGTAACTCTCTTTATTGCATGTCTGTAACTCTCTTTATTGCATGTCTGTAGTTTGCATGGTATGATAGTGTTTGAGTTAAGAATGTGTTGTAATGCGTTTTTATTTTACTTCTTTTCATCTTTCACGCCTTTCCAGCCTAGTGGGTTGCATCCTCTACCTCCCTATGAAGTGGAGGATCTCTCTGCAATAGTTGGAAGAATGTGTTGTTTTGAGTTAAGAATGTGTTGTTCTTGAGTTAAGAATGTATTGCATGTTTTGTAAGCGTTCTTATTTTACTTCTTTTCATCTTTTTCCGGCAGAGTGGGCTCTACCTCCCTATGGAGTAGAGGACCGTTCTGCAATCTTTCCTATTCTCTCCGACTATTTTTCTGACTTGTCGGCAGTGGCCGGCGGATGATGATGGTGAGTCTTTTTTCTCTTTTTCTAAATGAATGTTAACCCACGAGTGATAGGTGTTGCTACTTACTTAACCCCTTATTCTCTTCTCTTAACCCCCTACTCTTTCCTTTCTCTCGGACTCACCTTAGAGTGGATGTTAGGGTCTTTGTTAGCCTTAGCTTCTGTAGAGATGTAGTTCTGTAGATGTGGTGTTTGGATGTTGGTTCACTTGGTGTCACTTACGTGCTGATGCTAATGAGGCTGACAACTGGGCAGTGTGGTATGAAAGGTGATCGTGTCTGTGTTGTATGTGTGCGTTAATACATTCTTTAGTATATATATCACAACATTAAGGTTGCTGTCGTCCATGACAATTTGATGAAAAAATGGAGATTTTTAGCCGCCATTTTAAATTTTTAAAATTCTGAGTACAGATTCGTGTTCTCTGACACAGTAAACCCTATAAAGGACATATTACAAAGCAAATCTGGCAATAAATATGGATTATATAGCAGAAAAATACAATAATGCACATACGTATAATTTCAGGTGGTATGTACATAGGGGTCAGATGGGTCAAAAATAAAAAATCGTTTTTGACTCGAGTTTCACTATTGGTGGTCCATATTTTGAGGCGGTCCTCACTTAGGAATTCCAAAATATTCAAAATAACAACCCCCCCTATTACTAATCTTTCCGACTATACTTATAGATAATGGAAGTAATCATTTGACTTTCCTAAATTGATTATTATTCAGTCTATAAGAGTACCACGTTCCCTTAGAAAAGAACATAGAAAGAAAAGAAATACATAGATAGGAGCACGTATACGGCATAATTATAGGTAGAAAGTAGAATAATCGAAAAACACAGCGGGAGGACATAGAATATCTGGTGGCACATATATACGCATAAGAAAGACTTCGGAAAATGAAAAGAAACACAAAGTTTTAGAATAAACGCTAATGCCGAATAATTGTTAATCTCGAGTAAACACCTGTGGCGATTAAATATTACTTTAACATAGTTCTATTCCTCGTCCATTTCAGAATCATCTGAGTCCTTAAGGGATTCTGAAATGTCAATCTTTAAATGTACGTTACTGAAATGGATATTAGCGACTCCACCACATTCTTTCAATTGGTAATGTCCATAAAGTAATCTTCCTTCTCCACCATTTTAATCGTAGCCTCTTTTTCTACGAAGTGAACATTTAGGAAAGTTAATAGACCCAGGCTAAGATGGACGTCTAATAAACTATATCGAACTAGACTTACAGGGAAATTAATTTCTTAGTTTTAAGAAGTCCATAAAATTTACATTTCACAATTTTAATGGCTGAAGATTTCTCATTTGTAACAAATTGGTTTGAAATTCGGAGGGTGGCGTGAGATTGGACAATCGTAGGGAGCGTAAGAAGGGGAAAGCGCGAAGGAATCGGACGTAGCTCCCTGCTGTGATACTACTAAAAGTGATGTTTCCAAGTTCAACATTTTAATTCGCCTTAATATTTTCAAGGATTCTAACTCTCGCATAGTGAAGAGGCGACGATCTCGGTAGCTGGAAATGCCCAAGCTGCGTATTCCCAAATTTAAGGGGATGTAATTGTCTAAAATAAATAGCATGTGAGGGTTCGTGATTTCTTTAAAAATGGGGTCTTTACGAGATAATTCTTTATAGGCGAGGTCCTTCCATTTCTTTGAGACGAACCTTAAAACCTAAACATGTTCTTTCAGGAATTGGCAAATGTAATAAAGTACTTCGATTGGCAGTTCATCGATATTCATTCTTTTCGTTGAACAGTAAACGATTTCCAATGTTCTGTCTCTTGAAAAAAACCAAGGACGATTATGGTTTTTTGTTGATCGTTCATTTACACTAAATGCCAATGCACTTTTCGCTAATCGCACAGAATTACACTATTTTCACTTAATCACTATATTCTCAAGTAAACATTAACTTAAAATTAACATCAGTTTCGAAAAGATATATCAACTCCGTCATTCAACTGAATTCTTCGGCTCGGTAGCTCGGGGGTCTACCGTCAGGATGCTCTGGTGGTTGTTCGTATGTCATCTCGAGGTACCTTGGATTAAGGCCTTCTCTTGGGCGTCGAAGAGATTGTACTACCGGGGGTAGTCTTCTATCTTGGTCCGGAGAAAAATGGATTCGACGTTTCGGACTTCTCGGTGGAGTGGGTGACCGAGACAAGGGAACCTCTTCAGGGGGATTTGTCAATGGAGCATCCGTTTCTGGTCGCGTTGAAGTCCTAATCGCCGGTGGGGAGTAAATTCGAGGGCGACATAACTTATGATATAGTAAACATCACAGTAGTGTTGCTCCGATTAAAAGACAGAACGTCAGCGTGGCGTAGGTGACTAAACCGGACTCATGTCGATGGTACTTTTCCACAGCAACTCTCTTTAGGAAGCGGGTGGCTTCTTTTAAGTCAATTCATCTGGAGAGAGATTCATTGAAGTGCCGTAGGATCTCGGCGGTGTCGGAAGAGTTCATAAAAAGCTTCATATCTTCGTCGTTTACTAATGGGGGAAATCTGTCTTCAAATTGAAGTTGCCTGGATCTGCGTAGAAGGAAATGGATGGGATCCTGCGGTGATCCGTGAGAACAACACATCCACATATTTCCTTTTTTGGGTCACACTGAAATATACAGTGTGACGATTTCGAAGATATATGGGATAAAAGTTTCTTCTTAATCTTCGGTGGCAAGTAGTAAGATTTAAATTCCGATTATTCTGGAAGAGTCGAATGGTGCAATCGTCAGATCCCTTATTTAAGATGTAGGTAGGCGTAGGACAATGATAAGTTCCTTCAATTAAGGAACAGCCAAACAAACTATCGAATTTGATATAGCTTAAACGATTTTGGCTTACTCCTAAATACCTCGTACAGGGTAACCTTTCGGCGTATAAATCTTCTTCATTATCCAGACGGGCAGGTGATCCACTTGGAAGATAGTCATTGGTGACTCCACAGTCTTTAAGGAGACGAAGATGAGAATCCGGAGTTCTTCTTAGGAGATCTTTCTCAGTTTCGATTATGCCAACTGGAAGTACAGCGAGATGGTGGCCTCGTTTAGAATGTACGGAAACAATCTTCCGACTTTAGGCTGGACGCATTTTAAAACTTTGAGGCAAAAGTTCGGGTCGAACAGAAATGAATCCAATCGGCCGCGATTTGCATTTACCAAGGCCATTTTTCAGGCGATTGAGTCTCAAATGTAGTCCTTCAGTAGAAGTGGACAAACTGTGTCCAAATATTGAGAGGAAAGTGATATATTTTTCTTCCTTTAATTCCTTTTCCAGACTGGCCAGATACACACCCACAGTGTCGGGAAAGGAATGGATGTTGCTGGTCAGGAGGTTCACATACTTCTTCAGACCGCTTATACGGTATGTAGTTGCGTTCAAAACTGTGACGTAAGAGTTTAGAGTCTCGGCCAAATTTTCTTCGTTGGATTCTACCACTTGTATATGACGTATGACGTCATCTACGGTGCTCTGTTGGGCGGTGCCGAACGCAAGGTTTAAAAAATCTCCGACAGCGTTGATCAGTCCTCTTTTTATCCGGGTTGAGGGTCGTTCTTCGTAAAGGTTTTCTTTATTCACTATAGTAATGAAAGCGATTATTTCTTGTCTTGTTTCGAGTATTTGTTCCCGGACGCCTCACAGGGTTTCAATGAGAACTCCTAATTCCTTCACTGACTTTCTTTGATTCGCCTTGTCAAGTCGTTTCAATTTCTCCTGTTCGGTGCTGCATTTGTAAATTAATTGGTTAATTTTTACAGCGAGAAGATGTAATTGTTGGAAGTAAGGGATCGTGTGCAGGCGGACGCTGAACGTAAACATTAGACCCTGTGGCACTAATTTTCCCAAGGATTCAAACAGAATGCCATTGGTAGAAAGGGTCGGAGCTCCCAATTTTAAAGTTCCCATAAGGAATAGGGTGAGAAACATCTTCTGTAAAGAGAAACCACAAAAGTAATCCATTCCCCGTTTAATGTAGGTAAAATTATTAAAACTAAAATTTTTGACGGAACTTATGACACCTTTCACGTTATGTAAAGGTTATATATTTCTAAAACAAGATTAATTTATATACTTATTTTTTTCATGAAAAGGTGAATCCGAAATTCTCTTTTATGTCAACTTCTTTTAAAGATTTAAGTACGAACAAGTCAGGGAATTTTTTGAAACAAACTAAAGGCTAGACTCGTTGTCATTATCTCTATCTATTAATTTATTTTCATTGATTTCGTAAATATTTTCACATCCTGTTTATGATAAAAACTGGTTTATTTAATGGCATTTAATTTGCATCTGAACTTCATTTATTGTTTTCATGATAACTAATATGCTTTATAAATATATATATACTCGATATGATGAGGGATGAGTCTCCAACTTGGACACTGGACACTCAGGGGAGGCAAAGTGGTTATGTAGTTTGTCTTAGATTTTCTTAGAGAATTAAGGAACCAAATAGAAGGGACAGTCAGAGCTAGGATCTGAAGTTATTAAGTGAGAAAATTTATACTCTTAAATAAGGAATGTTACGATGTGAAGAACATTTTATCAACTCCCGAATTCAGAAGAACGTAATTTGGGGAATTTTTCCTATAGAATTATGGGTGCTCTTCCAATATGTGCTCTACCGCGAAACTGTGATCTACCATATTCCAATACGTGCTCTACCGTGAAACTAGCCTTATAAGGCTAACTAACGAAAATATCATGACTTAACCTAACCAATCGTTAGGTCAACTATACGCCCTTGACGATTGGTTAGGTTAAGTCGTGATATTTTCGTTAGTTAGCCTTATAAGGCTAACTAACGTACCTGCTGCTAATCCGAATAATCTAAGGTAGATCACGTATTGGAATGTAAATTTTAAGGTAGAGCACATATTGGAAGAGCACCGAATTATGTTTTCTTTGACTTTACCTATTTTCTAATATTTATTACGCAGCTAAATAAACATTAATTCAAGCATAAAACCTTAGTCCCTAAATGTTCTACTTATAATCAAATAAGCGAAGCATTTGTAGGAAATCTTTTCCGCAACTCGTTACTTTGTCAAGTGAAACTTCAATGTATTTATGTCACTTCCCGGGGAAAGCTGTTCGTCTTAGGTTCTTCTAGAACATTGCACGGTTTCTTAGTGCCAGTTTTAACCAATAATAACTTCGGAAATAACGTTGACTGATTTCGAGTGCTAACTTAATTTCTAATTTATCAAGCAATTCAACGCAAAGCGGGGTATTTCGCTACATCAACCATAAGAGATCATTGAGATCGTAATGCGTAGTGAGGTCCTTTGCTTTCAGCTCCTTTTATCACGTTCTCGTGTTCATTCCCTGCAGTTCCGAAATCTGTTTCCGCTTCTACCAGGGCCATCAATATATTTTGCCCTACCTTTTTTTTTTCTTTTCAAGTTTCCTTGTAAGTTCCAGAAATTTTGTACACAAGTACTTACATACCTTTTTTACAAGTTTTTATTTTCCACATAGTCTCCATCCTTTTCTATGGCTTTGTTCTACTTATAATCAAATAAGCGAAGCATTTGTAGGAAATCTTTTCCGCAACTCGCTACGTTGTCAAGTGAAACTTCAATGTATTTATGTCACTTCCCGGGGAAAGCTGTTCGTCTTAGGTTCTTCTAGAACATTGCACGGTTTCTTAGTGCCAGTTTTAACCAATAATAACTTCGGAAATAACGTTGACTGATTTCGAGTGCTAACTTAATTTCTAATTTATCAAGCAATTCAACGCAAAGCGGGGTATTTCGCTACATCAACCGTAAGAGATCCTTGAGATCGTAATGCGTAGTGAGGTCCTTTGCTTTCAGCTCCTTCTATCACGTTCTCGTGTTCATTCCCTGCAGTTCCGAAATCTGTTTCCGCTTCTACCAGGGCCATCAATATATTTTGCCCTACCTTTTTTTTTTCTTTTCAAGTTTCCTTGTAAGTTCCAGAAATTTTGTACACAAGTACTTACATACCTTTTTTACAAGTTTTTATTTTCCACATAGACTCCATCCTTTTCTATGGCTTTGTTCCAACTCGAAACAAGGGCCTTTATTCTTTGCTGGTAAAAGTCCACTAGCTTCCGCTGGAGCCACCTCTTAACCTCCTCAACAACCTCATCGTCACTTTGAAACTTTCTTCCACGAATAGCATTCTTCATTGGCCCAAACAAATGGAGGTCTGAAGGTGCCAGATCCAGACTGTATGGAGGGTGCGGTAACAGTCAAGCGCATTTTTGTGATGGCCTCTCTTGTTTGCAAACAGTTGTGTGGTCTTGCGTTATCGTGTAAAAGAAGGACGTTTTACAGTTTTCTCTCCGGTCGAACTCGCTTTATACGTCTCTGGAATCTTTGTAGGGTAGCAATATATGCCTCTGAGTTGATTATTTGTCCTTTCTTCATAATATACACCAGAATCACCCCATTCATGTCCCAGAAGATGGGGGCCATAACCTTTCCTGCAGAGGGAGTCATTTTGAACTTTTTCTTGCGTGAGGAGTCTGCATGATGCCACTCCATGAATTGGCATTTTGTTTCAGGTTCAAAGTGGTGTACCCAAGTCTCATCCCCAGTCACAATTCGTGAAAGGAAGTCATCCCCTTCTGTCTCGTATCGAACCAACGACTCAGAAACAATTTCTTTTCTTTGGGCTTTGTGATCTTCAGTCAGTTCGTGAGGAACAAATCGTGAACACACTTTTGAGTATCCCAATTGCTGAATTATCGTATTCACACTTCCTTCACTAATTCCTAGCTCCAGTGATAGCTCTTTGTATGTGACGCGCCGATTTGATCGAATGATGCTGTTAGCACGTTCCACAGTGTGAGATGTCACAGCGATGCCGGGCGACCGCTGCGTGGTTCATCATTGAGGCCTGGCTCTCCCTCTCTCCGGTGATCTCACACGTTTAGACCAGCGTCCAACTGCGCTTCGATCACCAACAGCATCTCCGTAAACGTTTTGTAAACGTTTGTGAATATTTCTTTCTCTGCGGTTAAGAACTCGATAACAGCTCTCTGTTTACGACGCACATCACTGTTTAGACGCCATTTTCGAAACTGCGTTAACCATCGGTTTTATACAAGGGCGTTTAAAAGCGGTTTTATACAAGGAAGGGTGGTTCAAACTAGAAAAAACCGGTTATGTGAAGCGCAGAAAGTTGAAACTTACGGCCCAAAAGACATTTCAGCCCCATGGGTTATTATTTAGCAAAGAAAAAAGGGTGGGACAAAATATATTGAGTGTCCCTAGTATTTCTTGGTTACTTTCTTCGTAGGCTGGCTCAACGATTGGCTCTTCTTCCATTCCTTCATCATCATCACCATTTTCAAGGTAAAGAGATGTGTGAAGACCTCTTGAAACATCGTCCGTCCATTTCGGAGACGAACTTAATCCTTTCTCCAAGGAAGAGAATTTTTTCGTCAAGCTTTTTACTTCTGTAACTAAGTCATCGAAAACTCGTTTTGGGACTACAACCTTCGAGTGCTAAAGCGAAATGTCTTCAGGCGGTTGCCTGTCTACATGACTCCACAGATTCTACGAGTAGCTTTGGGGTCGAAATTTATGTGGCTCCTCACTTGATCGACGTCATCCGGTTCGACGTCATCTAATTTCCTGCGTTTATAGCTGTTGGCTCATTCCATTTTTATATGATTCAAATGCACTCGTTTGCTTCTTTTGGTCGTGAGATCCTTCACAAGGTATACGTAATCGTTTAGTTTTTCAAGTACCTCGCAGAGGGCTTCATAAGGGGCCTGTATTGCCTTTGGTATGCCAGGAGTGGGCGTTCGTCTTATATCTGTTTACCTTCTCTCCTTCGATTTCTCGCAGGTTTCCTCGTTCGGTTCTCTGTATCATTTCCCTTTATCTCTCATTCAGGTTTTCCCTTACAGTCCGATATACTTCGTCTTTCATATGCATGTGCCTCCTCTTATATGCGTCAAGATCGTTGGAGGAAGTATATGGGATACTTAACTCCAAGGGATTTATTTCTTCAGATTCCCGACCAAACATTAAATAAAAAGGTCTTTCTTTGGTGGTATTGTGGATAGTATTATTATGAATGTACTTTACCAAAGTCCAAATATTCTTCCCAAAATTTAACCGTTCGATCTTCTATTAATGTCCTTAGGACATTCTTTAAAGAATAGTTATATCTCTCGACTTGGCCCTGACTCTCAGGATGAGATGAGGCTCCAAAGCTATGATTGATCTCGTATTTCTTGGTTAAATGGGACATTATTTCGTTTGTAAATTCAGTCCCATTAGCCGTCTTCAAGTTCTTCATTCTTCCAGAGGTTAAAATGTAGTGTCCGAAAATACATTTTGCTACTGAGACTCTGGTTTAACTTTCAACGGATATAATTCTACAAATTTCGTAAATCCATTTATTAAAACTAGCACGTAGCCCGAAGCTCCTAAGATCGTGGGAAAGGACCTACCAAACGGCATATACCAGATCCAGGGGTTCATTACAGAAGGGAGTTGTTCCTAATGCGTCCTTTCGTGGGTTAATGTTTTTATATTTATTACAGACCGTGCATTTTCTTATATATTTTCTTATGGACTCTATCATATTTTGCCAATAATATTTCCGGGACATTTCTTGATAAGTTTTCGATTCAGCCATATGACCCTTGTTTGTGGAATTGTGAAATTGTAGCAGGGCTTTCTCTTGTAACTCTTGTAACTCGGAATTAGGAAAGTAGAGTTTATTCGACTCTCGGCCCTCGATGATACTGATTAAATAATTCAGTCCGTTCATGATCCAAAACGGTCTTTCCTCATCTTCTTGCATTTTTCGTTCTTGCCTTGTGCATCAAGAATTTCGCTCCTCGGAATATCTGGAATGTCTCCTGTTCTATCATCTTCTCGACAACGGTTCCGGGTTTTGGTATACCCTATTCCTCCGGACTCCAGAATCAGTCTTCTGTTCCGGGTAATTACGTTTATCGAGTGGCCTTCGACGTGAGAGGTTACTGCCTCGTTGCCTTCCACCTTTAAATCAAATTCCAACAAAGTTGTGAACCATTTGGTCAGTCTCTTCGATGATTGATTTATCACTAGACTTATCAAAGGACGATGGTTAGTCCTTAGGATAATTTTAGATCCTAAAATTATTGACCTGAAGTGGTTAAATATAATATTATGCTCAACCTTTCCTTTTCAATAACGGAGTATCTTCTCTGCGTTTCGTTGAAACCTTTACTGAAATATTCTAAAGGCACTATTTCGTTTTGCTAATTTTTCTGCATCAGTACCGCTCCCCTTGCTCTGTCGGACGCGTCCGTGTACAAATAGAAATCCTTGTTTGGGTCTGGGGTGCCTTAACAGTGTCTCGGTGGTAATAATTTCCTTAATTTGGCCTAACGCCTCTTAGTGCTCCTGCGTCCATTCGAACGTTTCCTTCTTCCTAGTTAAAGCATGTATGGGCCCCAGTAGTTGGGCTGCATTCGGTATGTAACATCTATAATAATTTATTAGTCCTAATAACGACTGCACCTCTTTTACTCTCTTCAGGGAGAGGGTTTAATTCTTGGATTGCTCTAACCTTATCTAAACTGGGGGACATTCCCTCTCTTGTGATGTCATGACCTAAAAATGTGACCTTATCTTGGAAAACTTGCGACTTGGCTAATTTCAATTTCAGATCATTTTCGACCAGTCTCTCCAGAACGATTCTTATATTATTCTCGTGTTCTTCGGTTTTCCTGACGGTTAGTATGCCATCTATGAACATATAAACACTCTTCCCGATCATGTCGCTCAATAATTTCCTCATGATGGAGCTAAAGACATTCGAGGCAATCATTAGACCAAAGGGTAGAACGTTATACACGAAACTCACGTTGTTTGATGAAAATGCAGTCAGATCTTGTGATTTTTCATCCAGGGCTATTTGGTCGTAGCCTTGGGCCAAGTCTATAGTGGAAAAATATTTATTTCCACCTAAACTTCGAGAAATTGTACCTATGTCTGATAATTTGAACTTTGAGGTTTTCTGAATTTTTTTTGTTTCTCTAGTCTACTACCGACCGATTCCTATTTTTCTGTCTGACTAGTGGAAGGAGACTATTAAAACTGCTATTTCTTCGCTCTATCAACCCGCGTCGTTCCAACTCTGCGACTTGTCTCGATACTACTTCATGGTACTTCAGAGGTAGTCGGTATTGTAAGGTATATACGGGACCGTGTTTGGATTCAAGCTCCAACGACAATTTATAATTTTTTAACAAACCTAGTTCATCACCCTCGACGAATACAACATCAAAATATAACAAAAGTACGTCCCTTGAAAGGAGTTTCGTTTCGGGATTCAAATTTACTTTTTGTATATAATCTTCTATTACCTCCCACTTTTCTTCTCTCGTAACTTCGGGTTGTGTGAAGTTACTCATCATTTCTCTTTCATAAATTTCATCGGCTACCTCATCCATAAAAAGTTATTTTTCTTTGTCTATAATATCGTTTATCTCTTCTTCCCTCGGAGTCGTTTGTTACCTCCTCATTATAGAGACACTCGCTCCGTCCTTCACATTCGTTTGCCGTCGCGCAATTACAATGTCTGAGGATCTCACAAGCCATTTTCAGTCGGACGTCGTTTACCTTGGTTCTGTCATTAGGAGAAGTATTGTGGACTACCAAATTTATTGTTTCTTCTCCGTCCACGCATGTTAATTGGGGATCTATTTTTAAATGTAAGGGGTATTCTTCAGCGGCGGTCACAAAAGTGGTTCCCTCCTTTAAGGGGATACCTAGCTGAAGTTCGAGGAGTACGCAAGCCGATGGGGCTATCGTGGCGGATCTCTGTACTAATTTAAGGGGGACTTCGGACTGGTTTTGTTTTCCTTCGTCTCTTGGCCTCTTTTCCACTGGCCGCAATATCTTAGATACTACTGGTATTTGATTCTGATTAACATGAATTATAAAACCATTACTGAGACCTATTTTAACTTCAATAAAATCGGCTCCTATGAGGAGAATTAATCCTGTGGGTAGTTCTCTTATTATCAGGGCATTTATTGCATAATAATTATTCGCAATCTCTACCCTAACCTTAACCTGCCCTATTGTATCTAGTTTTCCTTCGTTTACTGCTATACAGCTACGTTTAGTTTCCTCTATTTTATCTCTCATACCGATCGTATCTATTAAAGTTTCTTTGTTTAGGAAAATGTCGGCGCCTGTGTCAAGGAGAGCTAAAGGTGCAATCTCATTTATTCCTACTTGAATAACGGGATACGCGAATTTTCGCAAAATATACAAGGGACAAGTTAATTTTTTTTACGTTAGTAGGATCCTGTGAGGTGTTCATTCCAATAAATAAAGAGAGTCCTTTCACTTCTAAATCGAATTTCAAAATGAATTTTTTTCCAAGTTTACCACAATCATTCGCACTTCCTTTCCTTTCTTCCTCACTATACACACTATTTGCGTGTAGTGTCGTAACGACAAATTCATTCTCATCTAACATCGTTATTTCATTCAACTTCGTATTCTCATTCGCGTCACATTCGCCATCCATACATTTGTTCACACACTCCAACTTGACGGCAGGTGATTTTGATTCACACCTTCCGTTCACACGCTCGAATTATACGTTATTCACACGCTCGAAATGTACGTCATTTACATCCAGTCCTAAACATTTATAAAAATTATTTTCAATTCCATTTAATTCTTCTTTCTTACTTATTTTCTGCTTCTGTGTCAAGGTCATTTGACCTGTCTCGCTCGGCATACTTTTACTTTCGTTATCTTTAACATATGCGTTGATCTCATTCAAACCGGTTTCACTCACTCTCGCGCTGTTTTTTTATTTCATCGAGTCTTCTATTTATTCCTTTTCCGCGATCATTTACGATCACCTCATTTAATTTCTTTCGCTCTCTCAGCTCTGTCTCCTTTATTTCACGTGCTTCCTGCGACATTTGCCTACTATTTAGTTTTTTGACTCAGAATCGAGATTATTGTTATTTCTAAAACTGACCATTCGGGGAGATTTGTCCCTGAAGACTGAGTTTTCGGGTTGACCAGGTGATGGTTCTCGTGCCCGATTGTCGTCTTTTCTCGTCTCCCAACGTCTGGAGGGGGATCTACCTTTGTCCGTGTTAGGCGAGGTTCCTTCTCGTCTCCTAAACGGGGAATTTTCCCTCTCTCTCTGTCTCCGCTGTCGCCAATCGCCGGACGGGTTTCTGTACCCAGTCTCTGATTGCCAGTTCTGGCGCCCATATGACGAATCACCCCTCCCTCTGCTATACTCGTAACGAGGATGGGGAGAAGGTGACCTATATTCGTGTGAGTATCTTCTCCAGTAATTTGATGAATACCCGTTTTGTTTTTGCTACGGGGGCTTCTTCTGCCCTATAATGGGATAGGGAAGACGTCCTATATCTATTTTCTTCGGCATACCTATATGTTTCATTATTATCATAGTTTCTTTCGCCCAACCTTTCGAACTCTGACTTTTTTCGTATCTAAATCCATCCCTTTCAGTCGCCCAATCAAAGGGCATTGCTTGGCTACGTGCCCGACCTTTTCACATAGATAACACTCAATGTTATTTACCATATATGTTTCCACCTGAGGGATCTGAATGGCAGTTACGTGACCTTGACCACTGTAATTAAAATTAGATGGAGGATAATACAGTTGTGATTGTACGTAACCGGGAATGGCGTAATTAAATGTCTGAAAATTATAACTTGGGACACTAGGAGGATTTCAGGGGTAATATGGCTGACTGGGTGGACAGTATGCTTGAGTTTGGGGACCTGGTTGGAAGCCCGTGTAATGATTCGAATAATTTACGCTATAAGGGGGACCTATCTGAGGGATATTTGGTTCCGAATCAATCCTTTCATCACATCTAATTCTTTTTAGCTTTTTGTTTACCTCCTCTTGAGGATTGTCGTAATGATGCCATAAAATACGAGGGATTGAATTTAAAAGGACCTTATTTATTTTAAATTTCGAGACATTTCAGGGGGCATCCAATTGCAAATTTTCTAGATCTCTCTGGATCTGAGAAACGAACGAAGCGTAAGATTCATCCGAATGTTATAATGTTTCAGACCAACAAAGACCCTAGGATCCACTCATGGCTGGTCTACCTAACTGTGTTCGTAATTGTGTATTGTGTATGTCCTCCGTGGTGGGGGAGGGGACCTACAATTTTACGTGGGTTCCGAACCACAAGAACATAAGAAATTTATGTAACAACTGCCTGTACATTCGCAACGACCAATTTTTTTAAAACTAAATAATTATCAATTAAAAACTAATTAATTATCGAATTAAAACTACAGATAGAATCTCTGGATCCAGAGGATCAAGTCATAATAGACTACAGTAATGTAGAAATGTGTGTGCACCCATTTTGGGTCTCCCATTTCAAGGTGTTTGTGGGGCAAGTGAAGATCATGAGTTTTTCAATACCTCACAGTACTATGGGGGGCACCGCTCGGCAGAGGAATCTCTTTAAATGGGGTGTGTAAGGACAGAGAGTATCCCCTAACCCGAGATGCTGCCTCCCTATATCCCACAACACTTGTATTGAGCTGTGGGATCTATCACCACAAAGCCTTAATTTTACTACCTTAAACTATACCCAATCTATCAACATATTTGTCTAATCGATTTTTAAACATGTTTATAGAAGTGCTACTAATTACTTCTACCGGCAAACTATTCAAGCTATTTACTATTCTATGCGTAAAAAAGTTTTTGGCACCTGCTGTCTCGAACCTTCTACTTGTCAACTTACACCCGTTATTTCTAGTCCTATTATATTGAGATATTTCGAAAAAGCTATCTTTATCTACGTTATCGAACCCATTCATAATTTTGAAAACCTGGATTAGATCACCCCTTAACCTCCTAGTCTCGAGTGTTGTCAATTTTAACTCTTTAAGCCTATCCTCGTACGACTTTGACCTAAGCGACGGAATCATCTTAGTTGCTCGTCTTTGAACTCTTTCGATTTTGTCTATATCTTTGCGCATATGCGGATTCCAAAATTGGACCGCGTAATCCAAATGGGGTCTAACTAATGATTTATAAAGTGGAACTATAATATCGCGCGATTTGTACTCAAAATTCCGAGCTATAAAACCTAACACTTTGTTCGCCTTATTGACCGCTGCTGTACTTTGTTTCGCTACTTTTAAATCACCAGTGACTATAACTCCTAAATCTTTTTCCTGTTCTACGCTTGTTAAATCTTTCCCTGACATACTATACGCATAATTACCGTTACGCGAACCTATATGCAAAATTTTGCACTTATCAACGTTAAATCTTATTTGCCATGTGACTGACCATTCAACGATTTTATTCAGATCTTCCTGGATTTTACCTCTGTCTTCGTCATTAATCGCCCTACCACCCAGCTTCGTATCATCCGCAAACTTTGAAACTGTACTGACTAGGCCGACATCTAAATCGTTAATATATATAAGAAAAAGCAAGGGTCCCAATACAGAACCCTGAGGAACGCCACTCGCTACATTAGCCCAACACGACTCCGCTCCATCAACGACCACCCTCTGTTTCCTACCTCGCAACCACTCTTCTAGCCAATTTATTACTACACCCCTGATTCCATGAGCCTTAGTTTTTTCAATGAGTCTTTTGTGCGGCACGGTTTCAAACGCTTTTTGAAAATCTAAATACACTACATCAACCGCCCGATGTCTATCGTAAACGTCAACCACGCTTTGGAAAAATTATAAAAGATTAGTTAAGCAAGATTTGCTTCGCCTAAATCCGTGCTGCGTATTTCTAACTAGTTTATGGAATTCTAAATGTTCGACTATACGATCCCTAATTATTGATTCCAGTAGCTTACCTACAACAGACGTTAAACTGATTGGCCTATAATTTCCCGCCGCACCTTTATCGCCTTTCTTAAAGATAGGTGTTACGTTTGATAACTTGAAATTATCTGGTATGCACCCCTCAAAAATAGACGCATTAAAAATCTTTGTTAGCGGCACAACAATGCTATCTTTTAATTCTTTTAGTTGTATGGGACATATGGAATCCGGCCCCGGTGATTTACGCGTTTTCATTTTATCAATATAGCGCATTACCTTCCCTTCACTAACCACTATATTTTCCAAAATATTACCATTATCAAAAGGTATTATGTCTATGACCGTAGGGATATTCGTTACATCTTCTATAGTAAAAACTGTCTATATTCCCTTTCGATGCTTTAAAGAGTATTAGTTACTTCATCTCGTCTATTCTTACAGTATAAGTTATTGCACATCTACAGAAATTCTTTCCACGTTTTCTTTTTCTCTTCTAAACAAAATATTATTCTACTTGGGGGAACAGAACATCCAACAGCTACGGCCATGTGTAAACGATCGCTATTTTTCCCACGATGGGGGATTAACCTTTCGATTGCGAAGATGAGGTCTTCAAAGGTTACATAACTTCTCCCACGTATTCTGCGTAATCCCCCAGAATATCGGGAAAATTTCGGCCAAGTGGCGGAGCTTTTTTGTCTCCTCGACGGTTAAATCAGCTTCATCGCGATTATACGTGAAGCCTCTGTCCCTTCTATGGAGACGAGGAGGGGAAGAAGGGGGAAAATGTGATCGACCCCTTTCTTCTTTATCTTCTTGTTCCTTATTCATACTAGTATCTACTGATGGGTCAAAGGTAAGGGACCAGAATTCTAAAGAATTTCTAAAATTTACTAATAAAGAGGAGGGAAGACTTCTTGGTTCTTTATCGAACTTTAAAGGAAGTGGGTGAGTAAGGAGGAATATATGGGGTTCTATTTATATCAAAATTTGAAGGGAAAAATTGGATACCGGAATCGATTTCTTTGAGGGTACTCCCTGCTAAGAAAAGATTAAGTGCTTCAACACCCTCAAAACTGGACGTGATACAACCATGGTCGTTCACCTGATTCTTTCCGTTTTCTTCCCGAAAAGAAATGTTCACCTTCTGCTCTTCGTCTGTTGCTTGAATCTTCGAAGGAGGTAGAATTTGGGCCTGCGCAGCTGCTCTCGACCTGGCAGTTCTATTTGAGGGTTCCTTTGTCTGCTCTCTCCTGTAGGTAACCCTCATGCACACTTCTTCGTCGACGTTTCCTGTCCCTGGGGTTTCTTGCTTAAGACCCCGTGCACGCTGACCCCACGTTTTTTATACACTTCTGTGTGGCTTCGCTGGAGTTCGACGAATAAGCCACGTATAACAAAATACTCTTTCGTTTTTCTGAGTCTTCTCGATGTCTTACCTCTCTAGATCTACTAAAGTTGAGTCCGCTGATTTAAGGGATCGGTAGGGAGAGAGAAACTCGTTAGCCGAGATTTACTTTAATTAGTGTGTGCAATTTATAGTTCGAATCAATTGAAGTGATAACTGATTGACTAAACCATTAATTTAATGAAATTAACAAAGCTTCTGAATTCTAGTTCTTAGATTACGATATCTCAGAGTCAAATGAACCTTGGGCTCTGCCTTTCGCCTCCAGCCGCCCTTTCCTTTAAGCACAAGAACTTTCAAGACATCGCATTCTACCGTGATTCTACGTTTAAATATACTTATACAGATTAGCCTTTCAGCAACAATCCGGAGACCCTCTAATTAACCGCGTGTATCAACCTTTACTATCGAAATCTAGTTGGAATCTGCCAAGGCGGTGGTGGTGGTGGTGGTGCTGCTGTAAAATTGCCGTTGGTTGAGGGGCTATGAATGAGGGGCTATGTATGAAGGGGATTGTGAGGTAGGCTAAGGAAGGCATGCTCGCATGTATGTATATGTGTGTATTTTGTTATTTTTGAGGTGGGGCTATGTATGAAGGGGATTGTGAGGTAGTCTAAGGAGGGCTTGTTCGCATGTAAGTATATGGTGTATTTTGTTAATTTTTAAGACAGAACGGTGTTAATTCTCCTTTACGTGCATCTTTGTACGATTACGTCATATACGATGCGTGTGTGATTTGTTATTTTTTGAGGCAAAGCGATGTTACTTCTCCTTTATACGTCCGTAAAATAAAATAACTGTATATGTGTACATACCATGATTAAGTCGTATGCGACTGGCTGTGCCAGCTCGAAGGTGTGTACCTCTAAAGAAACTGGATGTGAGTCGTTTACGCTGTAAGATTACCTGTCTTCTAAGCCGTGCTCATAAAGATTGTATATATATATATATATATATATATATATATATATATATATACAGGGGTTGGACAAAATAATATGAACACCTTGATAAATGGCGGTTTTTATTCTTAATATGGAGTTGGTCCTCCTTTAGCGGCAATAACAGCTGCAATGCGTCGGGGAATTGATTCATACAGCTTTTGGACAGTGGCTAGAGGAATCCTGAGCCATTCTTCGAGCAAACCCTGCTCCAGTTCCTCCAAAGATGCCGACGGTGGGAATCGGCTTCTGACCTGCTGCTCCAACTGACACCAAAGATGCTCGATAATGTTAAGATCCGGGGATTGTGGAGGCCAATCCAAGCGTTCTACTTCACTAACATGCTCTTCAAACCAGTTTTTAACGACCCCAGCGGTGTGGATTGGTGCATTATCATCCTGGAAGACGGCGCCGCCATTGGGAAATAGCGTTTGGACCATGGGATGGACCTGGTTAACCCTACCATGCAGTACTACAGCTGGGCCAAGAGTATTCCACGATATTGCTGCCCAAACCATCACAGATCCGCCTCCATGCTTAACGGTTGGGATCAGGCAGTCGGGGTCATAAGCATCTTTAGGCTGTCTCCAGACGTAAACTCGACCGGAACATGGAAATAGCGTAAAGGAGGATTCGTCGGAGTAGACTACATTCTTCCACCGGTCCATTGACCAATTCTTATGGTCATTACACCATTTTCTGCGCCGCTCAATGTTGATGTGCGAAAGGAAGGGTTTGGCAATTGCAGCCTCCCATGGTATCCACTCCATGGAGCTCGCGACGTACAGTTCTGGTCGATACCGGGCTTGCAAGATGATGGTTAAGCTCTGCAGTCACTTTTGGAGCTGTGGTCTTATGGTTCTTTGTCACAATGCGCTTTAGCACCCGGAGGTCTCGATCACACAGCTTCTTCTTGCGTCCACTATTGCATTTGTCGGTGCTTGTCTTTCCATGGTTTTGGTATGCAGACATGACCATAGAGACAGTTCCTCTGGATACATTGAACATCTGAGCGGTTTTCGTCACCGATGCACCAGCCATCCGCGCTCCGACAATTTGCCCTCTTTGAAAGTCTGACAGGTCTTTCATAACTGCTAATTCATAATTCACTCAGATCTGTAAAAACAACGTGAGGGTTATAACATGACGTATACACTCTCTGTTACGCATTTAAATAGGTTTGCCAGTCATTTGACCGTTTACTTTGTGTCTGAGCAGTCCGTAAAGATAACCGGTGAAATCGGCGGGTGTTCATATTATTTTGTCTAACCCCTGTATATATATATATATGTATATATATATATGTGTGTGTGTGTGTGTGTGTGTGTGTGTGTGTTTGTGTTCTGTCTATATTCGTCCCTCTAAATAAACTGGCAGCAAGAACATCTCCTCTCACTCCTCTTTCTTGTATTTTATTTTAGCTTAGGTTAGGTTTCCCACTCCACCTTTGGAGGGTCTAGCCCAGGCCCTACCCGACATATATACACATACAATTCATATGTGTGTATATATATATATAATATATATATATATATAAGAAGTTTTGTTTTATTTTTTCTATACATGCAAACATGCATATACACCCACATAAATAACATATAATTCATATATATATACTTTTGTGGGCCTGAGCTACAAAGTTATGTTACCTTCTTCCCCCTCTTCCCCCATGGAGGGTCTAAACCAGTCTTCCCCTTGTTTCATAACCTCCCTACCCCCTCTTTGAGCATTATTGGTCATCTTGCATTCAACTGATATGCACTCGACATTTTTGCTAACATCTTACTTAATTCATTATTCATTTTTCAACAATGAATATAAGAATTATTCATTATTCACTTTCACACACACACACACATATATATATATATATATATATATATATATATATATATACACCCTGACGAAGTGTACTTCTGAATACACGAAAGGCCTTGGAATCATTTTTCTGTGTCCCTGTGGGTTTGGATCATATATATATATATATATATATATATATATATATATATATATATACACACACACACACATATATATATATATATATACACACTTGGATAATTCCTGTCTAAAAAGGAAAATTGCTTCAGTAAAATCATGATAATTTTGTGTTGAAATTTATTTGACATAAAAAAGTTGTTGAATTTTATATAACAATTAAATAAAGAAAGGTTTTTCTAATTACAGTGAAACCTAAGTAATATAATTAAGCAAACGTACAAAACGTCCTCAGTAAATAACCTTTTTTCGAAGTAATTGTTCATTCTCTTCATTGAAATAACTTTCATGAATTTATAAATGAAATTTTACGAGAAACCGAGAATAAAAATGATAATTTTCTATTACCCACTTTTCAACTATTTTGAAAAAGTAGTAATAATAAATTAGATTAGCTACCATAATTATGAGTTCCCTTAAAAACAAAATTAAATCAACTGTATTTATAAAGAAATATAATTATGTATGATTAAGGATACTAAATGAATTCTTGTTTCTTCGTTCAGGCGAAGGAAGACATTCGGTTCCTTCGGGAGGAATTAAGCGGACGACGTCGTCTGACACCCGACGACAGGACATCACTGACGAAGCGCCTTACGCAGGCAGAAGCGGAGCATCGCCGCCTGCGGGGTTTCATCAGTACCTGGAGGAGCGAGGCCGCTCACCGTTACGATGCCCTCGAGGCTACCCTCGAAGCCGACCTTCGGCTTAGCCACGATGAAGGGAAAAAGACTTAAGGAGAGGACTAAGGAGCGTTAGCCTTAGAATTAAAAATTAGTTTTCGTTAACAGCTTAAATGGAAGCATTTAGAAAAAGGCAAAAAAATTTGGCTCCACTTTTATTTGAAACATTACCTTTTAATTTTAGTTTTAGTACAGCAGTAAAGGTGCATTTGAGCCGAGGTTGGTGGGGGAGAGTGGAGGAAGAGGAGGAAAAGGGGAGGAGAAAAGAAGAGAAAAAGGGGAAGGTGAAAAGAAGCAAAATTTTAATTACAACTGTGTAAACAATGGATAGTGATGTAACATAGGGATGCTGATCATTAGGGAATAAATAAATAAAAATAAAAATAAAAAAATATGTGTACTGTATATGGTGGTGGGTGAGCGAGGTGGAATGGGGAATAAATGAAAAAACAAATATATATATATATATATATATATGGCGGTGGAGGGGGGAGGAATGGAGATAAAATAAGGAGGATGGTGATAAGGGGTAAAGGGTGAGTGGTAATGAGGATGGGGGTGATCACGAAAATAATAAAATAAAAAATATATGGTGGGGGAGGAGTGGGGGATGGGTGACTAGTGGTAGGGGGTTAATATAAGGAGGATGGTCATCAGGGAGAAAAAATATATAAACAAATAACTAAATAAAAATAAAAATATATATATAGAGTACATGCGTATGACGTTATACTATGAACTTAATTGTTATCAAACAAACAAACGCAGGGCACAAAACGACTACAAAGTGTGCGCGCAACGGAACGGGTGCATTTCGGCAATACTGAGAGGGTACCCTCTCTAATGTTAAATCACGCTACCCCAGGAGTAAATTAACATAACCCATATGTATGTGTATATATACACATGATGACTAATACCAAGGTGAATCATGCAAGTACCCCTTTTATATCTTTTTAAATTCTCTGTACAAACATAAGGCTTGCCCAGATACGAGTATACTCTCTTCTCTCTCTCTTCTCTCTCTCTCGCACACACACACACACACACACACACACACAGCACATATACCGTATTTGTCGGCTTATAAGACGCACTTTTTTCCTTTATAAATACCTTAAAAAATCGCCCTCCGTCTTAGAAGCCGAAAATGGCAATACAGCACATCAATTAATTAATTGATTAATAACAAATAATAAGAGTAATAATCATATTATCTTTCTTTATTGGCTTTTGGTTTTTTTTTTTATTGAATTTTACATATCCATTGTATTAACAATAAAGTGCATCAACAACTTTTTTTCTTGAATTTACCTTTCCAAAATTAAGGTGCGTCTTTCACGGCGCAGCGTCTTGTAAGCCGTCAAATACGGTAGCCCATAAACATTTATGTGTGACGTTACACTATAAATTTTGCGGCTATCTTCAATTTCTGCAACGCTTCATTTGGTGTAACTGTTTTTTGTTCTTCTATCCGTATACCATGATTGCAGTCCCATAACTCAGATTATGCAGAAAAATACGTTGTAAATACCATTTTTGCTCTTGACAATCCAATTGTTTTATACTAGAGTGAAATATCTTTTGTAATTTTTATTTAAATTTTTAATATATGAATGATAAAATATCTTTTAGAATTTTCACTTAAATTTTCAATATATGAATGATAAATTATCATCTTCTTTTCAGGATTTTACTTTCCTGTAAGTTCACAATTCTTTGTAACTTAATCTAGACTTAAGCAGGTGTATGACCATACTGTATGATAAAAGTTCTTTGGCTAAATTTCTATAAAACTTGTACACTTTAAATATAAGGCTAGGCTTTATTTGCTTTCATCCAATAGTTTGTGGTTTAGTCCATCCTTAGGCTGAGTTAATCACTTCACTTAATGCACAGAAATTTACTTCTTTTGGGAAGAAGCTGCCTCAGGCTAATGTTAGGTCTCAAATTTTAAGGGCCTATTCAAATTACCCTTACAACAGCATTTCCATATTTCTTGGTTCCCAACAGAGCTCACAGCTTCATGAATTTTAAATCTCAAAAGTTATTAAATTTTGGCCTCGCCTAATTTAGGAGTCTAAAAAAATCGGTTATAAAACACCAAATTCTTTAACACATATATTATGAGACTCTTAAATAGACTGTTGATGAGTAAGATATTCTAAATTTACTGCATCTATGGACATTCTCCATATGACATTAAAGATTCCATGAAATGGATTTTTACGTTTTATGCTAGACTGAATTGAACATTTCTTTCCTCTGGGAGGCTTGTGACAATGTACCTAGCAAACATTTGAGAAAATGAACAACCTGGGATAACTTATGTAGCAGTCTAAGAAGTTTGCTATAAAACATAGTTAGCGTTCTACCAGATCCTTTTTTTATATTTCTCCCAGATCTGCTAACCAAAAGGCATAAAAGAGGGTGTCTTTAACTTCACTTTCACAAAATTGGCAGTTCCTTATAGTCATGTTTGTTTTAATAGAGAAATTTTGATATTGTATTCTTATATCTCAGCTGCTGCGCAAGGAATTGGTAATAAATAAACTCAGATACTTGAATTCTTGCATTTCGATTATTAGATCCCCTCTTATTTTGAATCTAATACCAGATGAATAGTTAGAGCTTCTAGGTTGGAACTGCATAACCTTAGTTTTGGTAGCATTAAAAAGAATATCATGGTTCGGCAAATATAATTCACAAATTTTTAGAGGACAATCCAGACCTTCAGCCTATTCACACCGAAACAAACACACGCCCACCCATACCCACCCACACACACTTACACACACAAAATCGCTTTAGATGGCTTTCTTTAAAAGAAAGATTTTTCATATACAAAACATTTTACATTTTGTTTGTCAAGGTGTATATATATATATATATATATATATATATATATATATATATATATTTCAGCTATTTCAGAAATTTCAGCTATTACGGTACGGAAAAAGAGAAGACTAAAGTGCATGGGATATTATACCCCAAATGGACAGGAAATTCAGAGAAATTCCAGAGCAAAAGATTTAGGGGTTGTAATGACAGATGATGCGAAATTTGAAACACAAAATAAGATAGCAGTAAACAGAGCAAAGAGAATAACGGGTCAGATATTGAGAACCTTTAAACGAAGGGATAGGAATGTAATGATTCCTCTACTGAAAACCCTGATCATTAGGGTCGAGCGAAAACTACTTTTTTTCTAGTATGAAGTTCTAATAGTGATTAGAAGTTGCATTTAGTGAACGATATATATCTGCCAAAATATGAGTTCATTTGTTTAATATTTTCAGCTGCCACCAGGGGGCTAAATTTAACACAATTTTGGGTAAAAAGGGAAAAAATGCTTCTATTTTAGGTTTATGAAACTATTATAAGATTTTATCTTAGAATTATCTAATAGTTTGATTAAGATTCTTAAATGATAAGAATTCATTTTGCAAAAATTCCTTTTCATATGCTTAATATCTTCAGCTGCCACAAGAGGGCTGAAGTTAACTTAAAAATGACAATTAAGTATGATTCTGTATTTACTTTAAAAAGGGAACAGTAATAAATTAGGATGTCTCTCCTCCTTTATACTGGCTTGAGACAGTTAAGAAACGTTATTTCGTGCCTTAGCGGAGTTACCACCCTTTCCCTAACCAACCTCCCTCTAGAAAGGGTTCTTGCTGAAGACTATTTAGTAATTTGCTTTTGTGTCAAATTTTGGCTGTTTTTTCCTTGATTCTAATGTAGCACGAATCCAACCGTCTCTGTTTGTAGGTCCGCAGACTGATCCAGCAGCGTCTGTAACGAGCTTGACGCATCTCTCTACGGCTTGTGTATGACATGGAAACTGAAATAATTCTGAATGAAGAGTAGTACCATGTTTGATGCATGATTCAATATCATCAAGAGAAACTCCTTTGGTTATCGGTGGTTCTGCTATCTGAAAATCTTGCCACATAATGAGATCTGTATAGTCTTTGGCATAAAAATTTATTTCTGGCACCTTAAAATACCTGATAACATCTGTTTCTTGAATGCATGCCCTTGCTTTTATGATACGCCTAAATCCCAACTGACGCACATGCTCCCTTTCATCAGCTATCATTGCAATGAGAATGTTTTCTTGATTTGCGTAATATGCATTTCGCTGAATGACTGAGTCATGTACTCTCCTAAGCTCTTCACGGAGATACCGGCTTCTTGCAATCATATGCCACATATGTTTAGCACCATATGGCATAATGGTTTACGCTTTATCTGAAACCACATTGGTGCGTATACCCTAACAATGAAAGTAGCTAATTCTTGTAAATTGCCTGAAGGATTCTTTGTGCTTGCATATAACCGCAGAGTCCTGTTTGCTGTGGTGAGCCACCTTGAATGTGATATATTGCCTGGACTCTTATGACTAAGACTCTTTGAGAATGTTCCACTTGATATAGCCTTGTGAATTTCAAGAAGGTATTTCTGGTCAGTACTTATGTCATCTACATCAACTTCACACATGTCCTCTTGAATTTCAATGGGTTTGAAGTTAACTATGGGAAGCTTTTCACAGTCTGAAAGTGCTCGGCCAATTTCTCCTGAAAATGCTCTTGGTCCAGTAGTGGTACCATCCAAGTGATGAAACAGATGGCGCAATGGAAGTTCATGAAGGTGTAAAAGGCATATCAGCCACTGCAATGGCTTATTAAAGGCTTCTTCCAGTAATCTTATTGTGCCTCCAATACTACCAGTGTTAACCACTGTCGAATCACAGCCAACTGCAACGATGTTCCCTATGTATATCAACATTCCTTTCTTTCAAGCAATTCACTAGCGCTGTGCAAATGTATTTAGCTTTGCCACTGGAAGGTGTCACATGTGCAAAGTACAGAGAGTGTGGTTCAGATATTATGCTGATATGCTCTTCGCGTTTGGTTCTTTGGTGGTTAGAGCCATCACTCTCCTGGACTTGAATCATTGTTTTATCCTTTCTGCCATCAAAGTATAATCCCCGCATGGTTTTTGGCTCTCCTATCTGTTGTAGTTCCTTTCTCTGTTTTTGTCTTTCACGTCTTAGCTTACTTCTGTCTATAATATTCCCTTTGTCTTCGGGAGTAACAATTTTAAGATCTGCCAATACTGCAGAAGCAATAGCAGCCCCAGCTCTGTCCGACATTTTAAATCTATCACAAGTAATTGTTAATGAAGGCAGTGGCTCACGCATCTGTTGTTCTGATATTACATATTGAGTCGAGGTTCTATCTTCCTCATTATCTTCAGATATCTCTTCTAGTTGTTGAAGTTCACTTGTCTCTGTTTCGATTTGTAAGTTGGACGTATTGGTTATAGCAGCACTAGTTGTTTGTGAGGATTCCAGACGTGCTTTTTCCATTTCCTTTCGATGTTCTCTTGCTTGTAATCGTCTTGTGTGTGCTACGTCAAGGCTTCCTATCACCATTATTCTGCGTGTTCGTTGGTCATTTAAAAAATCCTGCTCTTTTGGAGGGACTTTCTTACTCTTTTCACATGAGCATCTCCTAAACTCCTTACATTTGCAGGTGCAGATGTCAAACAAAGTGCATTTTGAAGAGTTTTCAAATTCTTCAAGCTGATTTTTGTACTTAGGCTGATCCTTGCGTGACTTGTATGGCTTTAATAAGGACCTGTATTTATCATGGTACACTCGCATCATCTGTAAAACGCGTGTATGTGAAACTATTGGCAAAGAGGCCTTCTTCCAAATATTTTCTACCTTTTTGGAAACTGCCTCTGCTATTTCAGAAAATGAAGGCTCCTTGTTATTCATCTGCTCCTTCACTAAATGTTTTGTGAAGAGGTAATCTTTCATAATGCAGTTATAAGTTGGTAGTTGCATATCACTCATCTCACAAGGTACTTCAAATATGGCACACTTCATATGTTCTCTAGTGAAATGTTTATATTTAGTATTTGATGCCCTAATATTTTTAAGAAAAATTCACAATCACAAAATATCCTGTAACATCAAAACATTATATAATTAATATATATAATGTATTTTATAAGTATATATAATATATTATATAAATATATAATATATTATATAAATAAAGTAAAATTATATAATACATTATAACAAGCATTTTATAATAAAATCAATATTATCTCTATATAAATCACTAAAATAAAGTTTTATAATATTCCGATCATATTAAAAAACTCTCCGATCAACTGAGCGACTAGGCCTACTACCTAAGAAGACAAGTGTTAACACACTGTTCTAATGACTCACAGAAAGAAATTCCTTCACACCAAAACCCTCCCCCACAACCCTCCCCAAACCCTCCCCCACAACATTCAGTGTAGTCTCAACATGACTCAGTTACTCTAAATTGTGTTAAATTCAGCTCTCTTGTGGCAGCTGAAGATATTAAGCATATGAAAAGACATTTTTAGAAAACGAATTCCTATCATTTAAGAATCTTAATCAATCTATTAGATCATTCTAAGATAAAATTTTATAATAGTTTGAAAAAAACCTAAAATAGAAGCATTTTTTCCCTTTTTACACAAAATTGTGTTAAATTTAGCCCCCTGGTGGCAGCTGAAAATTTTAAACAAATGAACTCATATTTTGGCAGGCATATTTCGTCCACTAAATGCAACTTTTAATCACTATTAGAACTTCATACTAGAAAAAACGTATTTTTCGCTCCACCCTATTGATCATACCCAAATTAGAATACTGCTCGGTCCTAACTTCCCCATATAAAAAAGAAGACATTAGACAGCAGGAGGGGATCCAAAGAAGCTTCACAGCCAAGATCAATGGGTGCAAAGAACTAAATTACTGGGAAAGGTTACGAGAACTAGACCTATATTCACTGGAAAGGAGAAGAGAGAGATACACCATTATTTACACTTGGAAAATAATGAAGAAACTAGTCCCTAATCTTACTCTGAATCCCATAACTCCCCAAACAACGATGGAAAGTAGAAGCGGTAGACTGTGTCGTATTCCCAAATTGAAGGCGAGAGAGGGAACATCCTTAACCCTGAAAGAAAATAGTTTTGTAGTGAGAGGACCAAAACTGTTTAATCAGTTGCCCAAAGACCTAAGAAACACGAAGGGAGTTGCAGTGGAAATCTTCAAAAGAAGACTAGACGCCTGGCTCAGAACAATCCCCGATGAGCCGGGCGTACCTGTCTATGTGAAGTGGAGAGCGCAAGAATCCAACTCACTACTTCACCAGGCCAACTCGAGAGGAGGGGCGACAAGCTTGACCTTCGCGAAATGAGAAATTATCGCGCGGAACCTTTGTAAGGTTGTAAGGTAAGGTTATATATATATACATTTTAACTGCAAACAACACAGTATAATTAATGTAAAGAACGACGCTTGTATAGAAGAACGTTCCGCACAAGATGAGGAGGGAGAACGAACAAATGAAAAATGAGGTAACCACCCGGGAATCGAACCCGGGATCTTCCGATTGCCG
The DNA here is from genome assembly GCA_023014485.1 of Bathynomus jamesi. Taxonomy (NCBI): domain Eukaryota; kingdom Metazoa; phylum Arthropoda; class Malacostraca; order Isopoda; family Cirolanidae; genus Bathynomus; species Bathynomus jamesi. The sequence goes on along the minus strand of JAJOZX010002687.1, from coordinate 73,374 downwards.
GTCAGATATGCTAACCACTACACCATGGGCCTCGATTAATCAGAAGTCGTAATTCTCCTACATACGAGCAGAATCCAATGCCCTGAGGGGGCACCTCCCGCATGCCGCACATATATACATTCTAACTGCAAACAACACAGTATAATTAATGTAAAGAACGACGCTTGTATAGAAGAACGTTCCGCACAAGATGAGGAGGGAGAACGAACAAATGAAAAATGAGGTAACCACCCAGGAATCGAACCCGGGATCTTCCGATTGCCGGTCAGATATGCTAACCACTACACCATGGGCCTCGATTAATCAGAAGTCGTAATTCTCCTACATACGAGCAGAATCCAATGCCCGGGTGGTTACCTCATTCTTCATTTGTTCGTTCTCTCTCCTCATCTTGTGCGGAACGTTCTTCTATACAAGCGTCGTTCTTTACATTAATTATACTGTGTGTTGTTTGCAGTTAAAATGTATATATGTGCGGCATGCGGGAGGTGCCCCTCAGGGCATTGGATTCTGCTCGTATGTAGGAGAATTACGACTTCTGATTAATCGAGGCCCATGGTGTAGTGGTTAGCATATCTGACCGGCAATCGGAAGATCCCGGGTTCGATTCCCGGGTGGTTACCTCATTTTTCATTTGTTCTTTCTCCCTCCTCATCTTGTGCGGAACGTTCTTCTATACAAGCGTCGTTCTTTACATATATATATATATATTGTAAAATTTGAATTCACAAAAATTAAAGATGTATACAAATAACTAGTGCCCAGCGTCACTTTCCTGATTTTGTTCTGGCTAACGCCAGACGATTTTATTCAGGCTCAGAAAAGGTCTCTGGGTACTGATAAGTTAAAAAGGTTAATAATTATGGCTGCAGTTTCGAAAATATCGTCTTGAATTTGGAGCCTAGAAATATATATATAATTTCTCTAAAACAAACGTATATTAAACAAAATACATAAATTAATAAAGAAACAAATACTGACGTAAATAATAATATGAAAACTTAATTATAAAAATTCAAAAATATTTCAGAGGAAAATGTGCAAGAAGTTAAAACCTGAAAACAGAAGCTGAGGTAAAACCTTTATGTATTTTTTAAATTACTCACCAAATTTGTTTAGAATGCCATTTAAGAGCTCAAAATATGGAACAGAAAAGAATGCCTTTTCAACATGTGCTTTCTGTCAACCCGTAACGTTGTTCTATTAGTATATATGAATATACACTATACAGTCTCTCTCTCTCTCTCTCTCTTCCCATTACGGTGATGACCTCAATAAAGTAATTAATATCTAGAACCCCGAATACGGGAGAGAGAAGCTTGTCCCAATACTTGTACCTACATCAGTGCCTTCATTAGGCGGCCGCGGAGACCCTATACTTTGGCTGGCAAGTTTTTGTATATCACGGGAATTCCTCCCTCAAGTCGTAGTGAAATTGTTTTGACTGATTTTTGTATTAATTTTTGTGTTTTCTTTAGTCTTGTTAGCCTTCGAATACTAACTGGAACTTCCTAAGTTACGCGGACATTACTGACGAATTTTTGTCGAGGAAAAACAGGAAAAATTGTGGAAGAGAAATGCCGATGAAGAAACGTAGAAGACTGTAGAAAAAGGTAGAAGAAACAGGAAAATGTAGGGGTATTACTGGTTAATTTGTGTCGCTACTGATTATGTTTTGTTAATTTTTTGTGAATGAAGAGAGAAGGCAAGATGCCCATAAATATATACAACGTAACGGAAACCAAAACATTTAGCACATATTAACAAGAGTTAATGAGAGGCAAAAGGAATGTTAACAAGATATTGTCAATTTTATACATTCCCGCACTGTTATTGAAATTACTTTTAAAATAGATAAATGCACATTCTAGAATATTTCTTTCTATTATATCTCTGTTTTGAACAAGCGCTTTAGAACTATCCCACTTAATGCTATGATTACATCTACTGTATACATATGGTTAAACAAAGCACTGGAATTATTACCTGTTCTACACGCATATTTATGCTGTCTTACCCTAATATCTAACGTTTGACCCGTTCGGCCTATATATACAGTACTGAGTTACATTGTGTACATCCGATCGAATACACACAACCAACAACATTTTCCTGGCTATTCTTTATTAGGCGTGATTTAACAGTATTATTATACTTAAAGACTACATTGATGCCAATTGCTTTAAGTAAAGTCGGGAGATATTGAAAATTAACATGGTAAGGTAGGCTAAGGATATTTTTACGCTCAAATTCCTTTACAATTACATTATTATAATACCTATTCTTGGCTTTCCTAAGACAGTTATCTAAAAATGAAATAGGATAACATAATTTAGTACCAATATTCATGATATTGCATAACTCGGAATCTAAAAATTCAGGACTGACAACTCTCAATGCTCTAAGAAATATAGCAGAGAAAATAGAGGATTTAATCGAGGGATGATGGTCAGAATAAAAATGCACATAAGAGTTATTATTAGTAGGCTTGCGATAGACTTCAAATTTGAACTGATTAGAGCATCTCCAAATGTTTAGATCCAGAAAAGATAGGCTTCCATCATTTTCTTTTTCAACTGTAAACTTAATAGATGAGACTAAATTGTTGAGCCTACCCAGAAATATGTCAACATCCAAATTATTAGGCCAAAGGCATAAAATATTATCTATATACCAACCAAACCAGGTTAAAATTAACAATCGTAGGCAAAATTCTACTTTCCAAAAATTCCATATATAAATTAGCTAGTACAGGTGAAAGGGGATTTCCCATCGCCAATCCAAACGACATAGCATAAAACTTATTTTCAAACTGAAATTTGCAATCTTTGACACAAAGCTTAATTAACTCAATAAGAATGTTGTGTTGAACAGATTCAAACTCAAGCTTAAAATCTGAAGCCAGTTTACAGGCACGCTGCACAACCGTAGGCAGCCAGATATTGTACGCGACTGTATTTAGTACAGTGAACATATGAGCTAAGACTATTGCTATAAAGCCACGACCACGATCGACGTTTAAATGCTTCCTGTAAATAGATTGAGAATTGAAATTAACAGTATAAGGTGTGGCACTATGACCCGCAACCCGGAATACTCTGTCAATATCTACCATGAAGTTGTCCATATTGAAGGCTGTACTACTTTGAGAGGCCTGAATTATACGGCCCAAGATATATTCTGTATCTACAGCGGCCAAGCGTCTGAGTGGTATTACTACCCAAAAATCATCTACATCCCCGTCATCTGACCCGAACCCGAAGGACAACCTCGTTCGGACTTCATTCGATGCGGTTCTGAAGGGCAAACTCCACAATACGTTCAACTACGCGTCGCAGTCCAACGCCGTTGCTATACAGGAATCCAGGGTCAACCCTGACCATGTACCGATTTCTAGTCAGGGCTGTGGTGGGGGTAGCGGTGCGCACCAACTCGAATGTTATACCTTCCTCCACAGTACGAGAAGCTACTGCTGGTGCTGGTGTGGAGGAAGTACCCGGAATTGAACAGGAATAAGGGGGTATATTTGAGGAAAGAACTATTGTGGGGGTTGTGTCGTAAGACGTAGAGGGTTGGGGTTCGGTTACTTGGGGTCTAACAACCGGCGCAATCCTGACACGCTTTATACTTGACGTGGAGGGTTCTTCATCATGCTTCCGCTTTGAATTGTCGCGAGCTACAGTTATCACTGGTGAGGGTTCGTCAGCGGGGATGGAGTCTGTAGCTACACGATCATCGGGGTCATCTGTAATATCGATGATGGGGGCTGTACATCGTCGTCATTCACGGTTCTGTGGGAGAAGAAAAACAAGAATATAAGGAACAGCACTTAAATTTTGTTATATTTTGTAAATGACCCACTTAGGGGTGTGACGTGTTAGAGATGGAATCTGTAGAAAAATTCAGGTTCACAAGCCCCTCCACATATATTATATCTGGCCCTACAGGATGTGGTAAAACTGTGTTTATGCTTAAAATCATTAAAGATAAGGGGAGAGATGTTCTCAAAATTTGTGCATAAAGTAATATGGTACTATTTGACGTATCAATCAGTGTTAAACAAGTACCAAGATGATATTTTGTTCCACAAAGGTGTATATGACGTTAATTCGTTAAAGGGAAATGAGCATACAGTCATTGTAATTGACGATCTCATGTTGGAAATGGATAAAACGTTTGCCGAGACATTTACAGTGTTCTCCCACCATCTTAACATAAGCCTATTCTTCATCAATCAGAATCTATTTTTCAAAAATAGATACATGCGCGATGTGTCGTTAAATACACAAAATCTAGTCTTATTCGCGCAACGTTGAGATGTTTCACAAATTGGGGTATTAGCCAATCAAATGTTCCCGAATTAGCGTAAGGAGTTTTTGGAGGTTTATATAGAAGCCACAAGTCAGCGTTACGGATATTTGCTTTATGACCTTCACCCGCGAAACACGTTTAGGGTGCTTTTAAGAACGAATATATTCCCAAACGAGCCTGAAACGGTGTATATTCCAGAATGACATATAGGTTGAAGAAATATCGTAAATTAATAAAAATCTATCAACGATTGCCCCGAGCACTGCAAGAGATGTTATTTAAAAATATGGACTCCGACTTTTTAAAATGCATCTGTGAAATCTGCTTTAATGTTATAAAATGTAATGTGTCAATGAAACCCCCTCAGAAGGCTCGCTTACGTCGCTACAAGAACATAATACGTGCGCTCGCTCATAAAAGTCAAACTGTGGGTAAGAAAAGCGAACTATTGTACAAAGAGGGGATCATTCCTCCCCAACTTGTTTTCAGTTTTGGAGCCTTTACTGACTGAATTAATATAATGAAGAAAATGGTAGTGATTCCGCACGAGGTGTATGCTTCACTTCAAAGTTCAAAGATTCCAGACACGGTTCTAGAACCTCGTAAAGGTAGGCTTAAAAGAACGGAAAGCGATTTGTTAGCCCTATTAAACAGTGAAAAGTCACCTGATGAGAAAAGGATCTTGTACCAAGAGGCTTTGCAGAAATTTCTTCACGAGTACGATGATTATAAGAATCCGACAGAGCTCCCCGTGGTTATTAGGCACACCGCTAGCAACGCTGAGCATGGCAACATAGTACCTGCGCCTGACGTTACAGATGACCAGCCAAAGAATAACAGAACGCAACACATCGAGCATGTATTAAAAAGCAGTCTCCCACATACATTGAGGAATAAAGGCTTAAGTCTTTATAATCTATTGAGTGAGGACCCCATCATGCAGTGGGCCGATACAGGCGAGGTCATTGTTGAAGGAATAAGGGTACAGGGATTAAATATCGTCGACATTGTCCATGATCTGGTGAGAAAGTGGGACAGGCCCTCACCAACAGGATGGAAGCATATTAAAGCAAGACTACAACAAATAAATGTCCCCAAAACATTGATAGGTAATCTGAATAGGTTAAAAGGATTAGGTCTCGCATGTGTCACAAATGAGTACGCCATCGCCCCCAGCAGTGGCGTCTCTGAAGAGGAGAAAGAAGAGAACAAACGGCCAACCTTATCCACGCAAATGGCTAACATATTAAGAAGACGCTATTATGACATTTCTAACCCCACCTCCTATGGCGACGTTAATAGACTGTACAGAGGTGTTTACAATGATGGAGTAGGGAAAAAAGATGTTGAGAGGTTTTTGCGGGAGCAGGATGCTTATACACTTTATAAACCCGTGAGAAAAAGGTTTAAAACGGCCAAGACAACAGCGGCTTCGATTGACTTTATTTGGCAAGCGGATTTATCAGACATGCAAAAATATTCAGTGTATAATGATGGATACCGCTACGTTCTATTCATAATAGATGTATTCTCTAGATATCTGTGGCTAATTCCTCTGAAAAATAAATGGCTTGAAACAGATGCTAAAGCTACCAAAACGTTGATGTTGAAAGAAGGCAGGGGTCCTGGCTATTTTTGTACGGATATGGGGAAAGAATTTGTAGGCCGCGCTTTACAGAACATGCTGACAGAGTTTAATATCAGTTACTACACTAGCAGTTCTATAGACAAGGCCTCTTTAGCTGAAAGAGTTCAACGTACCATAAACGAACGCATGCATCGCTATTTTACACATAAAAACATATACAGATATATAAAAGTTCTGGGGTCATTGGCATCGTCATACAACCGTTCACACAACCGTACGATTGGTACACCTAACGAAGTTTTAGAAAGAGGTAGGTGCACAGAGGTGAGAAGAGATGGAGCACCGCCACCAGAGTCTACACGTTTCAAAATCAATGATTGTGTGAGGCTATCACGTGCGGGAAATAAAATCGCAAAGGGATTTGAGCAAGGATGGAAACGTGAGATTTTTAAAGTTAGTGCTATGAGACCTAAAGGCGAAATGATGTATTACGTTGAAGATTTGAATGGGAAAGAAATCGCAGGAGGCTTTTACCGCGAGGAGTTGCAGAAAGTGACATTTAATTTAGGAAAATGTGTGTTTGAAATTGAAAAAATTTTAGGCAGCAAAGTTCCAGGAAAGAGCAAAATATATCCGGTGAAATGGCTAGGGTACCCAGAAAGCTTCAACACCTATATAAAAGCTGCTGCAATAAAAACAGTATGCAACATGGCGCCTAACCACTTCTATGTCACACTCCCGTCCTCTTCTTCTCTGTCTGTACATCCTAACAACACCCTGGCCAACTTTGTAACGGAACTCCATGCGCCCATTGAGTTGGAACGTGGTTTGTACGAAGTTGGTGTTTGTAAATTCCAGCTAGCCACCAAATTTTTCACTCTTGAAAATGAGCAGATCATATTTCTCATCCTTAGAAGAGTCGATGAGTGTGAAAAATCAGGCATAACCTTAGACAACACTATGCGATCAGTCCTGTTCGGTGAGGTATAGTACTATAGTACAAATGTAACACTAGGAATCGGTCATTATGACAGAGCCACGGACACTGTGACGGGCTTAAACAAGAGTCTTGAAAAGTCGTACCTGACAAACGATTTACTTTTTGAAGTTGTAATCAAAGACACGCCTGCACGCACGTTGAAGTTAAAATCAACGCTTAGAAGAAATATTAAAGACAAAGAGCTGTTCACAATTGTGGCCGAGGGTCGATATGGTTTAGCCCTCCAAAGAGATACCTTTCACGAGGCACAACATGACTTGTTCAGCTTAATGTATCAGCTGAAGATGGAGAAATTGGGTGAAAGCTGCCAATCTCCAGACATGTGCTATATTTACAGCAATAGCGTAGAGCATCAATTTGTTGGGGACACCCAGGCGCGCCTGTTGCACATTGCACACATTCCCAACCATAGAGGGAAAAGTTTGAGCATTACATATGACAAGCCCCATTATGTGAATGTTGTGACTAATTTATTAACCAATATCTCAATATATATAAGAACGATTGAGGAAAAAATTTTCCCATTCGGTGATGGGAGTTTAACAGTGAAGCTACACTTTCGTCGCTTTCAGTTATAATGGCCCGAAGGCCTTTCACAGTCTATCGAGGGGTGAGATATCAGCGTGGGAGTGGGCTTGGATCCATTTTTTCAACCATACTACGCACCGCTGTCCCACTGTTGAAGAGGGGGGCTAGATACCTTGGGAGGAAGGTGTTACAATCAGGTTTTAACGCGGTAGAAGACATAATGGGAGGAACTATACCTAAAGAAGCTCTAAAAAACCATTTAAAACGTACACTGGACGAACTCATCAAAGATGCAAAGAGAAAAATGCCTGGTTACCAACACGTGGCGCTAAAAGTAAAAGGACATCAATAAAGAAGTGTTCTAAGCGTATGAAGCCTTGGCTGATCATTTTTTTAACTGATATAAGCTGAGGACACTACTCCCACGAATTATAGGCTGATTACTATTTGTCGAGAGAGGTGGCACTATTTCTGACTCGTCATGGCGCGTTTTATCCATCCTTGTAGCTCACAATGTTGTAAATCGGAACTGATATGCCTCATACACAGGTTTCTATTGAGCATAGCAACTTTATTACAATTAACCCATTAAACACAATTAGTTTACCGGTGCCCCTATAGAATTCGTGATATCCAGCTCAGGCTCATACTTTTTTGTTCCGAGCTGCATGCACATGTACGCTAAACTGCATATAACACATTCAGATGGAACGGACTGCAATGATAGTTACTGCATAACTGAAACCAACTTTCTACACTCCATATTCAGTCAGTGTGAGGTGTATTTAAATCAGGTTAACATCTCGGCAGGAACGCGTTATTATCATCTACAAGCCTATCTGGAAAATGTCCTCAACTATTGAAAAGAAGCGAAGGACACCTTTTTAACTGCCGAGGGCTATTATCAGATTAAAGATGAAAGTAGTATAAGGGATAAATTTAAAAATTCTAAAAAAAAGATATAAGAATGTTTTGGACGTCTTCATACAGACTTCACGTTCCAGGAGAAACTGCTTTTGAACGGCATCGACATGAAACTAAAGCTCAACCGCAGGAGTCCTGAGATCTGCATAAATATGGGACCTGATCAAGAAGAGGGCGCAAAACCCATTGTGATTCACATCATGGAAACATATCTGCGTTTACGGCGAGTGAAATTAAGTTCCCCGAAATATGTAGAAATTGAAAAAAATTTAATACACGCAACAGTAAAATACCCAATTAACAGAGTACAGATCAAGCTATACATGGTGCCCGCCAGGTTGGCCTCGAAGCAGCTAGAAAACGTGGCCCTGGGAGCTCTACCTAAAACGATATTAACTGGAATGCAGGATCACGCATCGACGAATGGAAAATATAAAAAGAGCGCCTTTAAATTCGAGAATTTCGGCCTTAAAAATATAACTCTATACGTAAATGGCGTTGCATTGGGCGGGACTATGGATACGGACTATTCATCAGACGCGGTGTTCCTGCTCTGCGCCAGAGCTTATAGTAATCTGGCCCATATTGCCGGTGGCTGTGACGAGCTTGGGATTGGCGTAACGTAGAAAGAATTTGTCGAAGAATTTAACCTTTACACATTTGATATTAACCCTGACATATCTGCTAGTGTAAATACACACTTAAGTACACAACAAAGTGGGAACATCTCAGTCAGATTGGAATTCGCCAACCCTATAGACGCGCCTATTAGCGTACTCGTGTACCTCGAATCACAAGCTCTAATTGAAATTGACCGCTTCAGGAACGTTTTCACAGACTTTTAAAATGGATGCAAATACACACCAGAGAGTAATGAAAAGTGAACGAATCAAAGCTCCAAATTTATCGGTGTCTTTGCGAAGAATGAAACAAGGAAATTGCTAACTACGATAGATTGGTGTAGTCTTATCGTCACCACCGACATTGTTGGTAATGTAGGAATTCATTGGTTTGCAATCTCTTTTAAAAATAGGGAAAGAATGTACTATTTTGATTCACTCGGCACTCAACCCTGGAGTGACCCTGTGGTTATACAATCTATCGAACAGCTGCTTGTCCCTGAAATTGTCTGGAATCCTTACCGTTTCCAAGTTTCCAAGGGTATTTTAGTAATACTTGTGGCATGTATTTCCTTTCACTTCCCCTGCACATATCATTTGGGAAGGGATTTATAAATTTTTTAAAATTATTCGATTTGTGCGACACTGAGATGAATGGTGAAATGGTATGCAGACATATAAAAAAAGTTTCCCATTTGTACGCACTCACTGTATTGTGTAAAGTTTTAAATGTGTATATATATTTGTAACTATATTGTGTAAAGTTTTACTTGTGTATATATAATTATAACTGTAAAATGTCTCCATTAATATTAGTCTTATTTAACGGACGCTAGTTCTGTAAGCCGAATTGTACTAAAACATGCTTTCTACCATTTAATAAATTGAATGAAAATACAATGTGTCTTGTTCTTAACCACAAAAAAAACACTTACATTAGTTCCTCGATGACCTGGCATTCGTTGGACCGGATGTGAGCCAATACTTCGACCTCGGTATTCAGGTCACTGGGCTTGATGCGTGGTAAAGCCTCCAAATTCTCGTAATTTGTTTCTTTCATCAAAACTGTGGCGAAAAGTAGCTACAACACGATCAAGTTTGGCATCGGTCCTTGAAGGAGAAATTAACATGATTAGTCCAATACCGAATCTTTTCACAGAATGTACAATAATTTAAAAACAAGTTGAAACTAGCTTAAATCAGTTCAAATCGGATTTACCTCTTTACATGCGTTACTTTATACACACTGTTTATATTACCGTATATATTAACCGTTTATCACAAAGACACGTCCCTTTAGATTCAATACAATTGTCTGGAGTTAGCCAGAATAACAAGAAAAATAATACGCAAGAAAATGTTAAACCGAATTAGTTAATCCAAAAACCGGGTAATAAATAGAGAGCGAATGTTATGATGTTATCTACGACATAAATTAACGCTGTACAGATCGTAAGTGTCAAATTTTAAAACAAAACGTTCTGACTAGCATTAATAAATAGACGCCGATATAAAGAAAAGAGCCTCTACATTTCATAATTTTTTTCGATGTAGAAAAACTTTTGGCCAAGAAAAACTCAAAATAAAAGGGTAAAATGAGATTACTAAATAAATTATAAACGAGAAAGTATCCTCCATTAAGATCTTGCGACGTAGCTTTTAACGTTCATTAAATTTGTGTGTTATAAGAAATCTTAAAAGATATCACACCTCTACCTAGTACGGATACAAGTTTCGGATTATTAAATTAGGTCAGGTTAGCTTCAGTTGTGTTAGATTAGGTTATATTATGCCCGGTTAGATTAAACTAGATTAGGTTAGATTATATTATGCCCGGTTGGGTTAAGCTAGGTAAGGCTATATTATGACCGGTTAGGTTACGCTAGGTTAGGCTATGTTATGACCGGCTAGGTTAGGCTAATTATGACCGGTTAGGCTACGCTAGGTTAGTTTATATTATACCCGGTTAGGCTATGCTAGGTTAGGTTATATTATGCCAGGTTAGGTTACGCTAGGATAGCTTATATTATGACCGGTATAAGAGATGAATGATAAAACGCTGGGGTGTTGGATTCCCCGTTAAACCGTAGGTCTAGGGTGGGGTGAAAAGTTTAACCTTCGTCGGAATGAGCAATTCGGTTAGGTCCGGATTCCCCATTAAATTTTAGGTCTAGGGTGGAATGAAAAGCTTGATCTTCGGCGGAACGAACAATTCGGGTATTTAAATTATAAACGAGAAAGAGTCCTCCATTAAGATCTTGCAAAGTAACGTTCACTAAATTTGTGTATTATAAGAAATCATAAAAGATATCACCTCTATCGAGTACGGACACAAGTTTCGGATTACTAAATTAGGGCAGGTTAGGTTCAGTTGTGTTAGATTAGGTTATATTATGCCCGGTTAAATTAAACTGGGTTAGGTTAGGATATATTATGCCCAGTTAGGTTACGCTAGGTTAGGCTATATTATGACAGGTTAGGCTACGCTAGGTTCGGTTATATTATGCCCGGTTAGGCTATGCTAGGTTTGGTTATATTACGCCCGTAACGATTGCGGTTGTTAACACATACACCCATATATATATATATATATACATATATGGGGAGAGAGTTACAATAAGAGAAAACGCCCTGCGAATTATAATCACAAAGCAGATATCCTTTCACTTCGTTTTATTACGAATTTTTAGAAATTAACTAACACTTACACTGAATGATACGATGTATATAGCCGGAGAATAAATCACAAACTAAATTATTACGTAATTACTCACATTTCAAATGATTTTTCCGCTGGTTCTTTCTCATCGTCACAAATTTCTGCAACGTTTTGCGTGGAGAGAAGATCATTCCGGTCTGCCGCTGCGAAAAGGTGGAGTGCAGACTTTATGTAGAAATCTCCGCCTTCAAACACTTGCGGGGAGATGTAAAGCTCTTGTGAATGACTCATGACGAGATATTTCTGTAACTACTAGTCAAAAAATACAGCTGCTGAGGATTCCATATGAAATTGCCCCCTTTTATATACGGGGATCTAATTGTAAACACCCACAATATCCGAATCACGAGTTTCCTATTGGCCGTCGGTGAAATTTGGGAAGGGCTTAACGTGTAAATGCTGCCAGCCACCAACCAGAGGTCATGGGGCCCCGCCCACTGGGTTGTAATTGGCTGTCCCGTGAAATCTGGGGCGTGTCAAATATATCTTGCCCGTCTATAGATATCATCCAGAACCGTGGAGAGATAGAGAGAAATGGAGAGAAATGGAGAGAGAGATGGGGAGAGAGATAGAGACGCCTTAAAACTGGAAAATAATTTTGAAAATTAACTGGCCGTGACGGCGAAATCGACCGTACTCTATACTTCAGTTCTATGGCCTTACCTGTAACACTGTCGGGGTAATCAGAAAAGGAAGTATGAAGGATCTTAGGGACAATCGAAAATAAATTTGGATTTCTGGGACAATTGTCGTAGGTTTATAGTGAGAGACAGACGCGTTAAAACTGGAAAATAATTTTGAAAAATTAACTGGCCGTGACGGGGAGGGCAGCCTTACGATAAACGTCTGAGTTTAAACTTTATGATATCCAGAGATCGCGTGTGATAAATATCTATTTATTGCCTCAAATGTGAATATATATATATATATATATATATATATACGAGGTGTGATCAAAAAGTTTGGTAAATAGTCGCCCAACTAATGAACGCGTGTCATTAGGTGATGTCAGTGTCAGTGGCGGCTCGTCGGTAGACACTGCGGAACTGCAGCACCCCTAAATTTTTTATTTACAATTGAAATAATCAAGAACAATATAAGGATGAGCTCACTGAATAACTTTTGAAACTTTTATTCATTGCTCAATGCTCATCCTTTTATTTCAGTAATTATTTCAACCCATTCTTAGAGACAGCACCCCTAGAATTTTTAGTCACGAGCCGCCACTGGTTAGTGTGTATGGCTGATGACGTTACCTTGACCACTTGCCAGTTGCCAACAAACACCATTCAACTACGCACCAGTGCGCCGTGTCATTGCTTTGTGTGAGGGCGTTTTCGTGGCGTCTGGCGATTTTGCAGAAAATGTTAAAATTTGAGCAACGTGCAAACATAAAATTTTGTTTTAAACTTGGTAAGACGGCTACAGAAACGCACGGAATGCCTGCAGCTGTCTACGGAGATGAAGTTGTTAAAAACAAGACGGACGGACGACCACTTCTTTCATCATCTTCCAAAGACTTATTTCCTTCTCGAAACCTTCAATTTCACCTCCGTAAACAGCTGCAAACATTCCGTGCGTTTCTTTAGCCGTCTTACCAAGTTTAAAACAAAATTTGATGTTTGCACTTTGCTCAAATTTCGACATTTTCTGCAAAATCGCCAGACGCCACAAAAACACCCTCACACAAAGCAATGACACGGCGCACTGGTGCGTAGTTGAATGGTGTTTGTTGGCATCTTGCAAGGGGCCAAGGTGACGTCTTCAGCCATACACACTGACATCACCTAGTGACACGCGTTCATTAGTTGCAGGACTATTTACAGAACTTTTTGATCACACTTTGTATATATAGATAGGGTGTCCCCAAAAAAACTATATACTCTTTATAGGATCATATATTTTATAATTTAAAAAAAAACCAAACACTATATTGTTATAGCAATTGACAATGAAAAGTAAATTAGTAATCTAAGTGATCAAAATGTTATAGCGAGTTGTTTTCATATAAAATTTAATTAACTACGCCAAGTGCTCAAAATGTTCTCCGGCGGCATGAATGCACTTTTGAATGCGTCGACTAACTGATTCGCAGACATGGACTAATGTGGGTGCTGTGATGGTCCCACTTTTCCCTAATTGCATCCTTAAGGTGTTCGAGTGTTGCAGGTCTTGTACCATAAACTGCATCCTTCAGGTAGCCCCACAAGTAAAAATCAAGTGGAGTCAAGTCCGGTGAACGTGGAGGATACTCAACGCTTCCTCTTCGTCCTATCCAACGGTTAGGCAACGTTTCATCGAGGTACCTTCTGACATCACAATGATAATGAGGGGGGGCTCCATCTTGTTGAAAGTAAAAGTCGTCGTTTCCAAACAACTTCCGAACTGCAGGTATAATTTCTGTCCGCAGCATGTCGAGATATGCGGCACCGGTAACTGTCCCATTAAAGAAAAATGGTCCAACCAAACCCCTGGATGATAAACCACACCATGCTGTTAATCCTGGTAAATTAACATGTTTATCCACATAAACGTGTGGATTATCAAGTGACCAGTGCCTGCAGTTGTGTCGATTTACTGTGCCATTCAGCTTGAAGGTAGCTTCATCAGACCACACGATTTTGTTGGCAAACTATATGTCTTCGGCTTCCATTGACTGAAACCATTCACAAAATTCGAGTCTGCGATCAGGTTCATCTTCAATCATGGCGTGTAACAGACTTGGAATGTAGCTTTTCCATTTTGCCGACTTTAAAATCCGGTGAACACCTGATTTGCTGATTCCGGTCTCACGGGCGCATTGCCTAACTGATTTCTGTGGTGATCGATTAAATTTTTGCAACACTAAAACGGAGTTTTCATCACTCACACTTGATTTGCGTCGTCCAGATCTTCGCTTGTGCATATCTTGAGCAGATCCCTCTGCCTCAAACTTGGCACGGATGCTTGTAATGGCGAGACGTGTCGGTGGCTTTGTACCAAATTCCCGGATCCATTGCCGCTGGACTTCGGACACATTCTCAAATTTCCAATACCATTTCAGAACACTTTTTCGTTGCTTCATTGTCAAACGTTTACGCAACGTGGTTCTTTTGCTGAACTGAATAAAGTTGAATGCTGTAGAGTTTGTATCGTGGAATGAGTGCGTAGGCTAAGTCCGAAGCAAGCTAGTGAGTGACTAGACTACGTTCGGTCCATAGGCTTCGCCATTACAAGGCCTTTGATAAAACAAGGCCAGGCTTAGTCGACGCATTCAAAAGTGCATTCATGCCGCCGAAGAACATTTTGAGCACTTGGCGTAGTTAATTAAATTTTATATGCAAACAACTCGCTATAACATTTTGATCACTTAGATTACTAATTTACCTTTCATTGGCAATTGCTATAACAGTATATTGTTTGGTTTTTTTAAATTATAAAATATATGATGCTATAAAGAGTATATAGTTTTTTTGGGACACCCTGTATATATATGAAGGGATTTACCAACATTGGAAATTAAAAATGGAAATCGGAATCAGATCGCATCGCTTTAAACTTTATGGTATCCAGAGATCGCTTATGATAAATATCCATTTATTGCCTCAACTGTGACAATATATATATATATATATATATATAATATATATATATATATATATATATATATATATATATATATCACTTTAAACCCATCTCCCCGTCACGGCCAGTTACTTTTTTTAAAAGTTATTTTAGATGGGTGTAATTCCGTCATATAATATATATATATATATATATATATATATATATATATATATATATGACGGGAATTACACCCATCTAAATTAACTTTTAAAAAATTAACTGGCCGTGACGGGGAGATCGGTTTAAAGTTTATGGCCAAAGTTTATCACCTGTGATAATATATATATATATATATATATATATATGTGTGTGTGTGTGTGTGTGTGTGTGTGCCCAAAAGTATCCCGCCCTACAACATTAGAATGAGACATACGACTGTGTACGCCTCTTGTACTAATTAGTAATTTTTTATAGTTTTCAGAATTTTTTAGAACTTTTTTCATGAACTGTACATATATAGGCTTTCCTTTGGCTAACTCTTCGTTAGCTCTCTCCCGAATTGTTCATTCTGACGAAGGTCAAGCTTTACACTCCACCTTAGACCTATAGTTTAACGGGCAATCCTGCAGCCCAGCGTCTTAACAACTAGGATACCCAGGGTTCCCATTTATCTACCAACCATTTGTGTGGAAGGATGTTTACATTCCACCTCAGACCTAGAGCTTAACCCGGACTACCACCAGCCCAGCGTCTTAACCACTAGGATAGCCAGGGTTCCCATTTATCTACCATCCATTTGTGTGGAAGGATTGCTGCGCGCCGTTGCCTTCACCGGGACTCGAACCCGGTGCATATAATCGTGCATATAGTTGTGTGTGTAATAATAGGGGCATTATGGGCGTATAGTCGGGGGTGTACGTGCGTTTGTGAGCGTTTCTTGGCTGTCCAAATGTTGTATACACTGTGCCAATTGGCTGATAGTGCCTGGAGGAACTGGCTTCTACTCCAACTGGCGGATTAGGATCTTATAAGACAGCGGGCGCTCGGATGAAGTCTCAATATGCGCTTGCCAGGAGCCAAGCAAACACTCCTCTCTCCTTCTCCTTTCTCTCTTAGGTTAGGTATACCCCTTTGGGGGTGAGGCCATCCCAGCTTCTCCCCCAAAGAGGTTAAGTGGACTCCCCCAGCTTACTGGGGGAGTTCCCCTCCCCACCATTTTTTTGGCACCCTAGGTGTGGCACTGGGGTGTCTTGCAACAAGGGGGGGGTTGGCACTGGCACTCATTGCAACATTACACTGCACTCTAACTTTTTGCGCCCATTCTACTAGCATCATTTATTAGAGTTATATTAAAAAAACATTGTTGAGTAATTTCTTGACACACAGTGTACATTTCATATATAGCCATATATGGACGCCTCCGCAACTGTACATGACTAATTTTTTTTCGTGAGATGAAACTTTTACTTCTGAACATTAAATAATTATCTACAATTTTTTGAAACATTTTGACTGCTGGAAAAATATATCTTAGTCTTGTTTAGGTTAGGTTACGCTCAGTTAAGCTATATTAGGTTAGGTTAAGGTTGTTTTCCTAATATCTGACTATTTAGGGACTTAGTTTTGAGCCCGCAATTGTGTCCGGAACACGTATTACGCCCTTCTCTGTAAGCTAGAATATATTAATTTTTTAATATATGAAATTAAAAATCAGTATCTCGTTCATGCGGAGATGCACACACACACACACACACACACACACACGTGTGTGTGTGTGTGTAAGCAGGAGTCTGTATTCAATTATTATCAGTTTATATACTCATTAAAAGTAAAATCCGGCTTCAGATTCATATTTATTAGGTTTCAGATGTGTCAAGGATGCAACAAACTTTCAGAGATAATTCAGAGATGAAGAACGCGTCACCTACGTCTTCATTAAAGTTTTAAATATTGTCTTTCCAAATTTCTTTTATAAATTCAACATGAATTTTTGGATCCATGAAAAAGAAAAGGGTTTTCCTAGAGATTACATCTCAATATAGTTTTCCGATTTTGTAAAAGTATTCAAATTTTATTTTTATTCCTATTTTTAACTTATTATGTATACATTTTATGGATTATTTTCGAACTTATAATTAATAATTTAAATTATACGCCATTTATTTATTGATGACCATCTCAAATGTAACAGGTGGGGTAAAAGTCGCTTTCTGATTTGAAATGTCTGTAATTTTCTAATGTGTGTTTTTTTTTGTTTTTTTTTCAGATTTAATTAAAGAACGAGCCCTGAAGTTTTATTATGAATAAGTACACTCCGCAGCAGCGTGCCAATATTGTGGCAATTTATTGGAGAATCAATTCATCAATTATACGGACGCAGCGAGAATACTGTCGTGTTCACAACACAAAAACTCCTCCAACGGCACCAGCGATTCGAAGCTTGATTTCTCGATTTATGGCATCGGGAACATAAATCGAGAAATCAAGCTTCAAATCGCTGGTGCCGTTGGAGGAGTTCTTGTGTTGTAAACACGACAGTATTCTCGCTGCGTCCGTATAATTGATGAATTGTTTCTCTGATAAATTGCCACAATATTGGCACGCTGCTGCGGAGTGTACTTATTTCACAATAAAACTTCAGGGCTCGTTCTTTAATTAAATCTGAAAAAAAAGAAAAAAATCATACATTAGAAAATTACAGACATTTCAAATCTGAAAGCGACTTTGCCCCACCGGATATAAAACTTCTTTTCAAACAGAACTTCAGCACGGAAAAATTCTGTTGTTGAGGATATTGTTGCTTATTTAAGTTCATCTAAATTCTAAACCATCCCTATCGTTACTCCTGCAACGAAAGAATTGTTTAAATGAGTGTACTGATAGCAACAAGTGTTGTGAATATAGTTATAATTTGCGGACAGACGTAAGAGTCATCTGTAATGAGTATGCATATTTTGAAAAAGGGCTGATAAAGTAGTAGGAAAATTTAAGGGTAGGGGAGAGAGGGATAAAACGGTGTGGTATGATACAACAGGGTGGTAGGATAAAACAGAGTACCCGAATTTTGTGCTCGGGTGGTGCTTCTATCAAGTTGTGAATGCAGTTTTGTGCGCAGTAGAAAATATAGCGTTTTTCGAGAAGTGTTGTGACATAGTTCTTTGTGAAATTTGCGAGTGTCTTTCTGGCCTGACAAACTATTGAACGTGTTACTTTTATGTAGGTCTATTAAATTTTTTTCTACCCTTCAGTGTTATTTACAGTAGTTTGAAATGAAGTACAAAACGTTTCTTTTTTCAGTAAACACCTGCTTTAACTACAATTTTACACATATACCCCGTTTTACCCTACTAGTTGGGTAAAATGGGTATGTCTCCCTACTATGGGAAAAACAGACTTGCACACAAACAGTTAACAATGAAAAACAATCAACCGTAATAATTGAATGTGGACACGATAAAACTTGTGTGAGCAGAAAAATCGGACAGAAACATAGGAGTTACAAAGAATTTAGCACTAAGTACCCTGTTTTACCCCACTCTCCCCTACACTACAGTATATAAACTCTTCTAGACTACTGTAGCAACTAGACTCTTGTAGCAACATGTAAAAACGATTACTCAAATAGTAATAAAAAAATAAAATTAAAAATCAGTTATTTAATTATATAAACGGTAATTAATTAGAATAATAGGCGAATATTAAGTTTCACGAAGGACAGCTTGCACCAGGTTTGGTTGTCGTTTGAGATTGGTTAGTTATTTCCCACGTGACCACTTACGGCCAGTCAGGATCTTTGTAACAAATTTGGGTTTTGTCAAAAGACTAGTGTCCGCGAAACTTAATATTTACTGAATAATACATAACAATAATATGATTACAGAGAATAGCTATATGTAAAACTAAATCAGTAACTCTTCCGTTATAAAAATATATTGTATGAATATTGTAGGGTTTTGCTGATTCTCATTTCTCGAGTCTTTTTATTTTTAAATTCATGTGTCTTTTCTCTTTCCAGCCACTCAGCTTTCCTAACCTCTAGTTAAGATTAATTTAGTCAATCTAGTCAAGCTTAGGCAGATACTGTAATTAATACAAAAGTGCTCAAATCAGCTTAAGAGGGCATCTTACTAGAAACAGCTCTGGGCTAATGTTAAAACCTAGTCCAGTATTTAGCCCTGATGAACTCAAGAAAAGGTGAGATCATAGTCCATTACTGAAGCAAGAAGGTATGTTTTTGTTGTTTAGCACTAAGGACCCAGAACTTAAATACTCCTTCTAGGCAGACAATCCAGTGTTGTGCATGAGTTCAAATTACTTGAAGCATTGCTAGTGTGTACCCTTTTCTTGCAGCTTTGGCTGATAAACCTTCAATTAAGGTATTGCATGTGAATTCATTAAGTGCCTGTACATGTTGCCTTGTCCAAATAAATTAAGAAATAAACAAATGAAAAGAATTCCAGTAAATACAATACAGTCAAAATCTAGAAAGTTAAGGTCCTTCAAAGTTTAAGATAACGTTATTTAGAATTCTAGTGTTTTGTACATAAATCATCTTTATGTTCATTATCATAACTAACCTTATGAAACCCATCATCTTTCAAGAGTAAAGTTTCATATTGTCTAGAACCTCCAGAATAAATTGTAAATAATTACTGTTAAGGTTTTTTATTCAAGTCTAGAGATAAATCATTAACTATTCAGTAATGTTACACGACGGGGAGATCAGTTCCACATTTGATCATCACAGGGAATAAGACGAGATAAAAAGTCTTACACTTGAATAAAGTTTACTAAATTTGGTGATATTTTCAAGTCAAGGGAAAATTCTTGAATTAATTTTCAGTAGTATAGTTCTTGCTTGTACTGTGCTTTTTATTTCTGTTCATTCTTGTTTATCCTAAAGTCCTCTCTCTTCCTTTTCCTGCATGAACACCATTTTCTTGCACCCGCTCCTTAGCGTTCCACCATATACTGCTTGCTTTCCATTACTTGAATACACTGTGCTGGTCTTGCTCTTCCTGCGTGACATTTTTATGAATGGTCCTTGCTCACTTGATGTCTAGTGCACTGCTTCGGAGAAGATATTTGAGTACAGCTTCATCTGCTATCCAGTCTATTCACTTTGCATGTACTTTGTGGATGGCCAGTAGAATTGGATTCCTTCCACAGGAAGAACTGTTTCCAGAGTCAAATCCAGATGGGTTCTAGTTTTCCCACAACAACATGACCAAATGAATATCTACTCTACTGATGTAATGTAATTCTGCAATTTCTATATAATTTTTACATAAAAATTCGGTTTTTAACGTTTTTTAATGATTTAACTAAATCGACACTTTTTTTAATACCAAAAATTTGTCCCCTCTGAATTGAAAAGGGTAACTCGCTCATTAATGAGAAGCGTTGTGTAGTAAATGTATAATGTATATACGTATCGATATGCATCAATTGGTAAATTATCATTTTTAATTTAATACATCTAATTATTCTTGTAATCGTGAGCGAATATACAGAAATATTTTTTTATGTAACTGTTGGAGTGAATGCAATGCAATTCACAATAAAATTTCGTTGTTACACCACCAATATTTTGCTGTTTTCGTAAATGTTATATAATTATGTTGAACAAACAACTTTAACAAAATTAGTAATTTTTCTTCAACTATTTATAGTGTGTCTAATATACAGGGTGTGCATAAAGTAACGCAAGTGAAGAGACAAATCTGATTTGAATTATCATAGTTTAAACTAGTTTAAACTAGTCGGACATTTTCAACACCTCTTATAAACCTTACTATCGAATATACAGTTGTTATAAAGTACATGGATAAATCTCTCGGAGCGCTCCATTTTTCAATATTAAACATACACTCATAAAACATATACCATTTGAAAGCTCACATTCTTCTGAGTCTAAAAATGTAGTAATCCAAAAGTATCAATAGCAAATAAAAAGTAACTAGGTTTAAATATAAAACCCTATATCGATGAATTTGTGATGCGTGATCTTTACGTGGGCTCCGCCCCCGTACCCCCGAGACCTAAATTATACAAAATGATAATGTAATAACATTCATGTTAGGTTAGGTTAGCGTAACAATTACCAGAAATATTATCTTAACACAGACAGAAGATTCATAACTTAGCCAACCTTTATAATGTAGTTAATGACGTCACGCGTCAAACAAATAATTAAATCTAATTACTTTTTATTTGCTATTGATACTTTTGGATTACTACATTTTTAGACTCAGAAAAATGTGAGCTTTCAAATGATATACTGTATGTTTTAGGAGTGTATGTTTAATATTGAAAAATGGAACGCTCCTAGAGATTATCCAGTACATGTAATAAACAGGGGCGGATTTTGGCTTCTTGGCGCCAAGGGCCATATTGATTTAGCCGCCCTTCGGACACTTACGAAGTTACCGTTTAGCAATAAATATTATTTGATATAAGGGTTTTCAGTAAAATGCAGTCAAATGGTTTAGGCATTTACTCTAGCAAGATATATCTTAACATATAAGATATTTTTATATCAATCATAATATATATATATATATGATAATATATATATATATATATATGTAATACAATAAAATATATATATATATATATATATATACATATTATATATAGTTACGATAGAAGTGTTCTTCGGGAACCTTATCCTCAATAGGAATATGAAAACAAGAGATACGACTCTCAACATTTATTGGCCAAACGTTTCGGTCCACTCAGAGGCCATCTTCACTGACTAAATAGAAGCATCTAAAAAACAATCATATAACTAAAGTAAATACAAATATCATAAATATACTGTACAATAATAAAATCTAATACAAAAAGTTTAAAAAAAAAAAAAACGACAAAAAAAACTATCTACGTTATAAGACAAAATAAAAGAAAGTAAAAATAAAACAACAAACAAAATTTCAAAATTAAAAAATTTAAAAAGTTTAAAAAATATCAAAATTTAAAAAAAAATTTAAAAAAGGACTCACATGGAGGGTAAAAGTTACAAATGACAAGTGGAGAGAAAGGAAACGAAAAATCTAAAGTTAGTGCGTCAGTTGCGTTAAAAAGGTTTTGGTTGGTTAGGAAGTATGTAATTTTATCGAGGAAAGGCTGTCGTTTAATTCTAGATTTAATTTCTTGATAAAAAGGAATTCTAAAATTTTAAGATCAAGCGAATTAGAAGCAGACGACAAAATCGCAAAGGAGTCCTGGGGGCACGGGTGGTCATGGGTCTCTGAATGATGCCGAATAGCAGAGGATTCAGGAGTGGAAAGAAGAGGGCGAGAAGTTCGATAAGAAAAACCCAAATGCTTCGAAATCCTAAGTTTTAACTGTACGGCAGTCTGCCCCACAAAACGACTTTGGCAGGTCGCACATGTATATAAATAAAAAATAAAGGATCTCAAAAGTACGGGGAGGTGATCTTTATGGCGAAAAAAGGATTGCAGAGAATTAGAATTAGAATTAATAATTATAAAGTCGCATTGAGGGAAGTGTCTGTCCAAAATAGAGTGGACATCTTTATTAAGTTGAAAAGTTAGTTGGTCTAGAAAAGGAAGCTTAAGATAAACCTTCTGTTTCGGAACCGTGGACTGAATTATTTTGAGCGAATATAGGTTATTTAAAAATTTAGAAATTAAAGTCTCAATAGTCAAAGTACAGTAAAAATTATAGTTAAAAAATTTCTTAAGATACTGAATTTCTAAGTCAAATAAAGACCAACTTGAACAAAGGTGATAGGCTCTAAAAATACGACTCTTAATACTAGCCAGCTTAGAACTAAGTGGAATATTGTTGAAAAAATGAGTACCGAGTTGGGTAGTAGTTGGTTTTCTATATAGTTGTGTTGAGAAGCCTGTACTATGTTTATTTATGGTAACATCAAGAAACGAAATTTTATTGTATTATTCTACTTCTATAGAGAATTTAATATTAGGATGCTTAGTATTAATGTAATTTAAAAATAAAGGGGCATGATCTTTATGCTTAAAAATGACAAAACAATCATCTACATAACGTTTAAATAAAATAGGTTTAAAATCAAGCGGACAATCCCTCAGCCACTTTTCCTTGTGAAACAAAGAAAACTGTTAGCAAAGGACAGACCAAGGGGCGAACCCATTGCCATTCCCTCGTGCTCGTGGAAAAGTTCCTTATTAATAAAGAATATGGTATCCTGGACTGATAACTTTAAAAGTTTTGAAAACAATTGTCTGCTTACTCCCAAAATGTCATTAGTAGAACCAAACAAAGAATTTATAATAATATCACAAGTTTCTAAAACAGGTACATTGGTAAACAAAGACTGAACATCAAAAGAAGCCATGAAACAATCCTTAAACTTCAACTTGGTGACACAATCAACAAACTCAAATGAATCCCGCAAAGTGAAATGACTACGTGTGAGAGGGTCTATGATTGGGACCAAAAATTTTGCGAGCTTATAACTTGGAGTGCTTATGGCTGCTAGAATGGGACGAAGCGGAACTCCAGGTTTATGGGTCTTAGGTAGGCCATAAACAAACCCTGGGGCAGTACCTGAAGCAAAAAGCTTATCCTAATAGTTGATCAGAAGCCCACGACTTTTGAAAGAACGTAAAAAGTTATTGATTCTGTCCTCCAGTTTCACAATATATTTAAATGAATCAGTCTGCAGTTTCAAAAACTTGGTAGAATCAGAAAGTAAATTATACATTTTATTTAAATAGTCTTGTCTGTCTAAGACAACAACACCTTTACCCTTATCAGGCTTACAAACAATTACATTCTTATCCCTCCGCAAATTCGTGAGAACTTTAAAATCACTAAAACTAAAAACTGGACAAAAGGCCTTAAACCCATCAAACTTATAGTTGTTTTGTTGGTTAGCCGATCAGCCCACCCTGATCGAGCTAGCCGGCGGCACGCAGGTAAACCGATCGCCCTCTCCGGAGTGGACCAGAGATTCAGCGCACTAGTGATGTCGTGTTGCGTTCGTTGTTGTGCTAGAGCGGTACAGTCTGTCATAATGCGTTCAATTGTTTGTGGTGTGTCCTGGCACAGGTAGCAAATGTCATCTGTGGAGTTGTCTAGTCTGTGTTTATATGTCTAAGTTGGGGTGATGTCCACATTGGAATCGTGCTAAGTTAACTCGATCCGATCTCCTCAAGCTGGTCTCTGACCTGTCAACGGGTGGCGGCTTCGCACCTAGGACCGCATTCGGATCGAGTCGTGTCAGTGCTTTGTGGGTTAGGTGTGTGTATGTGTTTTCTGTACTGTGTGATGTCTGTGGGGCGTGGTATGGAATGGAGTATTTGGTTATAATGCCTCTCTGGTGTTACCTTAATGGTGCGAGGTGTCGGTGCATGATTGTACATGTAGTGGCAAGGGTGTTGTGGGTTAGTTGTCGCTGCTGCCATGAATTGTGTTCCCCTCACGTCTAAATGTTCACTAACTTTCAGTATTTTTGTTTCTGTGTGCAGGTGTTCTATTGGTGTTGTTTGAGTGCATCCTGTAATGATACGAAGTGCGTTGTTTTGTATTGTCTGTAAGGTGTTTATGTGTGTGTTTGAGATAATGGGTGCCCAGCATGGGCTAGCATAGTCCATAACTGAGCGAATATATTGTTTGTATATGAGTGATGTTGTTTCCTGATGGTGTCCAAAGTTTGTTCCTGTTAATACCCTAAGCGCGTTAAGTCTTGACGTACATTTGTTTTTAATGTCCTGAATGTGGTTTGCAAAAGATAATGATGCGTTGTATCATTATGTGACCCCCAAGTATTTTGGTCCTGTGAGTGTGTGGAATGTTGGTGTTGTTTAATGTAAGCTGTGGAGTTATCTGGTGTTCTTTTGTGTTGCTTGTTAGCAAGGTGATGGTTGATTTTGTGGGCGCTACTTTGAGTCTATTGTGTGTGAGCCAGTCTTGTATACTGTTTATGTATGTTTGTAGGTTATTTGTAACGGTGTCAATGTTGTTGTGGGTGGATGTTAGAGTGATGTCATCTGCATATGATGATAAGGTAAGCTTGTTGTCTATGGGTGTTGGAATGTCATGCATGTATAAGTTGAACAGTGTTGGTGAGAGAACAGAGCATTGAGGGACCCCGTTCGGAAAAAGCTTGTTTTTAGATGACTTGCCGTTAAATGTGACATGTGAGTATCTTCCTGAAAATAGTTACTCAGCCACCATTTGGTGTTATTGTGCATGTTTGTGTTGAGTATTTTGTTTATGAGAGGGAAGCGTGGAATAGCATCAAATGCTTTACTAATGTCTATTGTTGCTAATAGTGTACGTTGAGCTGGTCGTCTGGAGTTGATGCCATCCATGATGTGCTGCGTGAGGTTAGTGAGTAATGTCGTGGTTGAGTGGTGAGGTCTGAATCCATGTTGAGTAGGCGATAGTGGTATGTGTGGGTTGGTGATTTGTAAGATTAGTCTTTCTGTTACTTTGGAAGGTGTGCATAGTAAAGTAATGGGTCTATAGGAAGCTGGTTCTGTTGGATTTTTGTTTGGTTTGAGTAGTGTAATAATTTTACCTTGTTTCCATATGTCAGGAACAATACAGTGTTGGTATGAATATGTGCTGATGTTTGTGAGAACTAGTATCCCCTGTGGGCCCCAAGTGTTTAAGGTCTCTGTTAGATATGTTGTCTGGTCCAGTAGCCTTCGAATTCTTAATGTTTTTGATGATGTTGGTGGTCTGGTCTGTATTTAAGGGTGTAATAGTCGTGTCGAGTCTGTAGGTTTTCTTATGTCTGGTTGTTTGTCTGTCTGCATGTTTCTGGTTGTTGTCTCTGTTTAAGTGACTTATCTTTGCGTAGTGATTAACTAGAATGTTAGCTTGTGTATATGTTGGGATATTATTTTGGCTGCGATAGATAGCCGCGTGTGAGGTGTGAATGCCGCTGTTAGAATGGGTAATGCTGTTTATAGTTTTGTATAGCCTGGATGTATCTGTGGAGTGGTTTAGTGTTGTTATAAATTCCCTAAATGTTTCTGTTTGTTTTTCTTTGAGTTTGTTATTTATTTCTGTGTTGAGCTGTTGTATCTGCTGTTTTATGGCTTCTGTGTGTGGTGTTTGTGTGTTATGTTTGAGGTTGTTACGTTGCCTTATGATGTGGCCTATTTCTCTAGTGTAATTTGGGTTGTATTTCCTAATGTTGCCCTTGGGTATGTATTTGTTTGCATTAATTATTGATGATCTGATTAAATGTCTTGAGTGTTGTATTGATGTTTATGATGGGTGTACTGTTTAATGTGGTGAATTGTTCCTCAGTCTGTATTTTGAACTGTTCCCAATCAGCTTTCTTGTAATTTCTTTAAGTGTGCCTAAGGCTGTTGGGGCAGAGTGTAGAACATGTTGTAATGATGATGGGCAGGTGGTCTGATGACAGTTGTTTTTCTGTTCTCCTTCCAGTGTATATGTGTTGCTAGTGAGGGGGAACAAAACGTTATGTCTGGGGAGGAGTTTTAGTATCCTGCTTGATGTGGTATGTGTGTATGTTCTTCTGTATTTTTAAGAATAAAGAGGCTGTTTAGTTTGTGGCTATGTTGTTGTTGTTTAGCCGATCAGCCCACCCTGATCGAGCAAGCCGGCGGCACGCAGGTAACCGATCGTCCTCTCCGGAGTGGACCAAGGTTCAGCGCACTAGTGATGTTGTCTTGTGTTCGTTGTTGTGCTAGAGCGGCACAGTCTGTGATAATGTGTTCAATTGTTTGTGGTGTCCCCTGGCACAGGTGGCAGGTGTCGTCTATGGAGTTGTCTAGTCTGTGTTTATATGTCCGTAAGTTGGGGTGATGTCCACATCGGAATCGTGCTAAGTTAACTCGATTCGATCTGCTCAGGTTGATCTCTGACCTGTTAATGGGTGGCGGCTTCGCACCTAGGACTGCATTCGGACCGAGTCGTGTCAGTGCTTTGTGGGTTAGGTGTGTGTGTATGTGTTTTCTGTACTGTGTGATGTCTGTGGGGCGTGGTATGGAATGGAGTATTTCGTTATAATGTCTCTCTGGTGTTACCTTAATGGTGCGAGGTGTTGGTGCATGATTGTACATGTAGTGGCAAGGGTGTTGTGGGTTAGTTGTCGCTGCTGCCATGAATTGTGTTCCCCTCATGTCTAAATGTTCCCTAACTTTCAGTATTTTGGTTTCTGTGTGCAGGTGTTCTATTGGTGTTGTTTGAGTGCATCCTGTAATGATACGAAGTGCGTTGTTTTGTATTGTTTGTAAGGTGTTTATGTGTGTGTTTGAGATAATGGGTGCCCACCATGGGCTAGCATAGTCCATAACTGAGCGAATATATTGTTTGTATATGAGTGATGTTGTTTCCTGCTGGTGTCCAAAGTTTGTGCCTGTTAGTACCCTAAGCGTGTTAAGTCTTGACGTACATTTGTTTTTAATGTCCTGAATGTGGTTTGCAAAAGATAATGATGTGTTGTATGTGACCCCCAAGTATTTTGGTCCTGTGAGTGTGTGGAATGTTGATGTTGTTTAGTGTAAGCTGAGGAATTACCTGGTGTTCTTTTGTGTTGCTTGTAAGCAAGGTGATGGTTGATTTTGTGGGCGCTACTTTGAGTCTATTGTGTGTGAGCCAGTCTTGTATACTGTTTATGTATGTTTGTTGGTTATTTATTTGCCAAAAGCTTAATATCCTCCACTGGACTAGAGTGCTGAAGGAAAGAGGGAAAAAGACTAACTTGATGGCAAAGTTTTCAAAACATAAAAAATAACGACAAAAGTCAAGCTTAAAAATGGGAAGTTTTAAATCCAAGCCCAAGGATAAACTTCTTTTTTCTTCAGTTGATAAAACCTTATTGGAAAAATTAGAAATAATTTCATCTCTATTAAGATTAAGATCAAAATTTAAACCCAACTGTTGAAGCTTAGAATTTTGACGAGTTAATGAGGTGACATAAAATTTTGATACATACCTCGAAATATAACTATTTAAAATACAGTAAAAAAATCAAGGCAAGACACAATAGACTTAAAATGTGACAATATGAGCAACTGATTACCCAATTTTAAAACAAGTTTACGTTTTGAGGCTAACTCGAGGGAAAGAAGTTTACTAGTCCAAGAATGATAGAGTTCACTGTGCATCAAAGATTTTTTATATAGTTTAAAGCGAATAAATTGGGGTACATAACCGTAACCCTTGGAAATTTTTAAGAAACGAGCGTCCAATTTTGCCTTCTCCAGCTTCTTTGAAACCCCTTTAATAGAGATGAAATTATTTCTAATTTTTCTAATAAGGTTTTATCAACTGAAGAAAAAAGAATTTTATCCTTGGGACTGGATTTTAAACTTCCCATTTTTAAGCTTGACTTTTGTCGTTTTTTTTATGTTTTGAAAAACCTTGCCATTAAATTAGTCTTTTTCCCTGTTTCTTTCAGCACTCTAGTCCAGTGGGGGATATTAAGCTTTTGGCAAACAAGTTCTACTATAAGTTTGATGGGTTTAAGGCTTTTTGTCCAGTTTTTAGTTTTAGTGGTTTTAAAGTTCTCACGAATTTGTGGAGGGATAAGAATGTAATTGTTTGTAAGCCTGATAAGGGTAAAGGTGTTGTTGTCTTAAACAGACAAGACTATTTAAATAAAATGTATAATTTACTTTCTGATTCTACCAAGTTTTTGAAACTGCAGACTGATTCATTTAAATATATTGTGAAACTGGAGGACAGAATCAGTAACTTTTTACGTTCTCTCAAAAGTCGTGGGCTTCTGATCAACTATTACGATAAGGTTTTTGCTTCAGGTACTACCCCAGGGGTTGTTTATGGCCTACCTAAGACCCATAAACCTGGAGTTCCGCTTCGTCCCATTCTAGCAGCCATAAACACTCCAAGTTATAACCTCGCAAAATTTTTGGTCCCAATCATAGACCCTCTCACACGTAGTCATTTCACTTTGCGGGATTCATTTGAGTTTGTTGATTGTTTCACCAAGTTGAAGTTTAAAGATTGTTTCATGGCTTCTTTTGGTGTTCAGTCTTTGTTTACCAATGTACCTGTTTTAGAAACTTGTGATATTATTATAAATTCTTTGTTTGGTTCTACTAATGACATTTTGGGAGTAAGCAGACAATTGTTTTCAAAACTTTTAAAGTTATCAGTCCAGGATACCATATTTTTTTAATAAGGAACTTTTCCACCAGCACGAGGGAATGGCAATGGGTTCGCCCCTTGGTCTGTCCTTTGCTAACAGTTTTCTTTGTTTTCACGAGGAAAAGTGGCTGAGGGATTGTCCGCTTGATTTTAAACCTATTTTATTTAAACGTTATGTAGATGATTGTTTTGCCATTTTTAAGCATAAAGATCATGCCCCTTTATTTTCAAATTACATTAATACTAAGCATCCTAATATTAAATTCTGTATGGAAGTAGAACAATACAATAAAATTTCTTTTCTTGATGTTACCATAAATAAACATGGTACAGGCTTCTCAACACAACTATATAGAAAACCAACTACTACCCAACTCGGTACTCATTTTTTCAACAATATTCCACTTAGTTCTAAGTTGGCTAGTATTAAGAGCCGTATTTTTAGAGCCTGTCACCTTTGTTCAAGTTGGTCTTTATTTGACTTAGAAATTCAGTATCTTAAGAGATTTTTTAACTATAATTTTTATTGTACTTTGACTACTGAGACTTTAATTTCTAAATTTTTAAATAACCTATATTCGCTCAAAATAATTCAGTCCACGGTTCCGAAACAGAAGGTTTATCTTAAGCTTCCTTTTC
Source organism: Bathynomus jamesi (assembly GCA_023014485.1). Taxonomy (NCBI): domain Eukaryota; kingdom Metazoa; phylum Arthropoda; class Malacostraca; order Isopoda; family Cirolanidae; genus Bathynomus; species Bathynomus jamesi. The sequence continues at coordinate 43,396 of JAJOZX010002687.1, read as the reverse complement.
TAGACCAACTAACTCTTCAACTTAATAAAGATGTCCACTCTATTTTGGACAGACACTTCCCTCAATGCGACTTTATAATTATGAATTCTAATTCTAATTCTCTGCAATCCTTTTTTCGCCATAAAGATCACCTCCCCGTGCTTTTGAGATCCTTTATTTTTTATTTATATACATGTGTGACCTGCCAAAGTCGTTATGTGGGGCAGACTGCCGTACAGTTAAAACTTAGGATTTCAAAGCATTTGGGTTTTTCTTATCGAACTTCTCGCCCTCTTCTTTCCACTCCTGAATCCTCTGCTATTCGGCATCATTCAGAAACCCATGACCACCCGTACCCCCAGGACTCCTTTGCGATTTTGTCGTCTGCTTCTAATTCGCTTGATCTTAAAATTTTAGAATTCCTTTTTATCAAGAAATTAAATCTAGAATTAAACGACAGCCTTTCCTCGATAAAATTACATACTTCCTAACCAACCAAAACCCTTTTAACGCAACTTCGCACTAACTTAAGATTTTTCTTCTTTCCTTTCTCTCCACTTGTCATTTGTAACTTTTACCATCCAGGTCAGTCCTTTAAATTTTTTTTTAATTTTAAAATTTTTTAAACTTTTTAATTTTAAAATTTTTTAAACTTTTTAATTTTAAAATTTTTTAAACTTTTTAATTTTAAATTTTGTTTTTTGTTTTATTTTTACTTTCTTTTATTTTGTCTTATAATATCGATAGTTTTTTCTCAAGTTGTTTTTTTTTTAACTTTTTGTATTAGATTTTATTATTGTACAGTATATTTATGACATTTGCATTTACTTTAGTTATATGATTGTTTTTTAGATGCTTCTATTTAGTCAGTGAAGATGGCACCTGAGTGGACCGAAACGTTTGGCCAATAAATGTTGAGAGTCGTATCGCTTGTTTTCATATTCCTATTGATTATATATATATAAATATATATATATATATATATAATATATATATATACTTTAGATATATATGTGTGTATATATATATATATATATATATATACTTTAGATATATATGTGTGTATATATATATATATATATATATATATATATATATACACTTTAGATATATATGTGTATTATATATATATATATATATATATACTTTAGATATATATGTGTGTGTGTGTATATATATATATATATATATATATATATATATACTTTAGATATATATGTGTAATATATATGTATAATATATATATATATATATATATATATATATATATATATATGTATATATATATATATATATATATACCGGGTGTTTCAAAAGTCCCTCACTAATTTGATTTTCAATTTTCTTTGCAGCTAATTGACCAACGACGTTCATCTTGTGGTAAACTCTTACTCAGTAGTTGAGAATTTTTTTGAGTCTACATTTGAAGTTTTGCTCCGTTTTCTTCTGCTACCATGCTGACTCTAGAGCAGAGGTGTAAAATCGCTGCATGGCAGGAGGTTTTTCAATCTGTGGTCGAAGTGCAGCGACGATTCCGGGAAGTCTACGGACAGCATTATGCACCGGATAGGAACACCATCGTCGCCACCCACCGGAAGTTTATGGAGACCGGATCCGTAAAGGACAAACCACGAAGTGGGCGGAGTGAGGAGAATGTCGAAACTGTCCGTGAGGCGTTTACTCAGAGTCAAGGAAAGTCCATTCGGCGAGCTGCTGCGGAACTGAACATCAGCGCGACATCTATCCAACGGATTTTGCAGCGTGGTCTCAAGCTGTATCCGTACAAGATCCAGGTGGTTCAGAAGCTGGAACCTCAAGACTACGATTGCCGGGTGGAGATGTGTGAGACACTGCTGCATCACTAGGAAAGAGACCCATCGATCCTGGAGCACATGTGGTTCAGCGACGAAGCTCTCTTCCACCTTTCTGGTCGCGTCAATCGGCACAACACCCGCATCTGGGGAACTCACAATCCTGCGGAGATCCGTGAACATGAAAGGGACACGCCGAAGTTGGTCATCTGGTGTGCCATCTCCTCAGCTGGGCTGATTGGTCCGTTCTTCTTCCGGGATCAAGATGGAAATTCCGTGAACGTCAACGGAGACAATTACCTTCGTATGCTTCAGGAGTTCTGCATCCCCCAACTGTCAGCTGTAGCTGACATGCAAGAAGTCATTTTCCAGCAAGACGGTGCCCCTGCTCATTACTCGCGTGAGGTTCGCTCATTTCTGAATAAGCAGTTCCCGGATCGGTGGATTGGTCGCCGTGGTCCCATCGAATGGGACTTCTTTTTGTGGGGCTACATTAAGAGCAAAGTGTACGCCACCAAGCCGCGAGTCCTCCCCACACTAGAAGAACGGATCAGGAATGCGTGTGCTTCTGTTACTCCCGAAATGTTGTCCAATGTCGGCCAAGAATGCGTAAAACGGTGGCTCGCTTGTTTCGAAAAAGACGGTGCCCACGTTGAGGTGTACCAGTGACTTTCCAGTAGACTTATGAAGCCAAGTTTGATGCCACCAAAATTCTCATGAATCGTAGACTCAGCAACCAAATTGTCATTTGGTTCCTCTTGTAATTGCTATTTTAATAAAATTTTAAAAATAATGAGGGACTTTTGAAACACCCTTGTACTTTAGATATATATATATATATAGGGTGTCTCAAAAGTCACTATCTATTTCGGTGACATTAGATGTTTTTTTTAAAAATGCTATGCTGGCATAAAGATATGTACTTCTGGTGCAAATTCGTGTATTTAAAAAAAGTTAATTGGTTTATTATCTTGACATGCTTGAACAATTCCTCGAACCTCAACTTCTTACAGATGGCATTCTTGACACAGTAGTTTTTCAGCAGGATGGAGCACCGTGCCATTATGCAATAATTGTACGTGATTATCTTGACAGACGCTTCCCCGGTCGCTGGATTGGTCGTGGAGGAACACAACCATGGGCAGCACGTTCACCCGATTTAACACCATTAGATTTTTTTGCCTGGGGTTTCATTAAGTCTAAGGTGTACACTGGTAGAAGAATTAGTGATGTAGCCGAACTTCGAAATCGTATTACCGATGCAGTTCAGAAAATAACACCTCAAATGCTGGAAAGTGTGTTCCGGAAAACAACTTATCGCTTTGAGCTCTGTAGAGACACTGATGGTCGCGTGTGGAGACAGATAAATAAATAGCACTAATTCTTTGTGGCACTTACTTTGAAATAAATATATTTTTCATGTCTTAAACCAGTTTTTCGTAATTCCCATTATTTTTCAAAATAGATAGTGACTTTTGAGACACCCTGTGTATATATATATATATATATATATATATATATATATATATATATATATATATATATATATATATATAATATCAGGGTGGGCCGAAAGTCTGGATCCATAGGAAAATATTTATTTTAATACATAAATTACAACAAATGGTAAATACTTAAAATGAATATCAACTTTAACTCGTAAATGCGTATCCGTGATACTGTACAGTAGTTCGTACTCCAGTATAAATACTCAAATACTTTTTATTTCAGCCCAGAAATGGCTTCGAATCTAACACAGAAGACCGGGTAGAACTTGTGCTCATGTACGCAAGACAGGGCGCTACACACAGAAGTTGCTACCGAATTCAATAGAAATCATCCTGATAAGCATCCAGTAACACATGCGACTGTTGGCAAGTTGTTTAAACGTTTCAAAGAAACAGGAATTGTACATGATCGACGGCGTTCTGGTCGTCCAAAAACTGCAACTGATGAAAATACCTCTGCAATGGTATGTGAAACTTTAACGAATAGTCCAGTAAAGTCAACAAGAAGATTATCAAATGAAACACGATCTCGAGATCGTCAATTCGAAGAATTATTAAAAATCATAAATTCCATCCCTAAGTGTCTCGATGTCAGAGGCCGCCAATTTGAGCATTTGTTATAATTTGTTGTTTATACTGGAGTACGAACCACTGTACAGTATCACGGATACGCATTTACGAGTTAAAGTTGATATTCATTTTAAGTATTTACCATTTGTTGTAATTTATGTATTAAAATAAATATTTTCCTATGGATCCAGACTTTCGGCCCACCCTGTATATATATATTAACAATCCCTTAAATGTGTGAACAGAAATGCATTGTAGGTTATCTTTACGATCTTTATGTTTAGTTACGAAATCGACCGTTCTATCATAGAATACTCAAAATAGTTTCCGCCGAGATTGCTGAGCAGCGAAGGAGTCAATAAGATCTCTATAGCTAAGAGCTCTCGTGAGTTCCAATTCAATACTAAGGATAGCTAAAGAGTTGAGACAATTTTCTGACATCACTGACCGTAGGTAGTTCTTTAGTCATCGCAGTACAGAAAAAGATTTTTCTGCAGAACAGTTGGAAGTCGGCGTACATAGGAAGATCCTGAGCGCAATATCAACATATGGGTAAACCTCTTTTAATCCTTTTGCTTGTATCATCTCACTCATCTCAAGAATGCTCGTAGGAGTTTTGTCCAAATTCAGAAGAAACCCACGGAAATGAAGACACTCATTAACAAATGCTTCCGCCAAGTCATCCTTGTAAAATTTCCAAAGCTTAATAGCATTGAGAGTTATATCTGTCGGATTCAAGGTGGTGACGTTTTTAAAAAATGCAAACCGTGCATGGAGGTTTTCATGCACATCTTTACGACGGTTTAATTCCGACAATAATCTGTCACGTACTACAAGATAAGTATTAATGAAGACGTTTCTCCGTCCATCTAATTCTACCTCGCCCTCGCGAGTTTCGTCGACTCGAAGTTTTCTTTTCTTTTTTCTTTTCATTGTAACTTCATATTCGCGGGCGGATAGATGATTTCTTAATTGCTGCTTCTTCATAACAGTCGAAATTGTCTCTTGCATTTTTTACATAGAATGTCAATGATGCATACAGTTCTGCTACGACACCAAGATCAATGTTAACTGCCTATAGCTGTTTACTAGTAGCATTGGACCTTTCCAGAATGTCACCCCATATTAAAGAAAGAATTGTAGTTTCAAGGCGTTGCAGTTGATTGAGGTAGCCTGATGCTTCACTGCGTGTGCAAGGCTTTTCTGATTCATCTTCTTCAATGGACTTAAGTGCCTCTGTAACCTCTTCCCAGTCTTTATTGAGACTCCTACACGCTTCTTCACGGGCTGACTATCGAGTGTCTGATAAGCTTTTTAGCGTTACATTTTCAGATTTGGTAAAATGATTTTGTAGTATTTCCCAATGGAGGCAGTGAAGAACACGTAAATATTTTGGAGAAGTGCGAAAAAATCAATGGCTTCCCTACAGCAACTTGCTGCACACTGTCTAATTACATTTAATGAGTGTGCAGAGCAGGGTACGTAAACTGCTACTGGGGACGCTTCTTTTATTCTGGCTTGCAAGCCAGAGTAAGTCCCTGACATGTTGGGAGCGTTATCATACGACTGTCCTCTGCAGTTTGCAATGTAGAGATCATGCATTTTTAATATGCTTCGGGATGCCCATCTTCTTTTACGTATCTCAGAATAACTGCAAGTTCATCGACATGTGATATATCTCGGGTGGAGTGACTGGAGTCCACAATAATAGAATAGTACTTCGCACATTTAACTTCCTCAGTTATTTGTTTGGAAACTTTATCAGCCATTAGTTTGATCAATTGCTCACATGTAAACGAAGACAAGACCTTTTCCTGGATTTTTGTATTTTGCAATATGTTCCGCCAGAAAAGGGTCAAATTCAGCAATAAGTTCCAAAGCCATTATAAAGTTTCCACTGTGGACAGAACTAAATTTCTCAATGTGGCCCCTAAAAGGTAAACCATGAGATGCCAGTGACCGGACCACTGCAACAACTCGTTGTAAAACATTCCTCCAATACTTCTCCTCATTAATTTGACAGAAAAGTTGTCTGTCAATTCTTCCGAGAGTTGAACTCATTTTCATAGCTAACACATATGACTTATGTTCAGAGGAATTTTCATGGCTTGTTAATGCTTCATTGCCATGCTTCCAGTCATCAAATCCTTCCTTACCAATTTTAGTGGTTCCACCAAATAATTGACATCAAATCGAATTTGTCTCTTCATTTACGTTATTTTATGCATACCCGGTATAACAATACCAATAGTTGTGGTTTCCTGAACTCACTATTTTTCAGTGAGGGTTTGCAATTTTTTCAAGCATACTAAACTCGCAAGATGTTTCGGAGCAAGTGTAGTTTACGTCTCCCTGTGGTGCCTAGTGTAGTTTACGTTCCCCTACATTATCCTAGTGTAGTTTGCGTTCCCCAACTTTGTCCGCGTATACCTAACCAAATAAAACATTAAAACTAACGAAAATATTACGAATTAACCTAACCAATCGTCAATATGTATATATACGTACTGTATATATATATATATATATATCTTACAAAGGTTCCGCACGATGATTCCTCATTTCGCGAAGGTCAAGCTTGTCGCCCCTCCTCTCGAGTTGGCCTGAAGTAGTGAGTTGGTTCTTGTGCTCTCCACTTCACATAGCCAGGTACGCCCGGCTCATCGGGGATTGTTTTAAGCCAGGCATCTAATCTTCTTTTGAAGATGTCCACTGCAACTCCCTTCGTGTTTCTTAGGTCTTTGGGCAGCTGATTAAACAGTTTTGGTTCTCTCCCAACAAAACTATTTTCTTTCAAGGTTAAGGATGTTCCCTGTCTCGCGTTTAATTTGGGGGTAATTTTTTACTATCACTCCGGTCTCTGGAAACGGAAAATAAAGTTTACCATAAGACTCTTTACATTTTTTAAACAACTTTTATTAAGTACAATATGAAGGCAAATGCCGATTAAAGCTATAAAATTAATGTTAAGAAATTAATTTTTTGAGCGATAAAATCGCGGATCATGTTTTTGGGAGTAATAAAATGGCTGATCCCACAAAGGTTAGGAAGGTACCGCTAACAAAATTGGGGGGTTTGACCTGAACTCATAAGATTTTAGTGTCACGATGGAGTCGGTTTGCGATGGTTGTAATTATTCACTGTGTTTAACTTCATGCAAATTTTTTGATGATGAAGAGGCTGCATTTAATTTTTATGTAGAACACAGTGTATTGCTAAAAGAATTTATTTGCCCTAAGAAAAACAAGGAAGGTATTGTTTGTGGTAATAAGTGTGTGTTCGATAAAAACAGAAAAGCATTTCGTTGCCATAGGTCGGTGCGTGATAAGAAACGGAGAAGGGGAACACGCAAGGTTAGGTAGGTTAGGTTAGGTTAGGTAGGTTAGTATAGTTTTACGGTATATATAATATATACAGTAAATATATACAATGTTCGTTTTACTACATATATGTAAAAATTGAACAATGAACAATTCCTACACCATCATTATATGGATTCATTGTCTTCATGCAGTACTTATGTTCGTATAGTTTTTATGTTTGAATGTTCATTTTTACATAAGAAGCCAAAATCGCCTAAGCGAGTTTTGGATAGAATTTCGATTTGTACGTCTTTATTCATTACTGTATTTTTCTAATTCATCTTTTCTAATAATGACTTATACACTAGGACGTCATAAAATAACTTTATTCTCTTTACGTTTCCCATACTTTGTACACTGAATCACGTTCTTAGTATTTGGACATCTTCCGTATTTAATGTATGGTAAATTCTTTAGTAATAATGTTGTGGTGTTATGTAGTATAAGTATTATTATTCAACCATATTCATCCATACGTCACATTTTCCCGTCATTAATTTCCCTTGATCATTATCCTCTATAAATATTATTAATATTCATTTTTACTCGTGTCAATCTGTGAAATGCAAAACTTTTGCATTCGTTCGAAAACGCTCAAATACGTTCTCGTATTGTTTTTTTTAATTATTTTTTTTCAAGTGCGTTCACCCCTCAAGATATTCATAAATGCTTAGTAAGTTATCAAATTCCGCTCACTACGACAGAATCGAACGCTTCTAAGATAAATACCTCCGTTCGCTCTGATTTCAAATTTATAACATATTATAACATATTATTTCGTAAATAAATTATCTCGTATGTGCTCATGTACTTGTGTTGTACTAATAACCATCTAGTATAACCATCTAGTATAACCATCTAGTATAACCATATTTATAACCATATATAAATATATAAAAACACTAAGAATGGTAAACGACGTAATGTACTTTAATGAAACTGTAATTAATAATAACTTGTAATGTACTTCATTGAAACTGTAATTAAATGTAATGATTTAATATATACGGTAATGTAAGAATGTACTTTAATAGAACTGTAATTGACAATCATAAGCGAATGTGAAGTAATCCATAATTGTAATCGTAATTGTAATGAACCAAAATTAATACGTACTCAGTCGTGTACTTAATTTGTACTTATGTGTACTATTACGAAATGATATCGCCTTCAGAAATGAAGATTCGGCAAAAAAATATACGATTAGTTTTTTTTATTTTTTAAATTTTTATTTGAAATCTTTCAAACATCTGATCATGTGTTTAAAAGGGGGGAACTTAACCTTCAACTTCCGTCCCCCAACATTTAGGTTTATATTATACATGTATTTGTAAAATTAGAGCACTTCATCAAGTCACTTCATTATAGCACTTCATTACGACTCCTTTGTTAGCAGCCTTGCTGCGAGGAGGGGGCAGAGGCCCCTTGCCTCCTTAATATTTTTAGATTCCGGCCTGAGCCATGGTCGAAAGAGGTCGAACTTCTACCCCTGTAAATTCAGAGCAGTACCTGTACATTTTGAGAAGTAAACCACAGTAAAAGAAGTTTTTATCTTTTTCCTTCGAGCCTTGTTCTCTTCAAGAACTCAGTCAGTTAAGTCGATAAGTTATAAAAGAAAAATCGATAAGTTTAGTACCAAGAGAAAGTATCAGAGTATTATAGCAAGAGAAGAATTAATAATCGTCGACCCATAAAGCGAGAGAAAGAGACAACCCAAGCACCATAGAAGATATTGGCATAACAGTCTGGCGAGTCTGTAGCCAAGAGTTTAACAAGAGGCGACCGAAAATAATTAGAATGTTATAGAAGAAATATCCGTTGCTTGCCTCCTAACTAGAACCCCCGTCGATCCGAACCACCCCAGGGCCATAGACGGAGGGGTTAACAGTGTGTCGACCCTTTACCAGGATCTTAACAGATTTTAAGAAGAAGATTTTAAGATTTTAAGAAGAAGAATATTTTAAGAAGAATATTTTAAGAAGAAGAAGAATATTTTAAGAAGAATATTTTAAGAAGAAGAATATTTTAAGAAGAAGAATATTTAAGAAGAATTTTAAGAAGAAGAATATTTTAAGAAGAATATTATTTTAAGAAGAATATTATTTTAAGAAGAAGAAGATTTTAAGAAGAAGAAGATTTTAAGAAGAGGCCACTCTTTGGCCAAGATAGAAATTACCCTGCATCAGGATAAAACCAGTTGACCGGCGTGTCACGACTTCTTGTTCGTAACATCCACCCTTGAACCGGTGTGTCACGAGTCCAAGTTCTCCACGCCTAGTTTTCATCCAAGAAGAAGTAGTCAGCAAGACGTCTTCAGGACACGTCTCTGAGGATTTCGCCCGTGGAAAATTTTGTTAAGTACAGTTTTTTTTTTAAGTAATTTATAAACACTTGAAAAGTCCGTATTATTAACAGTTAATAATGAGTATCAAGCCAGAATTAACACGAAACACAGTGAACACTTCAGACACCAGTGATACATTTTTTTAGTGAAACAGTAATTTTCACAGAAGTTAAATGTAAGAGAGAGTTAATTTCAGAGAGAGTTAATTTCAGAGAGAGTTAATTTCAGAGAGAGTTAATTTCAGAGTTATTTTCACTATTATATTCAGTATAGAATAATTTTATTTTATGTACCTTCCCGTACATTCGAGTGAAATGTTGTTTACATTTTATATTTTTGTTTGCAAATTTTTTTTCAATTATTGAATTGAATTGACTTGCAAATTAAGAAAGTGTTTATAGAGAGTTTATAGATTTAGAGAGATACTTGAAGTCAGTTTTGAAGTCAGTTTTGAAGTCAGTTTTGAAGTCAGTTTTGAAGTCAGTTTTGAAGTCAGTTTTGAAGTAATTTTTTGAAGTCATTTTTTTGAAGTCATTTTTTTGAAGTCATTTTTGAAGTCATTTTTGAAGTCATTTTTTAAGTCATTTTTTAAGTCATTTTTTAAGTCAGTTTTTGAAGTCAGTTTTTGAAGTCAGTTTTTGAAGTCAGTTTTTGAAGTCAGTTTTTGAAGTCAGTTTTTGAAGTCAGAAGGTTGCACCAAGAGGGTCAACCAAAACAGAGGTTAATCGTCTCCACTTGATAGAGATCAAGTGCAGTCATTTTCCATTTTCAGTTAATTTCAAGTCAGATATTTTCAGAATACTTGACAAGCGTTCAAGTCAGATAGTTTCAGAATACTTGACAAGCGTTCAAGTTAGACAGTTTAAGTTTCAAGATACTTGACAAGCATTCAAGTTAGACAGTTTGAAGATACTACTTGAAAAGAGTTCAAGTTAGTTTCAGAATACTTGATAAGAGGTCAAGTCAGAAGGTTGCGCCAAGACGGACAACCGCCCCAGAGATTTATAGAAATACTTGATAGAGTTCAAGTTACAGTTTCAGAATACTTGATAGAGTTCAAGTTAGAGAGTTTTATTCCAAGTCAGAGAGTTTTATTCCAAGTCAGAGAGTTTTATTCCAAGTCAGAGAGTTTTATTCCAAGTCAGAGAGTTTTATTCCAAGTCAGAGAGTTTTATTCCAAGTCAGAGAGTTTTATTCCAAGTCAGAGAGTTTTATTCCAAGTCAGAGAGTTTTATTCCAAGTCAGAGAGTTTTATTCCAAGTCAGAGAGTTTTATTTCAAGTCAGAGAGTTTTATTCCAAGTCAGAGAGTTTTATTCCAAGTCAGAGTTTAAAGTCCCAAGTCATTTCAATGCAGTCAATTAAATTCAACTTTTTCTTTGTAGGTTAAGAGAATTTAATTTAAGAAAATGTAATCTAAGAATTTAATTCAACCTTTTTTGTGTTGTAAAAGAGAATTTAATTCAACCTGAATTGACCGGGTTGCGTCTTTAGTTTAACCTTTTTTCTTGTTTGTGAGAAGGAAATTGACCGATTTGTCTTTTCTTTTCATGCCATTGTTGCGTATATAAATATATAGGTAAAATGACAAATTTTATTGTTTGTAACCAAAACAGTTTTTACAATTGTTTGTAATGACTTTGATAATCATTGTAATGTATACGTGATAATAATAGTTGTGTAATAATTAATTAATCGATCTTGTCCCAATGACTCCTTTTAAATTACTATGCTGAGGAACATACCGTCCCTCCGTTTTGTTTCAACTCTTTTAATTTTTGTTCAAAGTAGTGTGACAAGCAATCTAAAAAAAAAAGATGTAATTGTCAATTTCAGACTTATACCCCCTGCTTAGTCACTCAATTCCCCCGAATGTCGTACTCCAAACATTGTCTTTTTAATTTATTTTATTTTAACACCCCCAACCCCAGTTGAACCGTGTCAACCAGAGAAATGGTTCAACCATGGTTAATTCCTCTTTGGTACGATGGAACATAACCTCAATTTAGGTTTTGTTTTTTATATTACAGTATATGTTTAGTTCATTATAGTTTATAATTAATCTCTATTTTTAATTTGTATTTTTAATTTTCTTTTGTTCAATTAATCGTGAGTAACTGTCCTTAAATTGTTATTGTACCATTTGTAAGGTATCAAACGAAAATTATAGTCAAATTGACATACTACTACAGTAAATGGCTATGAATTTTAGTAGTCGAATTTAATTGTGTGTCGAAATTCAATTTTAAAACCGTGAGATTTACTTTCATTAATTGTAGGTTCCTCTAAGTTCGTTTTTTTAATTACCTTATACGTGTAACTGATTAATTATGTAAAATCTATAATCCTAATTGAATTTTATTACTTTTGACACATATTCCCTCCAGTCACTTTTGCATTAAAACTCGTATGCAAACATCATCAATATAATACATCATAATTATTGCTTACTATATATAAATTCTCGCTCATACACTTATTAAGTTATTTTATCTGTTCCTTAAAGTATATATATATATATAAATATATAATCCTAATCCACCAATGACCCCTAATGATCTAGTTCTTCACGGGATGAACAAATTGCTCTCATATTCTACATACTATTGTACCGACTCACTCATCTACAGATGCTTCTTACCAATATTTATAGATACATCTGCACACTGACGTATAATTTCAACTATTCAACTATAAATCCCCTTTCTCCTTTTGAACGTATCACCAACCACTACAATTTGTACCCAATAAACATAAATACACATTTGACCACAGGTCTATACATCATCCACGACGTAATTCGATTTGTACCTACAACAGTCAATAAAAATGCATGTATGCACACTATATATACTATATATACAAACCTTATGCTAAAATCATTGGATATCACAATAAACTATTTCATTGCGCGTAAATGCTAACTATGTAATTTAGTCTTAATCATTTTTGCTTTCTAATATCTTGCTCATGCATTTATTCATTTAATTGAACAATCCTCTCAACTAATCTGTCCCTCCAAATTGTAAGATACACACTTTGTACCTAGTACACAAAAATACACACTAGACCACAGGTCTATACATCATCCATTACGTAATTCTATTTTTACCTGCAATAGTCAATAAAAATTAGTTTATCAATTGTACTATCATGGAAGCCTTGAAAAATCCATGAACTTTAAAATTTATATTTTTTCCTTTTACCTATTCATTATGAATGTAATTTTCCACACAGAAAAAAATAAAATTTTGCTAAAAAATTTTACAATATCATTCTTTGTCTAACTTAATTGTTTGTCTAAATTAATGTATTAATCCTATTATTCTGTTTGCATAAATTAAAGTATTAATCTTTACGTTTCCCATACTTTGTACACTGAATCACGTTATTAGTATTTGCACATCTTCCGTATTTAATGTATGGTAAATTCTTTAGTAATAATGTTGTGGTGTTATGTAGTATAAGTATTATTATTCAACCATATTCATCCATACGTCACATTTGCCCGTCATTAATTTCCCTTGATCATTATCCTATATAAATTTTATTAAATATTCATTTTTACTCGTGTCAATCTGTGAAATGCAAAACTTTTGCATTCGTTCGAAAACGCTCAAATACGTTCTCGTATTGTTTTTTTTTTATTGTTTTTTTTCAAGTGCGTTCACCCCTCAAGATATTCATAAATGCTTAGTAAGTTATCAAATTCCGCTCACTACGACAGAATCGAACGCTTCTAGATAAATACCTCCGTTCGCTCTGATTTCAAATTTATAACATATTATAACATATTATTTCGTAAATAAATTATCTCGTATGTGCTCATGTACTTGTGTTGTACTAATAACCATCTAGTATAACCATCTAGTATAACCATATAGTATAACCATCTAGTATAACCATCTAGTATAACCATCTAGTATAACCATATATTATAACCATATATAAATATATAAAAACACTAAGAATGGTAAACGACGTAATGTACTTTAATGAAACTGTAATTAATAATAACTTGTAATGTACTTCATTGAAACTGTAATTAAATGTAATGATTTAATATATACGGTAATGTAAGAATATACTTTAATAGAACTGTAATGGACAATCATAAGCGAATGTGAAGTAATCCATAATTGTAATCGTAATTGTAATGAACCAAAATTAATACGTACTCAGTCGTGTACTTAATTTGTACTTATGTGTACTATTACGAAATGATATCGCCTTCAGAAATGAAGATTCGGCAAAAAAATATACGATTAGTTTTTATTTTTATTTTTGTAATTTTTATTTGAAATCTTTCAAACATCTGATCATGTGTTTAAAAGGGGGGAACTTAACCTTCAACTTCCGTCCCCCAACATTTAGGTTTATATTATACATGTATTTGTAAAATTAGAGCACTTCATCAAGTCACTTCTTTATCGCACTTCATTACGGCTCCTTTGTTAGCAGCCTTGCTGTGAGGAGGGGGCAGAGGCCCCTTGCCTCCTTAATATTTTTAGATTCCGGCCTGAGCCATGGTCGAAAGAGGTCGAACCTCTACCCCTGTAAATTCAGAGCAGTACCTGTACATTTTGAGACGTAAACCACAGTAAAAGAAGTTTTTATCTTTTTCCTTCGAGCCTTGTTCTCTTCAAGAACTCAGTCAGTTAAGTCGATAAGTTATAAAAGAAAAATCGATAAGTTTAGTACCAAGAGAAAGTATCAGAGTATTATAGCAAGAGAAGAATTAATAATCGTCGACCCATAAAGCGAGAGAAAGAGACAACCCAAGCACCATAGAAGATATTGGCATAACAGTCTGGCGAGTCTGTAGCCAAGAGTTTAACAAGAGGCGACCGAAAATAATTAGAATGTTATAGAAGAAATATCCGTTGCTTGCCTCCTAACTAGAACCCCCGTCGATCCGAACCACCCCAGGGCCATAGACGGAGGGGTTAACATATATATAAATGTATGTATATACCTTTTAGGTCACTCATGTTGGCTGTTTCTACAATTTCCATAATTTATATATCAATGGATTCGTTTTTACATCGTGAATGCGCCCTAGATAGTCTCTACTGAAGGAATTACCCGCATTTTAGGGTATTTTTTCACACTTATACCCCAAAACAAACTTCGTGTCCTAACTTAGTTTTGGGCCAGTTCCCTCACTTGAGACTATCCAAATCGCATTCCTGGTGTAATAACGAATCCATTGATCTATAAATTATGGGAATTGAAGAGACCGGAGTGATAGTAAAAAATACCAATTTGGGAACACGACACAGTCTTCTTTTTCTACTTTCCACCGTTGTCTGGGGAGTTACAGGGCTCAGAGTAAGATTAGCGACTAGTTTCTCCATTATTTTCCAAGTGTAAATAATGGTGTATCTCTCTCTCCTCCTTTCCAGTGAATATAGGTCTAGTTCGCGTAACCTTTCCCAGTAATTTAATTCTTCGCACCCCTTGATCTTGGCTGTGAAGCTTCTCTGAATCCCTTCTAGTTGTCTAATGTCTTCTATTTTATATGGACATGTTAGGACCGAGCAGTATTCCAATTTCGGTATGATCAGGGTTTTCAGTGGAGGAATCATTATATTCCTATCCCTTCGTTTAGAGGTTCTCAATATCTGACCCGTTATTCTCTTTCCTCTGTTTACTGCTATCTTTTTTTGTGTTTCAAATTTCGCATCATCAGTCATTACAACCCCTAAATCTTTTGCTCTGGAAGTTCTCTGAATTTCCTGTCCATTTGGGGTATAATATTACATGGATTTTAGGTCCTCTCTTTTTCCGTACCGTAACAGTTGAAATTTCTCAGTGCTAAACTTCATATTGTTGTCTTCCGTCCACTTGTAGATTCTGTTCATGTCTGTTTGTAGAGATCCGATATCTTCTGGGTTTCTTATTTTTCTACTGATCTTTGTATCATCAGCAAATGACGTTACTGTGCTGTCTCTGGTAACTGTGCTGTCTCTGGAGCTAATACTGTTCCTTGTGGTACTGAGCTGAGGACCTCTGATTCTGATGAAGATACTCCTTGTACTGTAACGACTTGACGCCGCTCACTAAGGAAATTATATATCCATTTCCCTACATTTCCAGTTATTCCCATGTATTTCAGTTTATGTATTATGATTCCATGGTCACACTTGTCGAACGCTTTGGCAAAGTTTGTGTATAGTACATCATATTTTTCATTACTTTTCAATGCATCAATAATGATGTTGTTGTTCCATTAGTTGTGATAGGCATGATCTGCCTGACCGAAACCTATGTTGGTTATCATTGAGTTTTTTCTGAGTTTCTGAGTTTCTAAGTTTCTGCCTAACTATTCTTTCAAATATTTTAGTGAGATAAGATGTAAGCGACACTGGCTTATAGTTTTTGGCCTCGGATCGATCTCCCCCTTCATATATTGGGACTATGTTCGCGCTCTTCAGGATGCCCTGTATTTTTCCTGTGTCTAATGATCGTCTCCATTTCCAGTATACGGGCTGAACGATCGCATTCTTGAAGTTTTTGATCAGTGTGGCATTCCATTTATCCGGTCCTGCCGCTGACTGTGTTTTTAGTTTCCCTATGGCTTGTGTAATATCATCCGTCGTAAAGTCGAAGTCCATTATACTTTCCCCTTGTAGTTCTTCAAAGAACGCGTTTCTATCGCATATCAGTTTGTTAGTTTTTAGGATACTGAAAGATGATTCGTACTGAGCTCTTAATATTTCAGATACTTCTGTTAGTTCATCAGACAAAGCCCTGTTCTCGGTTTTTAAAGGTCCGATAGTTGCATTGTTTTTCGCCTTTCTTTTTTGCGAAATTATAGAAATACGGGGCTCCAATAAACCTTAGTCCCCCCGCCCATGGCCTAAACCATTAGAGGTACAGTAAAACTAAACATACCTTACAGAAGAGAATTTAATCCTGCATTTAATGAGAAACAATTAAAACTTGGTGTTCCCGCCATTGGCTTCCAAGACAGCCTGAATTCGCTTTGGGTAGCTTGCCAAAAGTGACGTGAATAGATCTTGATCGTTACGCAAATTTGCTAAAACAGTTTCAATGTGTTGCGTCATTGTATCCTTCGAAAATCGATTTGCTGCAAGTTCTTGAAACAAGAGACATTCAACCTTGTCCTTTATAACTGATCCAATGTGTTCACAGACGTTCAGGTCAGGAGAATTTCTTGGCCATTCTTCATTTCCAAAGAAATCGAACTCATGGTTCCGCAACAAATGTTGAGTGGCTAATGCCTTAAAGTAGGGGGCCTTATCGTGCAGAAGTGTGACCTGATCGACATCCACAACATTGTTTGGGTTTCTTAGAAGAGGAATGACATGCTGGGATAGAATAATATCATGAAAATACTGTCCATCCCAACTCTGACCATTTGGCTTCAGCACCCACATGAGCTTCTTTGCAGTGAACAAAACAAAAACACCAACACAGTCTGGACTTTTTAATAATTCGCGATAATGTTCATTGTCATCGATTTCATCTGGTATTGTGGCCCACACTCGATCATTTTAGTAGTTAGGCCGACGTGTTCAGTAAACAAAAAATTCATCGGAGACAGCTAAATGCATGAAATCATCCACATCCCAATCTTCAAGATAATGGGCAAACCACATTCTGTCATCGATGTTAAGTTCAGTTTTTCTTGGCTTTGGAAGTTCATGCCAAGGCTTTAAACCTTGCCTATGACGGTACAGTCGAATGATCTCACCAATAACGATCTTTCCTCTCAACACTTCGATCTCTCTAGAAAATTTAGCATAGCTGTATTTCCGCTTACGCATACCGCTTTCAATGATGTCCTTTGTTTCCTGAGAGAGTGGCAAATTTGGGCGCCCAGATTTGGTTGTATCCATTTCACATTCATCCAAAGTTTTATTCCAATTTCTTTTGACGAAATCCTCACTTCTTCGCAACTTTTTGGCAACCCATGAACGTGTTATAAAGGTGGCTCCAGCATTACGAGCTTCCCGAAATGTTATTGCTCGTATGCGATCTATCACACGTTGCCTCTCCGAATCACCAATTAATTAAGAAGCCATTATATTATCACTTTATCAGCTAGAGTAATTTTAATACCTGCAATAAATAAAGAATTTTATATATTTTTATAATCACTGAAAACTATTTCGATATAAGTAAACATGTAAGTTGCAAATGGGGGGGCTACGGGTTTTTGGAACCCCTTAATTTGAGTTAGCCTTTATCGCTTCTATAGCGTCGTCTTTTCCTGTATGCTTCTCAATTAGTTCCTGTATGATGTCATCGATACTTTGCAGTTTATTATTTAATATTTTTCTGATGTTGTTATCTTTACAGTGACTTAATTTTGCAGTCTCTCTTTTATCCTTTCAAAACAATGACCTCTTTTGTCTCTCACACCTGCTTCTCTTTCCTCTTTGTTGTATTTTTGGGACATGTTTTTCCACACTTTCTAACGTCTTCTCCTCTAAAATCATTAGCATCTCCTCCGTTATCTTGGCCTCGAAAATGGTTTTCCAATTTATTACTTCCATGCTGGCTGTCACATCTTCCCAGTTTATAGTTTTGGAGTGAAAATTTAAAATTTCGAATTTGCTTCTTTCTGTTGTGCGTGTTCTTTCTTTTCATGTTGCATTTATATTAGTTGTTATTTCAATGATGTTGTGGTCCGATATCATAGTTGGGGATATTTCTACATTATCAATTAGGTTGCTCTTGTTTGTGAATACCAAATCTAGGCAGTTGTTTTTTCTTGTGTTTTCTGTTATTTCTTGCGTTAATTTAAATTCATCAGCTAGAGCTAGTAGCATTTTTACCTGTCTTGTCCTGGTGTATACATATATTTTTCCCAATCCTTGGTGCTGGTTAAGTGTGCGGTCTACCTAGCTTTTAGTTAGCCTTATAAGGCTAACTAACGAAAATATCACGACTTAACCTAACCAATCGTTAGGTCAACTGTACGCCCTTGACGATTGGTTAGGTTAAGTCGTGATAGTTTCATTAGTTAGCCTTATAAGGCTAACTAAAAGCTAGGTAGACCGCACACTTAACCAGCACCCAATCCTTTTATATTTCATGAATAGGAAATTAAAATCTCCACAGAGAAAAATATTTGGGGTTGGAGAGTGTTGAACTTTTACCCAGTTTCTTACCTCTGTAATGGAATCCAAAAATTTTGAGGTTGGCGTGTTTTGGGGTCTGCCCATTACAATTAGTACCATATTTAATTTTTCAACTTTTGCTGCTACACATTCTACGTGGCTGTTTGGGGTACTTATAGTCATTTCTACCATATGCCTTTCGCGTGTGTAAATAGCACATCCTCCTTTACGTCTCACTGTTCTGTCGGCTCGGAGGATGTTATAGTTGTCAATCTGTATTTCTTTTTTTTCAAGACAGGACTCACAATTTTCACAGTTCGCCTGGCAGTCCTTTAGATGAGTTTCCGTGAGGCATGTAAAGTCTGCTCCGGCTTCTTGCATGATTCCTTTCAGGTATAAAACTTTGTTCGGGAAATGATTTAAGTCCCTGAATGTTGGCTAAGATTATTTTTATTTTTTCTCTATCATTTTCGCATACAGGTGGTTTAGATTCGTTTTCCAATGGGGTCTTTCTGCGTGCCTTCTCTCCGACTCTCGGATTTCTATATTTGTCAGCTGACTTTGTAATTGCTGGATAGTATTTAGAAGCTGAATTGTGTTGGCTGGGTCTAAAAAATTGGTACCCTTCTTTGATGTTCGTTTTTCCTGTTCACCCGTTGCTTTCCCTTGAGGGTGGTGGTAACGGCATTTTTTCTTGTATTTGCAACTCCCATATCTTGCATAGGTGTTGCAGACCGTAAGATGGTGGAACATGCATTTCTTATCAAATTTGTAGTATCCACTTGTGTAATGCGTGTTGCATAATGTGGGATGTGCATACAGTATATGCATTGCCCATCCCGATATCTGCAGTTCCCTTTTGCGTAGTATTTACATACGATATTTTCTACGCTTCTACTTCTTGTTTTCTTATTATTTTTAAAGTTTTTAATTTTGGTATCATTATTTTTCTTTGGCTGTTTATTTTCTACGTTTATTTTCTACATTTTCTATATTTTTCTATATGGGAATAACAGGAAAAGTAGAGAAATGGATATATAATTTCCTTAGTGAGCGGAGGCAAGTCGTTACAGTACAAGGAGTATCTTCATCAAAATCAGATGTCCTCAGCTCAGTACCACAAGGAACAGTATTAGCTCCACTACTCTTCATAATCATGCTAACATGCTAACTGACATAGATGAGGACGTTACCAGAGACAGCACAGTAACATCCTTTGCGGATGACACAAAGATCAGTAGAAAAATAAGAAACCCAGAAGACATAGGATCTTTACAAACCGACATAAACAAAATCTACAAGTGGACTGAAGACAACAATATGAAGTTTAACACCGAGAAATTTCAGCTATTACGGTACGGAAAAAGAGAAGACCTAAAGTACATGGAATATTATACCCCAAATGGACAGGAAATTCAGAGAAATTCCAGAGCAAAAGATTTAGGGGTTGTAATGACAGATGATGCGAAATTTGAAACACAAAATAAGATTGCAGTAAACAGAGCAAAGAGAATAACGGGTCAGATATTGAGAACCTTTAAACGAAGGGATAGGAATGTAATGATTCCTCTACTGAAAACCCTGATCATACCCAAATTAGAATACTGCTCGGTCCTAACTTCCCCATATAAAAAAGAAGACATTAGACAGCTGGAGGGGATCCAAAGAAGCTTCACAGCCAAGATCAATGGGTGCAAAGAACTAAATTACTGGGAAAGGTTACGAGAACTAGACCTATATTCATTGGAAAGGAGAAGAGAGAGATACACCATTATTTACACTTGGAAAATAATGGAGAAACTAGTCCCTAATCTTACTCTGAATCCCATAACTCCCCAAACAACGATGGAATGTAGAAGCGGTAGACTGTGTCGTATTCCCAAATTGAAGGCGAGACAGGGAACATCCTTAACCCTGAAAGAAAATAGTTTTGTAGTGAGAGGACCAAAACTGTTTAATCAGTTGCCCAAAGACCTAAGAAACAAGAAGGGAGTTGCAGTGGAAATCTTCAAAAGAAGACTAGACGCCTGGCTCAGAACAATCCCCGATGAGCCGGGCGTACCTGGCTATGTGAGGTGGAGAGCGCAAGAATCCAACTCACTACTTCACCAGGCCAACTCGAGAGGAGGGGCGACAAGCTTGACCTTCGCGAAATGAGAAATCATCGCGCGGAACCTTTGTAAGGTTGTAAGGTAAGGTAAGGTATATATATATATATATACACACAAACTCAGAATGGTCCCCTGAGAAACTTATATGTTAAACACAGACCGTGCATGGAACAAGGAACTCTTCTGGGAAAATTAAATCCACTATAGTCCGAATAAATAACGGTAAATGACAAATACCATAGTTTTTCTTTTCATGATGCTAGCCCGACGTGGGCAACGGGTCTCTCGCAAAGAGATCCCATAAATATAGCTTCCCTCACCAGCTATCTGCAAAGCAGCAGGATCCAGCTTTGGGACATGGACCTATGGTTTAAAGCAAGCCTAGTCCCTACATTCAGAACCTCTATATAAGTAAAAGACCCGTTGCCCACGTCGGGCTAGCATCATGAAAAAGAAAAACTATGGTATTTGTCATTTACTATTATTTATTCGGACTATAGTGGATTTAATTTTCCCAGAAGAGTTCCTTGTTCCATGCACGGTCTGTGTTTAACATATATATATATATATATATATATATATATATATATATATATATATATATATATATATATATATATATATATATATATATATATATATATTGACGATTCGTTAGGTTAAGTCGTAATATTTTTTGTTAGATTCAACGTTTGATAGATTCATTTATAAAATGTCTCCTAAAGATCCTAGTGTAGTTTACGTTCCCCAACTTTGATTTAGTGTAGTTTGTGTCCCCTTTTGCGTCAGGGGGACGTAAACTACACTTGCTCCGATGTTTCTGAAATTTGAAAGTATCACTTATATCATCTATTTGTCTCTCTGCTTGTTTGTATCTATCTATTTATCTAATCTACACACTCTCACACACACACACACACACACATATATATATATATATATATATATTTATATATATATATATACACCTTTCAACCTTTCAAATGTTCCGCGCGATGGTTCCTCATTTCACGAAGGTCAAGCTTGTCGCCCCTCCTCTCGAGTTGGCCTGGTGAACTAGTGAGGTTGTTTCTTGTACTCTCCACCTCACATAGCCAGGTACGCCCGGCTCATTGGGGATTGTTCTGAGCCAGGCGTCTAATCTTCTTTTGAAGATGTCCATTGCAACACCACTCGTGTTTCTTAGGTCTTTGGACAGGTGATTAAACAGTTTTGGTCCTCTCAAAACAAAGCTATTTTCTTTCAGGGTTAAGGATGTTCCCTGTCTAGCATTTAATTTGGGAACACGGCACAGTCTTCCTTTTCTACTTTCCATTGTTCTTTGGGGAGTTACAGGGTTCAGAGTAAGATTAGGGACTAGTTTCTCCATTATTTTCCAAGTGTAAATAATGGTATATATCTCTCTCCTCCTTTCCATTGAATATAGGTGATAAGTATGGGCGCAAAATGGGGGAGAGCATTGCAATTACAAATGTTGATCAATGTTGCAAAGGAAATGTTACAAGTTATGGAACAAAGTGGAGAAGGGAATGCTGCAAGCTGGTATGCAACAAAGGGGAGGGGAAATTTTGCAAGTTGCTATGCAAAAAGGGAGAAGGACAATATTGCAAGATGTTATGCAACAAAGGGGGAGAGGGGAATGTTGCAAGAGCAACAAGAGGTATGCAACTTAGAGGCGGAATTATCCCCCGAGAGAGAGAGAGCTACAAGGAGTTACAAGGAAAAGAAGTACCTCAAAAGGCCTTGCGGCCCATACCGAGGAGGTACCAATGGCAACGGGTGCCACGGAAAATTTTGTACACACTCAAATAGTGTGCAAGATTTGGTCTAACCTTTTCTTGAACTGATCCACAGAGGAACTGTTCACAACTTCCGAAGGTAACCTGTTCCATGTGTCACAGATCTTATACGTAAAGTAATTACCACACACACTAGTCCTAAACCGTTTCAAATCCAACTTCCAACCATTGTTACGAGTTGGGTTATCATTTAAACTAAACATACTTCTAAAATCGACATCGTTGAACCCGCGTAAGAGCATGAAAACCTCGATCAGTTGACCGCGCAGCCTCCGAGTTTCAAGCGAAAACAAGTTCAGGGCGCGTAACCGTCGATTGTAACCCATGTGCCTAACGGAAGGGATTAACTTTGTGGCCCTCGCCTGCACTCGCTCCAGCCTCTCAATATCTTTCCTGAGGGTGGGCGACCAGAACTGCACAGCATACTCCAGGTGCGGCCGAACAAGGGAATTGTACAGTGAGAGCACAATCTCACTGTTCCGAAACTGAAATTGCCTCCTGATATAACCCAATAGTTTCTGGGCTTTCTTTTCCACCTCTACACACTGTTTCGTAAACTTAAGGTCGCTGCTAATTAGCACACCCAAGTCCTTTTCTAAATCAGTCACCTCGATATTACTACCCAACATCGAGTAGTCCGACTTGGAATTGGCGTAGCCAATGTGCATCACTTTGCATTTACCCAAGTTAAACGGCATTTGCCATTTTTCGGACCACTCTCCTATCCTACCTAGGTCCGCACGCAGTTCCTCGATCGCTTCGGGCGTCCCAACATTGGCCCCAAGCTTGGTGTCATCAGCGAATTTGGCGATCCGACTGACGATGCCACCGTCGATATCATTTATGTAAATGATAAACAAAGTGGCCTCAAAACGGAACCCTGAGGAACCCCACTAGTGACCGAGGCACAACCCGAACTAGCCCCTTTAATTACAACCATCTGCCGCCTATTCCTCAGCCAGTTTTCAATCCACCTACCTATTTCCCCACCGATACCCAGCGCGCGCACTTTCGCCATTAGCCGGCGGTGAGGTACCTTATCAAAGGCTTTCTGAAAGTCGAGATAAAGTATATCAATCGACCTACTCTTATCATACTCACTCAACATGACGTGGAAAAACTCGAGCAAGTTGGTGAGACACGACCTATGCCGTCTAAACCCATGTTGGGAGTCCCCAAGCAGCTTGTAGGAATCCAAATGGTCAACGATCCTATCAGCTATTATCCTTCTAATAATTTACCTACAACAGAAGTGAGACTAATGGGACGATAGTTCCCTGGACTTTCGTGATCTCCTTTCTTAAAGATCGGGATCACGTTGGCTTCCCTCCAGTCACCAGGCACCTGGCCCATCTCCAATGATTTGTTGAAGACTGTAGCCAGGTGGGGAGCCACCTGGTCGCGCACTTCTCGCAACACTCTGGGGAGAAACTGGTCTGGCCCAGGCGCCTTACACGCGCTCAGTTTGTCTATTCTATCGGCGATGACTGTCGCGGTACATCGAACACTATCCAGGCCAGCACCTTCGTGCCTCACGCCTGGCTCGGGGATGAAGCGGGTATCCTCCCTGGTGAACACTCCCGCAAAGTACTCATCAAGCACATGAGAGAGAGAGAAAGAGAGAGAGAGAAAAAGAGAGAGAGAGAGAGAGAGAGAAAGAGAGAGAGTTAGAAGGAGTTACAAGGAAAATAAGTACCTCAAAAGGCCTTGCGGCCCATACCGAGGAGGTACCAATGGCAACGGGTGCCAGAGAAAATTTTGTAAAAGTTTATTTTTCTTTCAACTATCCTAGCAGTAGTAGAAAACTGGATAGAAAAGTAGAAGGCTCTCTCCCCACCCTCCGCTCCCTCCCTGCCAGAGGCAGGTACGGAAAAAGGTTGAAGAAAATACCTTGACCCTGGAAAAGTAGCCAAGGAAATTTTACAGTAAAGTGGAAAATATATAAATAGCTCTATATTTAGCTTGCTCACAGAGACACCGTGCAAGCGATGTCCTGCAGAGTTTTCTTATGTTTTAGTCTTAAACTATGAGAGTATTCAGTACTTTGTCTAGCCTATTTTTAAACACATTTACACTTTGACTGGAAACAACCTCTGAGGGAAGTTGGTTCCAGATATTAACTATTTTATAGGAAAAGAAATTTCCGCAGATTGAGGGCCTAAATGTCCTTACACACTCAAATAGTGTGCAAGATTTCGTCAACCCTTTTCTTGAACTGATCCACAGAGGAACTGTTCACAACTTCCGAAGGTAACCTGTTCCATGTGTCACAGATCTTATACGTAAAGTAATTCCCACACACACTAGTCCTAAACCGTTCCAAATCCAACTTCCAACCATTAGTGCGAGTTGGGTTATCATTTAAAGAGCGAGAGAGAGAGAGAGAGAGAGAGAAGAAGAGAGAGAGAGAGAGAGAGAGAAGAAGAAAGAGAGAGAGGAGAGAGAGAGAGAGAGAGAGAGAGAGAGAGAAGGAGAGAGAGAGAGAGAGAGAGAGAGAGAAGGAGAGAGAGAGAGAGAGAGTTACAAGGAGTTACAAGGAAAAGAAGCACCTCAAAAGGCCTTGCGGCCCATACCGAGGTGGTACCAATGGCAACGAGTGCCACGGAAAATTTTCTACACACTCAAATAGTGTGCAAAATTTGGTCTAACCTTTTCTTGAACTGATCCACAGAGGAACTGCTCACAACTTCCGAAGGTAACCTGTTCCATGTGTCACAGATCTTATACGTAAAGTAATTCCCACACACACTAGTCCTAAACCGTTCCAAATCCAACTTCCAACCATTAGTTCGAGTTGGGTTATCATTTAAAGAGAGAGAGAGAGAGAGAGAGAGAGAGAGAGAGAGAAGAAGAGAGAGAGAGAGAGAGAGAGAGAGAAGAAAGAAAGAGAGAGAAGAGAGAGAGAGAGAGAGAGAGAGAGAGAGAAGGAGAGAGAGAGAGAGAGAGAGAGAGAGAGAAGGAGAGAGAGAGAGAGAGAGTTACAAGGAGTTACAAGGAAAAGAAGTACCTCAAAAGGCCTTGCGGCCCATACCGAGGTAGTACCAATGGCAACGGGTGCCACGGAAAATTTTCTACACACTCAAATAGTGTGCAAAATTTGGTCTAACCTTTTCTTGAACTGATCCACAGAGGAACTGCTCACAACTTCCGAAGGTAACCTGTTCCATGTATCACAGATCTTATACGTAAAGTAATTCCCACACACACTAGTCCTAAACCGTTTCAAATCCAACTTCCAACCATTGTTGCGAGTTGGGTTATCATTTAAACTAAACATACTTCTAAAATCGACATCGTTGAACCCGCGTAAGAGCTTGAAAACCTCGATCAGTTGACCGCGAAGCCTCCGAGTTTCAAGCGAAAACAAGTTCAGGGCGCGTAACCGTCGATTGTAGCCCACATGCCTAACGGAAGGGATTATCTTTGTGGCCCTCGCCTGCACTCGCTCCAGCCTCTCAATATCTTTCCTGAGGGTGGGCGACCAGAACTGCACAGCATACTCCAGGTGTGGCCGAGCAAGGGAATTGTACAGTGAGAGCACAATCTCCTTGTTCCGAAACTGAAATTGCCTCCTGATATAACCCAATAGTTTCTGGGCTTTCTTTTCCACCTCTACACACTGTTTCGTAAACTTAAGGTCGCTGCTAATTAGCACACCCAAGTCCTTTTCTAAATGAGTCACCTCGATATTACTACCCAACATCGAGTAGTCCGACTTGGGATTGGCGTAGCCAATGTGCATCACTTTGCATTTACCAAAGTTAAACGGCATTTGCCATTTTTCGGACCACTCTCCTATCCTACCTAGGTCCGCACGCAGTTCCTCGATCGCTTCGGGCGTCCCAACACTGGCCCCAAGCTTGGTGTCATCAGCGAATTTGGCGATCCGACTGACGATGCCACCGTCGATATCATTTATGTAAATGATAATCAACAGTGGCCCCAAAACGGAACCCTGAGGAACCCCACTAGTGACCGAGGCCCAACCCGAACTAGCCCCTTTAATTACAACCCTCTGCCGCCTATTCCTCAGCCAGTTTTCAATCCACCTACCTATTTCCCCACAGATACCCAGCGCGCGCACTTTCGCCATTAGCCGCCGGTGAGGTATCTTATCAAAGGCTTTCTGAAAGTCGAGATAAAGTATATCAATCGCCCTACTCTTATCGTACTCACTCAACATGACGTGGAAAAACTCGAGCAAGTTGGTGAGACACGACCTATGCCGTCTAAACCCATGTTGGGAGTCCCCAAACAGGTTGTAGGAGTCCAAATGGTCAACGATCCTATCAGCTATTATCCCTTCTAATAATTTACCTACAACTGAAGTGAGACTAATGGGACGATAGTTCCCTGGACTTTCGTGATCCCATTTCTTAAAGATAGGGGTCACGTTGGCTTCCCTCCAGTCACCAGGCACCTGGCCCATCTCCAACGATTTGTTGAAGACTGTAGCCAGGTGGGGAGCCACCTGGTCGCGCACTTCTCGCAACACTCTGGGGAGAAACTGGTCTGGCCCAGGAGCCTTAAACGCGCTCAGTTTGTCTATTCTATCGGCAACGACTGTCGCGGTACATCTAACACTATCCAGGCCAGCACCATCGTGCCTCACGCCTGGCTCGGGGATGACGCGGGTATCCTCCCTGGTGAACACTCCCGCAAAGTATTCATTAAGCACATTAGCGATGTCCGCGTCGGAGGTCCGCAGAACGCCGCTTCCATCCTTTAACTGACCTATCATGCTTCTAATGGGCTTTCTACTATTAACATAACTGAAGAATTCCTTAGGGTTCCCCTTGCAGAGGCTTGCCACCCGTAGTTCTTCGTTACGTTTCGCTAGCCTAACCTTCGCCTTCACTTCCCTACACAGGCGGACATACGCTTCAGTGTTCTCGTAGGAACGATTGGCCTCCGCCCTCCAATACGCTACTTTCCTATTTCGGATAGCCGAAGCGATGTCACGATTGAACCACTTAGGCTGCGTTGAAGCAGGGGTGACCGGTTTTGAGGGTATGGCAGCAGACTGCAGCACCATAAACTCGTCCCGTAATGCACTCCACACTCCCTCAACATCGCCGCCAACCTCTAACCCCATCTCTCCTACGCTATCCCTGAGGCTAACAAAGTTCGCCCGCCGGAGATCGAGCTTACTGCCTCTCGAGTTACTACGCTTCACCCGAGGGACGCACAAACGGAACCTAATAAGACCGTGATCACTCCGGCCCAATGATTCGTCAACGGTGAGGCCAGTGACGAGGTTTTCTTCGGTCGTGAACACTAAGCCAAGAACGCTTTCGCCTCGTGTAGGCTCGTTCACCCACTGAGTGAGGAAGTTCTCATCAGCAAAGTCAACTAGCCTCCTCCCTTCAGCATCGGCAGTCCTGTTTTCCCACTTTATGCCGCGACAGTTGAAGTCTCCTAAAACTACACACACCCTATCCCCTAGCAGGCTAGTGAGTTCGGTGTACAGGGCTGTATCCTCCTCGAGGAGGAGATGCGGAGGTCTGTACACCAAGATTAACCTATAGCTCGTCCCTCCCACATTCAGATCGACGCCAAGCAGCTCCCGTTCCGACCTGAACTGGCAGTCAACCGGACTCGACGTGTCTCTGACGTATATTAGTACCCCACCCCCCTCCCAACGGAAGGGATTAACTTTGTGTCCCTCGCCTGCACTCGCTCCAGAGAGAGAGAGAGAGAGAGAGACAGAGAGAGAGAGAGAGAGAGAGAGAGAGAGAGAGAGAGAGTCACAGATCTTATACGTAAAGTAATTCCCACACACACTAGTCCTAAACCGTTTCAAATCCAACTTCCAACCATTGTTGCGAGTTGGGTTATCATTTAAACTAAACATATTTTAGAATCGACATCGGTCAACCCGCGTAAGAGTTTGAAAACCTCGATCAGTTGACCGCGAAGTCTACGAGTTTCAAGCGAAAACAAGTTCAGGGCGCGTAACCGTCGATTGTAGCCCATATGCCTAACGGAAGGGATTACCTTTGTGGCCCTCGCCTGCAATCGCTCCAGAGAGAGAGAGTTACAAGGAGTTACAAGGAAAAGAAGTACCTCAAAAGACCTTGCGGCCCATACCGAGGAGGTACCAATGGCAACGGGTGCCAGGGAAAATTTGGTACACACTCAAATAGTGTGCAAGATTTGGTATAACCTTTTCTTGAACTGATCCACAGAGGAACAGTTCGCAAGTTCCGAAGGTAACCTGTTCCATGTGTCACAGATCTGATACGTAAAGTAATTCCCACACACACTAGTCCTAAACCGTTTCAAATCCAACTTCCAACCATTGTTGCGAGTTGGTTTATCATTTAAACTAAACATACTTCTAGAATCGACATCGTTCAACCCGCGTAAGAGCTTGAAAACCTCGATCAGTCGACCGCGCAGCCTACGAGTTTCAAGCGAAAACAAGTTCAGGGCGTGTAACCGTCGATTGTAGCCCATATGCCTAACGGAAGGGATTAACTTTGTGGCCCTCGCATGCACTCGCTCCAGAGAGAGAGAGAGAGAGAGAGAGAGAGAGAGAGAGAGAGAGAGAGAGAGAGAGAGAGAGAGAGAGAGAGAGAGAGAGAGAGTTAGAAGGAGTTACAAGGAAAAGAAGTACCTCAAAAGGCCTTGCGGCCCATACCGAGGAGGTACCAATGGCAACGGGTGCCAGGGAAAATTTTGTACACACTCAAATAGTGTGCAACAGTTGGTCTAACCTTTACTTGAACTGATCCACAGAGGAACTGTTCACAACTTCAGAAGGTAACCTGTTCCATGTGTCACAGATCTTATACGTAAAGTAATTCCCACACACACTAGTCCTAAACCGTTTCAAATCCATCTTCCAACCATTGTTGCGAGTTGGGTTATCATTTAAACTAAACATACTTCTAGAATGGACATCGTTCAACCCGCGTAAGAGCTTGAAATCGTCGATCAGTTGACCGCGCAGCCTCCGAATTTCAAGCGAAAACAAGTTCAGTGCGCGTAACCGTCGATTGTAGCCCATATGCTTAAAGGAAGGGATTAACTTTGTGGCCCTCGCCTGCACTCGCTCCAGAGAGAGAGAGAGAGAGAGAGAGAGAGAGAGAGAGAGAGAGAGAGAGAGAGAGAGAGTTACAAGGAGTTACAAGGAAAAGAAGTACCTCAAAAGGCCTTGCGGCCTATACCGAGGAGGTACCAATGGCAACGGGTGCCAGGGAAAATTTTGTACACACTCAAATAGTGTGCAAGATTTGGTCTAACCTTTCCTTGAACTGATCCACTGAGGAACTGTTCACAACTTCCGAAGGTAACCTGTTCCATGTGTTACAGATCTTATACGTAAAGTAATTCCCACACACACTAGTCTTAAACCTTTTCAAACCCAACTTCCAACCATTGTTACGAGTTGGGTTATCATTTAAACTAAACATACTTCTAAAATCGACATCGTTCAACCCGCGTAAGAGCTTGAAAACCTCGATCAGTTGCCCGCGCAGCCTCCGAGTTTCAAGGGAAAACAAGTTCAGGGCGCGTAACCGTCGATTGTAACCCATATGCCTAACGGAAGGGATTAACTTTGTGGCCCTCGCATGCACTCGCTCCAGCCTCTCAACATCTTTCCTGAGGGTGGGCGACCAGAACTGCACAGCATACTCCAGGTGCGGCCGAACAAGGGAATTGTACAGTGAGAGCACAATCTCCTTGTTCCGAAATTGAAATTGCCTCCTGATATAACCCAATTGTTTCTGGGCTTTCTTTTCCACCTCTACACACTGTTTCGTAAACTTAAGGTCCCTGCTAATTAGCACACCCAAGTCCTTTTCTAAATCAGTCACCTCGATATTACTGCCCAACATCGAGTAGTCCGACTTGGGATTGGCGTAGCCAATGTGCATCACTTTGCATTTACCCAAGTTAAACGGCATTTGCCATTTTTCGGACCACTCTCCTATTCTACCTAGGTCCGCACGCAGTTCCTCGATCGCTTCGGGCGTCCCAACATTGGCCCCAACCTTGGTGTCATTAGCGAATTTGGCGGTCCGACTGACTGTGCCACCGTCGATATCATTTATGTAAATGATAAACAACAGTGGCCCCAAAACGGAACCCTGAGGAACCCCACTAGTGACCGAGACCCAACCCGAACTAGCCCTTTTAATTACAACCCTCTGCCGCCTATTCCTCATCCAGTTTTCAATCCACCTACCTATATCCCCACCGATACCCAGCGCGCGCACTTTCGCCATTAGCCGGCGGTGAGGTACCTTATCAAAGGCTTTCTGAAAGTCTAGATAAAGTATATCAATCGCCCTACTCTTATCATACTCTCTCAACATGACGAGGAAAAACTCGAGCAAGTTGGTGAGACACGACTTATGCCGTCTAAACCCATGTTGGGAGTCCCCAAACAGCTTGTAGGAATCCAAAGGTCAACGATCCTATCAGCTATATCCCTTCTATAATTTATCTAAACTGAAGTGAGACTAATGGGACGATAGTTCCCTGGACTTTCGTGATTCCCTTTCTTAAAGATAGGGGTCACGTTGGCTTCCCTCCAGTCACCAGGCACCTGGCCCATCTCCAACGATCTGTGAAGACTGTAAGCCAGGTTGGGAGCCACCTGGTCGCGTACTTCTCGCAACAATCTGGGGATAAACTGGTCTGGCCCAGGAGCCTTACACGCGCTCAGTTTGTCTATTCTATCGGCGATGACTGTCGCGTACATCGAACACTATCCAGGCCAGCACCTTCGTGCCTCACGCCTGGCTCGGGGATGACGCGGGCATCCTCCCTGGTGAACAATCCCGCAAAGCACTCATTAAGCACATTAGCGATGTCCGCGTCGGAGTCCGGAGAACGCCGCTTCGGTCCTTTAGTGAACCTATCATGCTTCTAATGGGCTTTCTACCATTAACATAACTGAAGAAATCCTAAGGGTTCCCCTTGCAGAGGCTCTTCCATTAACATAACTGAAGAAATCCTAAGGGTTCCCTTGCAGAGGCTTGCCACCCGTAGTTCTTCGTTACGTTTCGCTAGTCTAACCTTTGCCTTCACTTCCCTACACAGGCGGACATACGCTTCAGTGTTCTCGTTGGAACGATTGGCCTTCTCCCTCCTATACGCTACTTTCCTATTTCTGATAGCCAAAGCGATGTTACGATTGACCCACTTAGGCTGCGTTGAAGCAGGTGTGACCGGTTTTGAGGGTATGGCAGCAGACCGCAGCACCATAAACTCGTCCCGGAATGCACTCCACACACGCTCAACATCGCCGCCGAGAGAGAGAGAGAGAGAGAGAGAGAAAGAGAGAGAGAGAGAGAGAGAGAGAGAGAGAGAGAGAGAGAGAGAGAGAATTACAAGGAGTTACAAGGAAAAGAAGGACCTCAAAAGTCCTTGCGGCCCATACCGAGGAGGTACCAACGGCAACGGGTGCCAGGGAAAATTTTGTACACACTCAAATAGTGTGCAACATTTGGTCTAACCTTTTCTTGAAATGATCCACAGAGGAACTGTTCGCAACTTCCGAAGGTAACCTGTTCCATGTGTCACAGATCTTATACGTAAAGTAATTCCCACACACACTAGTCCTAAACCGTTTCAAATCCAACTTCCAACCATTGTTGCGAGTTGGGTTATCATTTAAACTAAACATACTTCTAAAATCGACATCGTTGAACCCGCGTAAGAGCTTGAAATCCTCGATCAGTTGACCGCGCAGCCTCCGAGTTTCAAGCGAAAACAAGTTCAGGGCGCGTAACCGTCGATTGTAGCCCATATGCCTAACGGAAGGGATTAACTTTGTGGCCCTCGCCTGCACTCGCTCCAGCCTCTCAATATCTTTCTTGAGGGTGGGCGACCAGAACAGCACAGCATACTCCATGTGCGGCCGAACAAGGGAATTGTACAGTGAGAGCACAATCTCCTTGTTCCGAAACAGAAATTGCCTCCTGATATAATCCAATACTTTCTTGGCTTTCTTTTCCACCTCTATACACTGTTTCGTAAACTTAAGGTCGCTGCTAATTAGCACACCCAAGTCCTTTTCTAAATCAGTCACCTCGATATTACTACCCAACATCGAGTAGTCCGACTTGGGATTGGCGTAGCCAATGTGCATCACTTTGCATTTACCTAAGTTAAACGGCATTTGCCATTTTTCGGACCACTCTCCTATCCTACCTAGGTCCGCACGCAGTTCCTCGATCTCTTCGGGCGTCCCAACATTCGCCCCAAGCTTGGTGTCATCAGCGAATTTGGCGATCCGACTGACGATGCCACCGTCGATATCATTTATGTAAATGATAAACAACAGTGTCCCCAAAACGGAACCCTGAGGAACCCCACTAGTGACCGAGGCCAACCCGAACTAGCCCCTTTAATTACAACCCTCTGCCGCCTATTCCTCAGCCAGTTTTCAATCCACCTCCTACCTATTTCCACACCGATACCCAGCGCGCGCAATTTCGCCATTAGCCGGCGGTGAGGTACCTTATCAAAGGCTTTCTGAAAGTCGAGATGAAGTATATCAATCTCCCTACTCTTATCGTAATCACTCAACATGAAGTGGAAAAACTCGAGCAAGTTGGTGAGACACGACCTATGCCGTCTAAACCCATGTTGGGAGTCCCCAAGCAGCTTGTAGGAATCCAAATGGTCAACGATCCTATCAGCTATTATCCCTTCTAATAATTTACCTACAACAGAGAGAGAGAGAGAGAGTTACAAGAAGTTACAAGGAAAAGAAGTACCTCAAAAGGCCTTGCGGCCAATACCGAGGAGGTACCAATGGCAACGGCTGCCAGGGAAAATTTTGTACACACTCAAATAGTGCGCAAGATTTGGTCTAACCTTTCCTTGAACTGATCCACAGACGGACTGTTCACAACTTCCG
Organism: Bathynomus jamesi; assembly: GCA_023014485.1. Classification (NCBI taxonomy): domain Eukaryota; kingdom Metazoa; phylum Arthropoda; class Malacostraca; order Isopoda; family Cirolanidae; genus Bathynomus; species Bathynomus jamesi. Next base: position 9,943 of record JAJOZX010002687.1, on the reverse strand, counting down.
AAGGTAACCTGTTCCATGTGTCACAGATCTTATACGTAAAGTAATTCCCACACACACTAGTCCTAAACCGTTTCAAATCAAACCTCCAACCATTGTTGCGAGTTGGGTTATCATTTAAACTAAACATAATTCTAAAATCGACATCGTTCAACCCGCGTAAGAGCTTGAAATCCTCGATCAGTTGACCGCGCAGCCTCCGAGTTTCAAGCGAAAACAAGTTCAGGGCGCGAAACCGTCGATCGTAGCCCATATGCCTAACGGAGTTACAAGGAGTTACAAGGAAAAGAAGTACCTCAAAAGGCCTTGCGGCCCATACCGAGGAGGTACCAATGGCAACGGGTGCCACGGAAAATTTTGTACACACTCAAATAGTGTGCAAGATTTGGTCTAACCTTTTCTTGAACTGATCCACAGAGGAACTGTTCACAACTTCCGAAGGTAACCTGTTCCATGTGTCACAGATCTTATACGTAAAGTAATTACCACACACACTAGTCCTAAACCGTTTCAAATCCAACTTCCAACCATTGTTACGAGTTGGGTTATCATTTAAACTAAACATACTTCTAAAATCGACATCGTTGAACCCGCGTAAGAGCATGAAAACCTCGATCAGTTGACCGCGCAGCCTCCGAGTTTCAAGCGAAAACAAGTTCAGGGCGCGTAACCGTCGATTGTAACCCATGTGCCTAACGGAAGGGATTAACTTTGTGGCCCTCGCCTGCACTCGCTCCAGCCTCTCAATATCTTTCCTGAGGGTGGGCGACCAGAACTGCACAGCATACTCCAGGTGCGGCCGAACAAGGGAATTGTACAGTGAGAGCACAATCTCACTGTTCCGAAACTGAAATTGCCTCCTGATATAACCCAATAGTTTCTGGGCTTTCTTTTCCACCTCTACACACTGTTTCGTAAACTTAAGGTCGCTGCTAATTAGCACACCCAAGTCCTTTTCTAAATCAGTCACCTCGATATTACTACCCAACATCGAGTAGTCCGACTTGGGATTGGCGTAGCCAATGTGCATCACTTTGCATTTACCCAAGTTAAACGGCATTTGCCATTTTTCGGACCACTCTCCTATCCTACCTAGGTCCGCACGCAGTTCCTCGATCGCTTCGGGCGTCCCAACATTGGCCCCAAGCTTGGTGTCATCAGCGAATTTGGCGATCCGACTGACGATGCCACCGTCGATATCATTTATGTAAATGATAAACAAAGTGGCCTCAAAACGGAACCCTGAGGAACCCCACTAGTGACCGAGGCACAACCCGAACTAGCCCCTTTAATTACAACCATCTGCCGCCTATTCCTCAGCCAGTTTTCAATCCACCTACCTATTTCCCCACCGATACCCAGCGCGCGCACTTTCGCCATTAGCCGGCGGTGAGGTACCTTATCAAAGGCTTTCTGAAAGTCGAGATAAAGTATATCAATCGCCCTACTCTTATCATACTCACTCAACATGACGTGGAAAAACTCGAGCAAGTTGGTGAGACACGACCTATGCCGTCTAAACCCATGTTGGGAGTCCCCAAGCAGCTTGTAGGAATCCAAATGGTCAACGATCCTATCAGCTATTATCCCTTCTAATAATTTACCTACAACAGAAGTGAGACTAATGGGACGATAGTTCCCTGGACTTTCGTGATCTCCTTTCTTAAAGATCGGGATCACGTTGGCTTCCCTCCAGTCACCAGGCACCTGGCCCATCTCCAACGATTTGTTGAAGACTGTAGCCAGGTGGGGAGCCACCTGGTCGCGCACTTCTCGCAACACTCTGGGGAGAAACTGGTCTGGCCCAGGCGCCTTACACGCGCTCAGTTTGTCTATTCTATCGGCGATGACTGTCGCGGTACATCGAACACTATCCAGGCCAGCACCTTCGTGCCTCACGCCTGGCTCGGGGATGAAGCGGGTATCCTCCCTGGTGAACACTCCCGCAAAGTACTCATCAAGCACATGAGAGAGAGGAAAGAGAGAGAGAGAAAAAGAGAGAGAGAGAGAGAGAGAGAAAGAGAGAGAGTTAGAAGGAGTTACAAGGAAAATAAGTACCTCAAAAGGCCTTGCGGCCCATACCGAGGAGGTACCAATGGCAACGGGTGCCAGAGAAAATTTTGTAAAAGTTTATTTTTCTTTCAACTATCCTAGCAGTAGTAGAAAACTGGATAGAAAAGTAGAAGGCTCTCTCCCCACCCTCCGCTCCCTCCCTGCCAGAGGCAGGTACGGAAAAAGGTTGAAGAAAATACCTTGACCCTGGAAAAGTAGCCAAGGAAATTTTACAGTAAAGTGGAAAATATATAAATAGCTCTATATTTAGCTTGCTCACAGAGACACCGTGCAAGCGATCTCCTGCAGAGTTTTCTTATGTTTTAGTCTTAAACTATGAGAGTATTCAGTACTTTGTCTAGCCTATTTTTAAACACATTTACACTTTGACTGGAAACAACCTCTGAGGGAAGTTGGTTCCAGATATTAACTATTTTATAGGAAAAGAAATTTCCGCAGATTGAGGGCCTAAATGTCCTTACACACTCAAATAGTGTGCAAGATTTCGTCACCCTTTTCTTGAACTGATCCACAGAGGAACTGTTCACAACTTCCGAAGGTAACCTGTTCCATGTGTCACAGATCTTATACGTAAAGTAATTCCCACACACACTAGTCCTAAACCGTTCCAAATCCAACTTCCAACCATTAGTGCGAGTTGGGTTATCATTTAAAGAGAGAGAGAGAGAGAGAGAGAGAGAGAGAAGAGAAGAGAGAGAGAGAGAGAGAGAGAAGAAGAAGAGAGAGAGAGAGAGAGAGAGAGAGAGAGAGAGAGAGAGAGAGAAGGAGAGAGAGAGAGAGAGAGAGAGAGAGAGAGAGAAGGAGAGAGAGAGAGAGAGAGTTACAAGGAGTTACAAGGAAAAGAAGTACCTCAAAAGGCCTTGCGGCCCATACCGAGGTGGTACCAATGGCAACGGGTGCCACGGAAAATTTTCTACACACTCAAATAGTGTGCAAAATTTGGTCTAACCTTTTCTTGAACTGATCCACAGAGGAACTGCTCACAACTTCCGAAGGTAACCTGTTCCATGTATCACAGATCTTATACGTAAAGTAATTCCCACACACACTAGTCCTAAACCGTTTCAAATCCAACTTCCAACCATTGTTGCGAGTTGGGTTATCATTTAAACTAAACATACTTCTAAAATCGACATCGTTGAACCCGCGTAAGAGCTTGAAAACCTCGATCAGTTGACCGCGAAGCCTCCGAGTTTCAAGCGAAAACAAGGTCAGGGCGCGTAACCGTCGATTGTAGCCCACATGCCTAACGGAAGGGATTAACTTTGTGGCCCTCGCCTGCACTCGCTCCAGCCTCTCAATATCTTTCCTGAGGGTGGGCGACCAGAACTGCACAGCATACTCCAGGTGCGGCCGAGCAAGGGAATTGTACAGTGAGAGCACAATCTCCTTGTTCCGAAACTGAAATTGCCTCCTGATATAACCCAATAGTTTCTGGGCTTTCTTTTCCACCTCTACACACTGTTTCGTAAACTTAAGGTCGCTGCTAATTAGCACACCCAAGTCCTTTTCTAAATGAGTCACCTCGATATTACTACCCAACATCGAGTAGTCCGACTTGGGATTGGCGTAGCCAATGTGCATCACTTTGCATTTACCAAAGTTAAACGGCATTTGCCATTTTTCGGACCACTCTCCTATCCTACCTAGGTCCGCACGCAGTTCCTCGATCGCTTCGGGCGTCCCAACACTGGCCCCAAGCTTGGTGTCATCAGCGAATTTGGCGATCCGACTGACGATGCCACCGTCGATATCATTTATGTAAATGATAATCAACAGTGGCCCCAAAACGGAACCCTGAGGAACCCCACTAGTGACCGAGGCCCAACCCGAACTAGCCCCTTTAATTACAACCCTCTGCCGCCTATTCCTCAGCCAGTTTTCAATCCACCTACCTATTTCCCCACAGATACCCAGCGCGCGCACTTTCGCCATTAGCCGCCGGTGAGGTATCTTATCAAAGGCTTTCTGAAAGTCGAGATAAAGTATATCAATCGCCCTACTCTTATCGTACTCACTCAACATGACGTGGAAAAACTCGAGCAAGTTGGTGAGACACGACCTATGCCGTCTAAACCCATGTTGGGAGTCCCCAAACAGGTTGTAGGAGTCCAAATGGTCAACGATCCTATCAGCTATTATCCCTTCTAATAATTTACCTACAACTGAAGTGAGACTAATGGGACGATAGTTCCCTGGACTTTCGTGATCCCATTTCTTAAAGATAGGGGTCACGTTGGCTTCCCTCCAGTCACCAGGCACCTGGCCCATCTCCAACGATTTGTTGAAGACTGTAGCCAGGTGGGGAGCCACCTGGTCGCGCACTTCTCGCAACACTCTGGGGAGAAACTGGTCTGGCCCAGGAGCCTTAAACGCGCTCAGTTTGTCTATTCTATCGGCAACGACTGTCGCGGTACATCTAACACTATCCAGGCCAGCACCATCGTGCCTCACGCCTGGCTCGGGATGACGCGGGTATCCTCCCTGGTGAACACTCCCGCAAAGTATTCATTAAGCACATTAGCGATGTCCGCGTCGGAGGTCCGCAGAACGCCGCTTCCATCCTTTAACTGACCTATCATGCTTCTAATGGGCTTTCTACTATTAACATAACTGAAGAATTCCTTAGGGTTCCCCTTGCAGAGGCTTGCCACCCGTAGTTCTTCGTTACGTTTCGCTAGCCTAACCTTCGCCTTCACTTCCCTACACAGGCGGACATACGCTTCAGTGTTCTCGTAGGAACGATTGGCCTCCGCCCTCCAATACGCTACTTTCCTATTTCGGATAGCCGAAGCGATGTCACGATTGAACCACTTAGGCTGCGTTGAAGCAGGGGTGACCGGTTTTGAGGGTATGGCAGCAGACTGCAGCACCATAAACTCGTCCCGTAATGCACTCCACACTCCCTCAACATCGCCGCCAACCTCTAACCCCATCTCTCCTACGCTATCCCTGAGGCTAACAAAGTTCGCCCGCCGGAGATCGAGCTTACTGCCTCTCGAGTTACTACGCTTCACCCGAGGGACGCACAAACGGAACCTAATAAGACCGTGATCACTCCGGCCCAATGATTCGTCAACGGTGAGGCCAGTGACGAGGTTTTCTTCGGTCGTGAACACTAAGCCTAGAACGCTTTCGCCTCGTGTAGGCTCGTTCACCCACTGAGTGAGGAAGTTCTCATCAGCAAAGTCAACTAGCCTCCTCCCTTCAGCATCGGCAGTCCTGTTTTCCCACTTTATGCCGCGACAGTTGAAGTCTCCTAAAACTACACACACCCTATCCCCTAGCAGGCTAGTGAGTTCGGTGTACAGGGCTGTATCCTCCTCGAGGAGGAGATGCGGAGGTCTGTACACCAAGATTAACCTATAGCTCGTCCCTCCCACATTCAGATCGACGCCAAGCAGCTCCCGTTCCGACCTGAACTGGCAGTCAACCGGACTCGACGTGTCTCTGACGTATATTAGTACCCCACCCCCCTCCCAACGGAAGGGATTAACTTTGTGTCCCTCGCCTGCACTCGCTCCAGAGAGAGAGAGAGAGAGACAGAGAGAGAGAGAGAGAGAGAGAGAGAGAGAGAGAGTCACAGATCTTATACGTAAAGTAATTCCCACACACACTAGTCCTAAACCGTTTCAAATCCAACTTCCAACCATTGTTGCGAGTTGGGTTATCATTTAAACTAAACATACTTTTAGAATCGACATCGGTCAACCCGCGTAAGAGTTTGAAAACCTCGATCAGTTGACCGCGAAGTCTACGAGTTTCAAGCGAAAACAAGTTCAGGGCGCGTAACCGTCGATTGTAGCCCATATGCCTAACGGAAGGGATTACCTTTGTGGCCCTCGCCTGCAATCGCTCCAGAGAGAGAGAGTTACAAGGAGTTACAAGGAAAAGAAGTACCTCAAAAGACCTTGCGGCCCATACCGAGGAGGTACCAATGGCAACGGGTGCCAGGGAAAATTTGGTACACACTCAAATAGTGTGCAAGATTTGGTATAACCTTTTCTTGAACTGATCCACAGAGGAACAGTTCGCAAGTTCCGAAGGTAACCTGTTCCATGTGTCACAGATCTGATACGTAAAGTAATTCCCACACACACTAGTCCTAAACCGTTTCAAATCCAACTTCCAACCATTGTTGCGAGTTGGTTTATCATTTAAACTAAACATACTTCTAGAATCGACATCGTTCAACCCGCGTAAGAGCTTGAAAACCTCGATCAGTCGACCGCGCAGCCTACGAGTTTCAAGCGAAAACAAGTTCAGGGCGTGTAACCGTCGATTGTAGCCCATATGCCTAACGGAAGGGATTAACTTTGTGGCCCTCGCATGCACTCGCTCCAGAGAGAGAGAGAGAGAGAGAGAGAGAGAGAGAGAGAGAGAAGAGAGAGAGAGAGAGAGAGAGAGAGAGAGTTAGAAGGAGTTACAAGGAAAAGAAGTACCTCAAAAGGCCTTGCGGCCCATACCGAGGAGGTACCAATGGCAACGGGTGCCAGGGAAAATTTTGTACACACTCAAATAGTGTGCAACAGTTGGTCTAACCTTTACTTGAACTGATCCACAGAGGAACTGTTCACAACTTCAGAAGGTAACCTGTTCCATGTGTCACAGATCTTATACGTAAAGTAATTCCCACACACACTAGTCCTAAACCGTTTCAAATCCATCTTCCAACCATTGTTGCGAGTTGGGTTATCATTTAAACTAAACATACTTCTAGAATGGACATCGTTCAACCGCGTAAGAGCTTGAAATCGTCGATCAGTTGACCGCGCAGCCTCCGAATTTCAAGCGAAAACAAGTTCAGTGCGCGTAACCGTCGATTGTAGCCCATATGCTTAAAGGAAGGGATTAACTTTGTGGCCCTCGCCTGCACTCGCTCCAGAGAGAGAGAGAGAGAGAGAGAGAGAGAGAGAGAGAGAGAGAGAGAGAGAGAGAGAGAGAGAGTTACAAGGAGTTACAAGGAAAAGAAGTACCTCAAAAGGCCTTGCGGCCTATACCGAGGAGGTACCAATGGCAACGGGTGCCAGGGAAAATTTTGTACACACTCAAATAGTGTGCAAGATTTGGTCTAACCTTTCCTTGAACTGATCCACTGAGGAACTGTTCACAACTTCCGAAGGTAACCTGTTCCATGTGTTACAGATCTTATACGTAAAGTAATTCCCACACACACTAGTCTTAAACCTTTTCAAACCCAACTTCCAACCATTGTTACGAGTTGGGTTATCATTTAAACTAAACATACTTCTAAAATCGACATCGTTCAACCCGCGTAAGAGCTTGAAAACCTCGATCAGTTGCCCGCGCAGCCTCCGAGTTTCAAGCGAAAACAAGTTCAGGGCGCGTAACCGTCGATTGTAACCCATATGCCTAACGGAAGGGATTAACTTTGTGGCCCTCGCATGCACTCGCTCCAGCCTCTCAACATCTTTCCTGAGGGTGGGCGACCAGAACTGCACAGCATACTCCAGGTGCGGCCGAACAAGGGAATTGTACAGTGAGAGCACAATCTCCTTGTTCCGAATTGAAATTGCCTCCTGATATAACCCAATTGTTTCTGGGCTTTCTTTTCCACCTCTACACACTGTTTCGTAAACTTAAGGTCCCTGCTAATTAGCACACCCAAGTCCTTTTCTAAATCAGTCACCTCGATATTACTGCCCAACATCGAGTAGTCCGACTTGGGATTGGCGTAGCCAATGTGCATCACTTTGCATTTACCCAAGTTAAACGGCATTTGCCATTTTTCGGACCACTCTCCTATTCTACCTAGGTCCGCACGCAGTTCCTCGATCGCTTCGGGCGTCCCAACATTGGCCCCAAGCTTGGTGTCATCAGCGAATTTGGCGGTCCGACTGACTGTGCCACCGTCGATATCATTTATGTAAATGATAAACAACAGTGGCCCCAAAACGGAACCCTGAGGAACCCCACTAGTGACCGAGACCCAACCCGAACTAGCCCTTTTAATTACAACCCTCTGCCGCCTATTCCTCATCCAGTTTTCAATCCACCTACCTATATCCCCACCGATACCCAGCGCGCGCACTTTCGCCATTAGCCGGCGGTGAGGTACCTTATCAAAGGCTTTCTGAAAGTCTAGATAAAGTATATCAATCGCCCTACTCTTATCATACTCTCTCAACATGACGAGGAAAAACTCGAGCAATAGCCCTTTTAATTACAACCCTCTGCCGCCTATTCCTCATCCAGTTTTCAATCCACCTACCTATATCCCCACCGATACCCAGCGCGCGCACTTTCGCCATTTGCCGGCGGTGAGGTACCTTATCAAAGGCTTTCTGAAAGTCTAGATAAAGTATATCAATCGCCCTACTCTTATCATACTCTCTCAACATGACGAGGAAAAACTCGAGCAAGTTGGTGAGACACGACTTATGCCGTCTAAACCCATGTTGGGAGTCCCCAAACAGCTTGTAGGAATCCAAATGGTCAACGATCCTATCAGCTATTATCCCTTCTAATAATTTATCTAAACTGAAGTGAGACTAATGGGACGATAGTTCCCTGGACTTTCGTGATTCCCTTTCTTAAAGATAGGGGTCACGTTGGCTTCCCTCCAGTCCAGGCACCTGGCCCATCTCCAACGATCTGTTGAAGACTGTAGCCAGGTTGGGGAGCCACCTGGTCGCGTACTTCTCGCAACAATCTGGGGATAAACTGTCTGGCCAGGAGCCTTACACGCGCTCCAGTTTGTCTATTCTATCGGCGATGACTGTCGCGTACATCGAACACTATCCAGGCCAGCACCTTCGTGCCTCACGCCTGGCTCGGGGATGACGCGGGCATCCTCCCTGTGTGAACAATCCCGCAAAGCACTCATTAAGCACATTAGCGATGTCCGCGTCGGAGGTCCGGAGAACGCCGCTTCGGTCCTTTAGTGAACCTATCATGCTTCTAATGTGCTTTCTACCATTAACATAACTGAAGAAATCCTAAGGGTTCCCCTTGCAGAGGCTTGCCACCCGTAGTTCTTCGTTACGTTTCGCTAGTCTAACCTTTGCTTCACTTCCCTACACAGGCGGACATACGCTTCAGTGTTCTCGTTGGAACGATTGGCCTTCTCCCTCCTATACGTACTTTCCTATTCTGATAGCCAAAGCGATGTTACGATTGACCCACTTAGGCTGCGTTGAAGCAGGTGTGACCGGTTTTGAGGGTATGGCAGCAGACCGCAGCACCATAAAACTCGTCCCGGAATGCACTCACACACGCTCAACATCGCCGCCGAAGAGAGAGAGAGAGAGAGAGAAAGGCAGAGAGAGAGAGAGAGAGAGAGAGAGAGAGAGAGAGAGAGAAGAGAGAGAGAGAGAGAGAGAGAGAATTACAAGGAGTTACAAGGAAAAGAAGTACCTCAAAAAGTCCTTGCGGCCCATACCGAGGAGGTACCAACGGCAACGGGTGCCAGGGAAAATTTTGTACACACTCAAATAGTGTGCAACATTTGGTCTAACCTTTTCTTGAAATGATCACAGAGGAAACGTTCGCAACTTCCGAAGGTAACCTGTTCCATGTGTCACAGATCTTATACGTAAAGTAATTCCCACACACACTAGTCCTAAACCGTTTCAAATCCAACTTCCAACCATTGTTGCGATTTGGGTTATCATTAAACTAAACATAATTCTAAAATCGACATCGTTGAACCCGCGTAAGAGCTGAAAATCCTCGATCAGTTGACCGCGCAGCCTCCGTGTTTCAAGCGAAACAGTTCAGGGCGCGTAACCGTCGATTGTAGCCCATATGCCTAACGGAAGGGATTAACTTTGTGGCCCTCCTGCACTCGTCCAGCCTCTCAATATCTTTCTGAGGGTGGGCGACCAGAACAGCACAGCATACTCCATGTGCG